>CM034531.1:16237372-16288652 GCA_020002185.1 Paraescarpia echinospica
GTAATCCAGTCCTAATAACCTCGAGCGAGCGTGCTGACAAAGAAGCATTAAGCAAAGAGGCCGTAATATATCGTGTTTCCTGTAAACCTTTAACGGTTAAGGATGAAAGCACAGTTACTTCATAAAATATCAAAGTGTTTATTGGTAATTTATGTATTATAACATCGTAATATTTTGTACATTCATAACATCGTAGTTGTATAACTCTAACCATTGCATACTGGCGGACATGACATCGGAAGTTGGGGAAATGTTTACTTTTTAATCCCCTCAATCAAACGGACTCTTCGTCGTAGCGGAGGGTGTGTCGCAACCTATGCACAGGTCTGGTGGCATCAGCTCAACGTTTGAACAGGCCTGAATTCTCCACACCGGCATCGCAAGATATGAGCAGAATACGTAGATAGTTGATCGATGTAGACCGTCTGACTATTAATTGAGATTGCATATCCGACGGCTGGGCGACTGCAAAATAAAACAACTTGATATTGATCGTGCATCCAAGTGGAAGGTACGGTGTTAAGATATAATAATAAGAAGAAGAACACTAATAGAGCGCCATCAATCTAGATGAATCCATAAATGAGTTACATAAAATTAATAATATTTAATTAGTTAAAATAAATGACAATATATACACATATTAAAAAGAATAAGTTACAGCTAAAGATGATCGTTACCATTATAGGTATATTGATAAAAGGTTGTGTAAAATTTGTTTTAAAACATGTACAAGATAATGAATAATTAAAAAAATAAACTAACTAAACTTACTGGTTGTGCCTATGTAACGTAAGCAAACCGGAAAAGATGGGTTTTCAAAAATCTTTTGAAGGTCACAAGGCAACATGTTGTCTTCGTCTCGCTTGGAAGTAAATTCCATAGTCGTGGAGCAGATACCGAGCAAGTTCTGACGCCGTTTCGGCTGCGAGATGTTGGCACGCACAAGTCATTGTTTGTAGTTGAACGCAACACTCGAGTAGTTCTTTGTTCGTGGAGTAGGTCGGTGATGTAAACTGGTATCACTCCTCGCGTTGAGCACGAAACGTCAGTAGCAGAATTGCGTAATGAATGCGTTGCTTTACGGGAAGCCAGTGTAGTTTCTCTTGAGTACCGGTGTGATATGGTCCCATCTGTTGCAGCGGACCACCGCCGAACAGTAGCATTTTGCACTCTTTTGCAGCTTGTTGATTAGGCAGTCGGGGGTGTCATATACCATTCAATGCTAAATCAGTATGTCTCAGTAGTACTCTCAATGGTATTTGAACATACCGTTCTGTACCACTGGACCATCCGATGATAAAGAAGGTTTCAGTGGTATGCACAATGGTATTTCAACATACCATTCAATGAAACACCTGTATGTCTCAGTGGTACTCGCAATGGTGTTTGAACATATCATTCAATACCATTCTATGATAAATCAGTATGTCTCAATAGTACTTTTAATGGTATTTGAACATATCATTCAGTACCATTGGACCATTCAATTATAAATAAGGCTTTAGTGGTACTCGCAATGGTATTTGAACATATCATTCCCCAGCCAGCTCGCCACCCTCGGCCCGAGTGGCTGTCAGGAGGCACCCGTCGGCACACGAATTAGAATTCGTTTCTTATTCACAGAGCCCAGCCGGCTCTGCGAATGTGCACGCTATAGCGTAGTTCCCTTAGCCCAAGGGCCAGTTTCATGAAGTGGCTAAGAATGTTATTAACGGTAAGATTATTGTCTTAGTAAATGACGTGATTTTTTAAATATAAACGAACATAAGAGTTTAATCAAACACGTGACGCTAAGTAATAGCATAACTTTCAGTACGCTTCTTGAAACCGGCCCCTCTTCTATTTGTAGTTGATTGGTCCATACCCATAGTGTAGTATTCGGAATCTTGTCTGACCGCTTTAGATGTAGGGTTCTGCGCAGACATTTGTTAATGAAAGTCTTTTTTAGTATGTTCTGTGTAATTCACCGTGTCTCCGAGCCATAGAGTAATATTGACTTGAGATTTGAGTTATATATCCTCAGTTTGGTATTAAACTTGATTTGTTTTGCCTTCCAAATGTTTTGTCAAAATAACCCGTGCTTGCGTGGTGCGTGGTGCGTGGAGCGTGGTGCGTGGTGCGTGGTGCGTGGTGCGTGGTGCGTGGTGCGTGCGTGTTTGCGTGTATGTATGTGTTTGGTGTATGTGTGTGTGTGCGTGTGCGTGCGTGCATGCGTGCGTGCGTGCGTGCGTGCGTGCCTACGTGCATGAGTGCGTGTGAGACAAGTAGGCATATGGTGTCTTTCGAATTCATGTCGTTTTAGCTAACGTTGTGTTTTTAGTTAAGTATCTGTAGGCGTTATTGCCAGTACAATATATTTTTCCGACGAGGTGCGTCATTGTTCTGGGGACGAAGGTGTTATTTGTTTCTTAGTGGTGCCCGCATTATCATTTTTTTTTAAAACCCTGCCCACAATATCTTCCTAAGCGCATGCAACTATAATTGAGACAACGTATACACGAGTGTGCGTGTGTATGGGTACTCGGTATGTTAAACTTTTCCTCCTAGACGATTTGCATAGCAGACACCAAAAGTATGGATTCACGTTTTAAGACAACGTCAACATACCTATAAGTAGTGTTGACTATAATAATAACTTAATAATGGACGCCTTTCTAAACGTATATACGCAGACGTATAGGTCTAGGTGGAATACTTATGGAGAACACTTGACAGACGGAAGTAACGATACGTAGGGCGAAACACACAACTAATTGTTAATTGTATTGACAACGAATAGGAAAATATTGTGACAAATAAAACATGGTCTGAATCATATCAATGTTCAGTGATCTACCGAAAATAAACACAAGCACCGACGCCAACACAATTACAAAGACACGGTCCTACCTTCCGAGCCGGTTGTCCGGGATCAGCACTCAGAATTTTTATCGGGCAGCTGGGTATCGTCGTAAAGGAGACTTTGGAAATTCAGCGATTGATGCTCCACCGTGTATCCTTTCAGACCGGGGATTATATCAATACTGGGTGGTAGTGGTGAATCCGAGCTCTGTATGCAATTAAGTTTCTCCGCAGTGCAAAGAAGAAAGACGCTGGATACCCCACAGTGATATCGTCGGTGTTGGAGATTCACGACATTCACACCCCAGATACCACAACATTTTCCGCCTTGGGCCAAGGTTGGTAGAGAATGATAGCCTATCGCTTGGAATGCCAAGCATGGGCCAATGTTGATAGGCCAGTGCCAGGCCAAGCATCGGAACTGCCTTTGTTGGACCAACATTGGCCCGATCTTACCCCAATTTTGGCTGCCAATATTGGCCCAATATAGTAATATACATTGGGCCAATATTAGACCAAGTTGGAAATGCTATCTGGGAAATCGCCAATAATGAGAAACGACACGGCACCGCAACAATTAACTCTCCAAACACTACTCCATCGGCACCGCGAAATATCTCCTACACTAACCCTCCCCCGCCACCGTGACAGTCTCCGACACTACCCCCCTCCCCGAACCGCGCAACAGGCCTGTCAATTGGCGGCTTTGGTGTGCCTCAGGCGCCTCCCCCCAGTATTCGTCAAGTTCTGACACCCGTAGCCCCTTCATGTAGGCTGTATGAATCAACTAATGTATTTCAATGGGATGAGAATTAAAAATATATCTTTAAAGATTATATGGAAACACCTTTAGTTATAAGTTTTGTCGATGCGGTGCGTTCTGCAAGGGATGCATCGATATGACAGTTTCTAGACGATCACACTTGACCACTCGGCTACTTAGCATAATCTACGTTTCTGTTAGCGAAGTTGCGGTTAAGCAAAGTATGAAAAGTATCGATGTCGTTCTTCGCGTATACAGTCTTCTTCAGTTCAGGATATCCCTGCGAGACGTAGCTGCCCGGATGATCCATGGTACGTTGCTCTGTCTGCCGTTCGTCTCCCTGCTCTCACGACGTCGTCTTCCAACCAGTCGCTAAAGTCCTACTCTCATCTTCTCCTTGGTCTTCCCCTTCCCCTCTTTCCCTCCACTTTGCCTTCTAGGATTGTTTTCTCTAAGGAATTGTGCCTGATATGATCAAAATTACTAAGTTTTAGTCGTTTTATTCTATTCACTAGTTGGCAGTTCTTTATCTATTTTTTTAAGGATCTCTGCATTGGTTGTTTTTTTATCCATGGCACTCTTAGAACTTTTCTGTAACATTTAATCTCAAACGCTTTTATTCTTCTCATGTATTTTTAGTTCAGTGTCCACGTTTCGCTCCCGTATAGAGCTGTTGAGAAAACGCAAGTTTTTAAAATTCTTATCTTTGTTGGTATGTTTTGGCCTTTCCACACTTTTTTCAGATTATTTAGTTTCTGTGTTTCTATGGTTATTCGTGTACAAGTATACATAGTCTACAATAAAGTCCGCCTGTTTTTGTAGTGTCCTTGCATTTCAAGTTGCATTCGGATATCGTCCAACTTTTAAATATAAATTTCCAGTGAATCAACATCCCGCTTCTAAGTCACTTTCCTGAACACAACTATAAACTTGTTTCACAAATTATACAAGTTTAATAATTGGCACAAAAGACGAAACATTATATCCGCGGACTCTGAGGCGGATTAAATTGTATTGGGGCCTTGGGGCAAGTTTGATTTGTGAGGCCCCCACCGAAGGACATGGAGCTCTGGGCCCTGGAATAAAGGTTGTTCTAACCTGATTACCTTGGAATAATTTTATTCTCACTTGACTGAGGCGCTCCATAAGCTCGGAGTCAAGGTTTTTTTTTTCAATTCAGTGAACAGCCGGGAGCTGTGGTCCTTGGTTTTTTCATCGGCGCTCCGAGAGCTCGGGACCGGGGGCACGTGCCCCAGTCAGAAACGGATCCATAGAGAGTAGTCTAGGGGAACTTCCAATTGTACCCCCCTTGAGGATCGCCATGAAACCTCCACTGGACCAAATTCATATTGGATAGGCTGAGCCGGGGATTCAGCACGATTCCGCTGTCGAGTTATCGCGCTGTCGCGTGGTCGCCACTCCGCCGTCGCGCTTCAGACCTTGACATTGGAATTTTTGCCAGAGCTTCAACACCACGCTGTTGGATCATGACATCGGAATACGATGGGGGATGCTGTTGAACATTTATTCACAAGCTCACCAAAAACCTCCAATTGCACCCCCTTGAGACTAACCTACGCGGGGCCACATTCCAAAATCTAGGGGGCAGATAACGGGCGCACATTCCAAAGATATATGGGGCACCCCACTCTAGCGCAGACATAGCGAGACCAAAAGAGTAGGGAGCACGTGTCCCCATGCCTCCCCTGAATCTGCCTATGTCAGTTATGGTAATACGCAACCGGCGTACCATGTCGCGCAAGGATGGACGCTTGTCGTGAATGTGCAACATAGAATTGACGCATGCTTATACTGGCGCGACTTTCACAGGAAGTTGCACACTGCGTAGCTACGGATTGGTGTATCAACAACTGGTGATGACGTAAATTTTCCCCACTTTGCAACCAGAGGCGTACGAATTCGAAGTAGTTCCGCGGCAGTACATGTAATAATAATAAGATAACTAACTTCTTTTGCGCCTAAATCATTGGAAACCAAGCTCAGAGGCCCATCAAAACAAATGGATTGCTCAATCTCAAAATCCATAAGTAGTATTCCAGTTGGCAACAGATGGGTCAAGGCGCTAGGGAAGTACGGTGGATGAGTAAGGTTGTAAAGATAAGTTTTTTAAATGAAGACAGAATTTTGTAAAATGTTCAACTGATCTAACACTAAGAGGGAGCATATTCCAAAGAGTTGGTGCAGCAGTAGAAAAAGCTTTAGTTCCAATGTTAATGTTGACTCTAGGAACAAAAAGTAGGTCAGAACTAGATGATCGAAGCTGGATAGGTTTTCTTACAGGAATAAACAGTGAATGCAAATAAGATGGTTGCTTACTGGACAACGCATGATATGTAATGGTACAGATCTTAAATATTACACGATAGCATACAGGAATCCAGTGCAAAGACTTCAAAAGTGGTACAGAAAAACGAGGATATCTTGTAACTGCAGATGTTTTCTTCGTCTTTGTTTTCTTCTTATTATTATTATTACATGGAGTTTGTATTTGGACCGCCTTGCTGTTATATCCAACGATGTAATCATAACAGGTGAACTTAATTTCCACCTCCACAACATTAACGATGCAGATGCCGTGCGCTTCAATGGCACGTTGGAAGCTGACGGACTGGTACAACACGTGGTGGGACCCACACACAAGATGGGCCATACCTTGGACGTAGTCATCATCCGAGACATTAGTACCTTGTTGATCGGGATGCCAACAATTTCTTAGTCATGTCTTGGTGACAAAAGCGTAACCCTTCCGGTGACCATCTCGCTGTGTGTTTTAGACTTAGCGACACCAGACAGCGTTCGCCAGCTGGTCACTTTCAAGAAGCTTTGGAACATTTGTATTTCGGAATTTATCAAGGATTTAACTCAAATTTTGAACAACACTGGTAAGCCGCTAGATGAATTTGTACACGCCTATACTAGGGGAATTGAAACGGTTGTCAACCAACACCCTCCCATCCAAAGAAAGTTGATAACACTGAGACCAAACGCGCTATGGTATTCAGATGAACTGAGACACGCCAAACACGCGCGCAGGCGAGCAGAGAAGGTATTGCGGCGAACCAAACTCACCGTTCATCGGCAGCTGTTCAGGGACCAATGCAATGCAGTTAACAAACTGATGATCAGTGCAAAGAAAACATTCTTTTCTACAAAGATCAAAGACTGCGGCAAGTATAAGAAACAACTGTTCAAATTAACGAGACATTTGATGGGTAACACGGGACACGCAACATCGATACCGGCAACCCCAGTGATATCTACGAAACAGCATTGGACGATGACGTCATGTTTGATGGAATCCCGCTTCAAAGGTTTCTGCCAGCCACCCATGATGAGGTGAAGTAAATAATCACAAACTCGCCCAACAAGAACACTGTTTGAAAGATCACGTTGTCATCAACAATCTAAACGATATTCACCAATCGGCGTACTTCAATAATTACTCAACAGAGACAGCTCTAGCGAAAGTCCAGAACGATATCGTAGTAGCTCTTGATCAAAAACGTGTAGTCGTCTTGGTCATGCTTGATCTGTCCAGTGCGTTTCACGTCATCGACCATGGCATAATGCTAAAGCGTTTTCAACGCTCATTTGGCTGGATTGAATAAGATCTTACGTTAGCGGCAGAACACAATGTGTATCGGTCGGCCTCGCAACTTCGTTTAACGCACATTTATGTTGCGGCGTGCCACACGGATCTGTGTTGGGACCGAAACTGTACTGCATGTACATTAAACCAGTTGGAGATATAGTGAATAAATATAATCTTCGTTACCACTGTTAGGCAGACGACACACACATATATTTACCCATCAAGCCTGACGAGAAATGGGCCAGTGAAAGGTCAGCCATTGAAGCCTGTGTGGCGGGTGTTGGCGGGTGGATGAATAGAAACATGTTAAAATTGAACCAAGAAGAAAACGAACTCATCGTGTTTTTGTCCAAACACCGAATTCATCAGATGAACGACTTGTCCCTCGTGATCGGGGGCAGACTATTACACGCTGTGCAATCCGTGAGAAATCTTGCAGTTAGTATGGACAGCGGCTTGACAATGGAGAAACAGGTGAATGCGATCTCCAAGTCAAAATAGATAAATTATAAATTAGACCTATTATTACTCTATTTACAAAACCGAGTGACTATTCCCACAGTTGCATTTTAATGACTAGACATTCTACTACAGGTTGAATTAAGTCCAAGTCCAAGAATTAAGTCCGGCCTGCTAATGTAAACCTAAAAAACAACCAAATGTGGGTGCCACCGGCCAACAACTATAGACAATATGCTACTGTAAATTGTAATAAAATTTACCACTCGTGGTGTTGTAGTCTGCCTGAGCTCAAACAACAGAAAAATTGCCATCAAAAACAAAACAAAAGACAAAACAGAAACGTGAATATGTCACATACAATACATAACAGCACTAATCAAATGTCACAAAACACGTGATAAGAAGTAAAATGTATTTGTATTATGACTATAAGCGCATGATGTGTAAAAAAATGCATCAATGTGAATTCGTATAAGTAATTATATTTCTACTGCCTCTTGGCACCTAAATAAACCAGTGCAATTAAAACACAATGAACTAAACAGAATGGGATGGAGGGAGGGTTGTTTTCTTCACAAAATAGAAACGTCAAATGACTCGCAGAACCGAAATCTTAGCCTGGTAAACAAAGCCGTCTATTGGATCATTTGTGTCACGCGGGATTTCGGCATACCGACGTTAGTTCTCAATCATCCGCTGGGGGACACCTTACTTGTCTACAAATAAGCTAGGCGTCCGCACTACAAGAATATATATGAGGGTAAATATATGGAGTAACAACAAATATAAATACAACGTTCATGTAAAATGTACATGATAAACTTAAACAACAAAAACATGATAGAAATACTGGCCATGGCTGCTGTTTAATTACTGTCATCAAGAAATACAAACAAAGCCAAATGCCTAATCCCACATTAATTAAGTCCAACCATGCTAATCCTGAATATAAACCTAAAAAGCAACCAAATGTGGGTGCCACCGGCCACAAACCATCTGCAAAGCAGATGGTGGCAAGTACAGAGGAGAGCGACTAAAATGATACCAAAACTGACGGATCTTAGTTATGAAATTCGCTTAAAAGAATGTGGTTTAACAACACTAGAGACCAGGAGATTGCGAGGAGATCAGATAAATGTGTTTAAAATAATGAATGGTTATGAAAATATTGATAGAAATATTTCTTTCTCAGTTAAGAAAGATAGAAGGACTAGAGGACATGGAGTTACATTACCAAAGGAGCAGTGTAGATTATATATAAGAAAGTTCTAATTTTCACAAAGGACTGTAAATGAATGGAACATATTATCTGATTGTGTGGGTGCTAGTAGCGTGAATATGTTTAAAAATTAAATTGACACATACCTCAGAAGGACGGGATACTCATATATAAAAGGGTTGGACTCTCGATAAGCCAAAGGGCTTCCTTGTCCACCTGCCACCTAGAGTTAATTCTATGGGTAGCAATCTTGTTAAATCTTGTTAAAGTTCAGCTTCTTCTTGCGAACAACTCTTCGTGCGCGAACTACTACTGAAACACATATCAAGTTAAATAGACTGTAGGGTACGTAGACTATCTGCAGTCTTGAACTAAACAACTACGGGTTACTCAGGGATTATTTTGCCCTGGTGGGACTGGAACGTCTCAGTCGCGACGTTTGCCCTTCGGTTAACCTGGCCATAGTTCACAAGTCCACGCGTCTTCGTGACTTGCTCACACGACCACTACGGATCACAATTCCCGTGGGAGGCGATGGGCGCACTGCGAACGCTAGACGCGGCTTGTGATTGCGCGGTCACCCCCTCTGGTGTTTGATGACACACAGAGCTGTCCGGCCGCTTGTCAGTCAGCGTGTTATGGGCTGTTCTCACGTTCAGTAATAGGCGCTGTCCTGACGGGGTGACTGCTGCTGTTTGATCGAGTGACTCCCAGATTAGCATTTATTGATCATCCTCGCTCACGTACTGCATATTTTTGGCCTGACTCTGGGGTATACCCGTTCCGCTCCGAACGTTGACAGTCGCAGGTGTCTTCTGTTGCGCCTGTACTTTTCCCCGTTCCATTCAACGACATACGATCGAGGAGCTTGATGTTGGCTTACAACTTTGGCGTGTAGCCATTTCTTGGAGCTCGGAAATGGAGCCATCCTCACTGGATCTCCTGGCAGAAGTACAGGAAGATCCCCGTCGACTTTCCGGTAGTGATGATAGTAACGCTGGTTCTCTTTGTCTCGGTCCAGGCTACGTCTTACCTTTGTCACGTCGTAGGCAGTTGGCTTTAGAAGCTCTCTGGCGATCGGCAGTTTGTTTCTAGACCTGCGACTCATGCATAGCTGGGCTGGTGACACATTACAGCTTTCCAGCGGCGTAATGCGGTAATCTAGCAAGGCCAAGTGTTTGTCTGTACACTTTCGCCAAAGTCGTTTCGCAATCTGTACCGCTCTTTCTGCCTCACCGTTCGACTCTGAGAAGGCAGGCGATGACGTGCAATGTTCGATCTGGTAATTTTTGCAGAATAGCACAAATTCGCGAGACGAGAACTGAGTCGCATTGTCAGATCTCAATTTTTCTGCAATACCGTGTCGACTCATCTGTGACTTCAGGGAATCAATTGTTGCTGCGCTGCCCAAATTCTCGAGTAGGTCGGCTTCTATGTACTTGGAATAGTAATCCACAGCGACCAAGTAGTTATTTCTATGATGGCCGAGAAGGGCCATCGCGTTTTAGTGTGGCAACCTGCACCGCCATGGGGCGATGACGCGATGCGCGATGCGATGGGCGATGCGATGAGCGATGCGATGGTCGATGCGATGGGCGATGCGATGGACGATGCGATGGGCGATGCGATACGCGATGAGCGATGCGATACGCGATGCACGATGCGATACGCGATGCGATGTGCCATGCGATGCGCGATGCGATGGTATAAATTATAAAGATGCCGTAATGAGCACGCGTACGTCGAAAACGAGACTTAGGCAGCCATTTGTATTTTATTAAACGCATTCCTTTTTGTGATCAGAGCATGTGATGATGGCTGATGACGTATACGGTTACACAAATGTTTGCTTTGCACAAAGAATTTGTTTTTCGTACTTCTAAATGTTATGACGAAAGTCTGGGGCAAAAATATATTTTAACATGACATATATATACCTCTTCTACCGCTCAAATTGTGTTTGTTATTTTTTTCCGTCTGGATAGCATTGGTGGAAAATATAAAACTTATTTTGTATACATTGGATGAGACAACAAATTGAAGCTGTTTTTTAACCTTTAGCTTATTGGAAATGCCGTTCCTTTGTGTCCAAATTTATAATTTTTAAATATTGTAAATAGCTACAATATTTGAAGTCGGTTTAATACGAAACATGTACATTTGTTTATAAATGATCGAAAAAACTTAATTTAGTCGTCATTTGCGTCACATGTTTTTCTTCCTGTCTACCGTGTAATTGTTTATTTTTCATTAAGTGAATCGAATTGCTGAGGCACCGTTTACCAAAACGTAGATACTCTACAGTGTAATTGCCTGTCAATCGCAGCGGTATACGATGCCGCCCAATATAGCATGCAACCCGAACGGGTAATTATTGAGACTGTCTGGTCATAGTTGTGTGTAGGCAACTGCTTTGATATGGTCACACGTGAATATGAATATTGTTTTGAAATAGGTGCCACTAGTGAAGCCAGACATATTCGTTAGAACAGCATACGGTGAATCTGTACCAAACATTGCGTGTGTGTGTGAGCGTGCGTGCGTGCGTGCGTACGTGTGTGATTATAGACCTATACTTATAGCATGCACGTGTGACAATTGTATTGTTGTAAATACAGTTGTAACATCATTGCCAGGTAAAATACAACTAGCTGCTTTAAACTTGACGCGTATTTTTTCATGAGTGTGTATTTCACAAAAGGTGTGTATGTTAATTTCAGTTGACAGTTTAGTAAGACAGTGTTTCGTGGCAGGATACACTAATGTTGAACTCTGTGCGATAATCAGCCACAATGGGATATCCACCAGGTGTTAAATTATAATATGATAATAATATAATAATCTGAGTAAAAAGCATAATATGTTCATACATGAGACCTCGCTGCTGATTACATCAGTCTCAGTAGGCAGATCGTCTTGCGAAACTTGGAATATAAGCTGAGCCAATAATATCGTTTGCCGGCAAATTCCGGTGATCTTCATTTCGGCCACATGTGTTTGCTAATGAGAAGAAGACAAGGAGAGAGGGAGATAGGGAGAGAGGGAGAGAGGGAGAGAGGGAGAGAGGGAGAGAGGGAGAGAGGGACAGAGGGACAGAGGGAGAGAGGGAGAGAGGGAGAGAAGGAGAGAGGAAGAGACGGAGAGAGGGAGAGATGGAGAGAGGGAGAGACGGAGGGAGAGAGAGAGAGAAAGAGAGAGCGAGAAGAAGAAGACAAGGAGAGAGGGAGAGATGGAGAGAGGGAGAGAGGGAGAGAGGGAGAGAGGGAGAGAGGGAGAGAGGGAGGGAGAGAGAGAGATAGAAAGAGAGAGAGAAGAAGAAGACAAGGAGAGAGGGAGAGATGGAGAGTGGAGAGAGGGAGAGAGGGAGAGAGGGAGAGAGGGAGAGAGGGAGAGAGGGAGAGAGGGAGAGAGGGAGAGAGAGTTAAGCTACAATTCCATATGTACGGATACGGCATGCGGATGCGGCATGCGGCAAAACAATTAATATAGTGCCCGGTGGAAATTAACATAAATAGTTCCAAACGTACACAGGCGGATGAGTTTTGTTGTGCGGATGCGGCTGCGGCAAATTGAATCGCTCCGTGTAGCGATTGGAATCGTATCCGCACACGAATCGGATAGAAAATTCCCAGTAGTGACGTCACTACAGATTTATTCCCCATTCCGCATGCGTTTCCGCACACCTTTCCATACATATGAAATCGTAGCTTCATAGTAAAAGAAATGATGCATTCAATAAGCACAATTATTTAATAGCAAGCGGGCTTAATGCAAGTTGTGTATATAAACCATTTAATGTTGTGCAGTGTACGGACGTTAAAACACCTTCTGCAAAGAGTTGGCTTAAGGCGCAGACAAGTAATTGACTACATTAGGGTTGCGACAGCAATCAGATACTTTCACGTTTAAGTAAGTACTAATTTCGATGGTGTACATATTCACGGCTACTGGGAATAATTCAAAATGTTATTTATTTAACAGAAAAAGTAAAAGAAAAGTTCGTAAATGAAGTAGATTTTAAATATGTTTGAATATGTGATAAATATGAGTAGCGATTGTTATGATCTTCTTCGTTTCTGTTTAACATCATGTCAAAGAAAATAGCACAATGTGTCAGGGTATATTCCGGAATAACAAGTTGAATCATCATTATGAAAATATGAAATATATCACACATGTCTACCAATAAATGTACACCGTTGAATAGTTATCTTGTTGAATGTGCTAACCTGCTTATGCAATATGCATCAATACCTTAGCAAATAGTTAAATATATGCGCTTTGTTGTGTAGAACTTATACCTTATGAGAATAAAGTATAATCAGGACATTTCAAAGCTATTTAAATAGCCAGCGAAATACACAACACAAATTAAATTAAGATGTAGCTCTATAGTCTCATTTAGTGATGTACGGTCAGAATTACCCAAGTTGGTGAAATGACTTCTTCCTTTTTTCTTTATTGTTTCCAGACTTGCTCTGGTCCTATATCTGATTGCAGAGGTATGTTTATTGGCTTTGCCAATCCTCTGACATCAATGAGTGTCTTAATTAGATCTCTCCCAGGAGGGCGCTTTTCAACCCTATATATATTTATACCCCATTATCCACATACGGATAACGGGGTATATATACATATATATATATATATATATGTATATATACCCCATTATCCACATTGTATTAGTCGAAACATGTAGCAAATAATCATGGTTAAGATATAAGAAATGTCATACAGTGTTCATAAACTTCACATACATTGTTAGTATGCACTCCCGGACTTGATTTATCATTAGTTCTTAGACTTAGTACAAAGACCGGGCTGAAGACAAAGTAAAACCGTTAAATTTCAATGTACAATTTTAGCTGTGTTCACACAGTGATTCGCGTTGAAAATAAAATACATATGGAGTCCTGGCTGTCTAAAATAAAGCGGATAGTAACTACTCAATGCCTTACACTAAAATAGTTGTGTTCTACTTATTGATTTGTCTTAATTTGTAATAGGTATCAATCGACATCTACGGATCCGAACTGATTTGATATATCTTCAATAGTTCCTAAACATTTGTCAGGGCAGGTAATTTCACGTGTTATGAACCAACTAAAATGCGTGTCTTGGACACGTGATTTCACGAGTAATGAGCCTGTTACAAAACGCGCGTAAGACGGTTTTATCGGGGAAAGTTGTTCAAAGAATCTCATGAATTCACGTACGGAAACACGTGATTACACGTACGGAAACTCGTAATTTCACCTGCGGTGAACCAGATAAGCACGTGTTTTGTTTTCACCGGAAAAGTTATTTACAGAATCTCGTGAATTCACGTACGGAAACGCGTGATTACACGTACGGTGAACCAGATAAACACGTGTCGAAACACGTTTTTTCACCGGGAAAGTTGTTCACAGAATCTCATGAATTCACGTACGGAAACTCGTGATTTCACGTGCGGTGAACCAAATAAACATGTGTTTCGACATGTGTTTTCACCTTAAAATTCGTTCACAGAATCTTGTGAATTCACGTATGGAAAACACGTGAACTGAACTAGTTGAACACGTAAATTCACCTTCGGAACATGTGAAATCACGTGTCGTTGTTAGCTGGGTTCATCCCAACATCAAAGGGCCAACCTGCATGATTTCTACAAAAAGACGTCAGTAGGCGATAACATTGTAATGTTCGACAACTACAACTGTTCACTAGTATTACGGGAGGTTAATTCAATTATGCTGCTGATACGTTTTTTTAGGGTGCTTGCCAATGGTGGGTGCAGTACTCGGAGATATATGTATATATGATGCAGTAGTTTGCAAGTTTTAAGTGTAGTTATTTGCAAAACTTTTGAAAATGTATTGCCAAATTGTTTTTTGTGTGCAATGTACTTGATTTCTTGGCTGTGCAGTTGTAACTGCCATGCTTCATACAATATGGACGTTAATCACTAATGTATTTGTTTTGATTTCGAAAGAAATTAATCATGCATATAGCAAGGTATATTGTGCTGATGTGGAGGTTTCTAGATTATCGGGGCTCCACTATACCATGCGAACACTTGCAACAGCAAAAGACCATTAATTCTGTAACAACTTTATTGACACATCTATGACCATCGATCAGTTCTATTAATGTCAGTCAACAAGGAAGTTTTAATAACTGTATTCGCTTTCTACATAATAACAACAAAACAACACAACGTAAAATAGGAAACTGGGACTGTTTGTACACATATACATTATTCTTTATCTCGTTTCAATGTGGCCATGGAAACGTAGGAAACTACGACGTTACGTGAAGAAGCATTAATACACACTAATTATCTCTAGCCAGGAGCATACAACATCACTGCCAAAGACACAGTAGTAATTGGCTGCATTATAAGCTGATATTTTGCAAACTACGATCTATTTGATGCTGAACCCATGGCCGTCAACATGCTAGGATGCGTCATTTGTTAACCTCTGATGTACAAAACGACAGCTTTCACTAACAACTCACTTATGCGAAGAACACCGGCGCTAATCTTTCATTTAATTGTAACAAGTGAAACTAGTGTGTGTCATTAATAAAAAATTGCAGTTGGTGCAGCAAGTGTCGTTTCTACTACATAAAATACAGTCACTCTAACGTCACAACGTGGTACATGGTAGTGGAGTATTGAAAATTATATATATTCAATCAGTGTCAGAGAGTAAACATGTTCCACGAGTCAATTACGTAAGCACGCACACAATGGAGAAACAAATTGTGATGTAGAAAGAAATTACTCATATTTGACATATCTACTCTCTCTGTGTTTGATTATTATTAACAGTTGCTCCGGGATCACTTTGTTTTATGATCCTGGTAAATCACAGTATAGTTGATCAAATGTCAGCGTACATGTAAACAATAATCCAGGGGTAATAACAATACGTTTTGTAGATTAGTGGTGCCTTCACACTGTAGCCAAGATACTAAGATACTGCAGGACATACTACCTATTTCCCAGTTAGGACCAGAGTATACCGTACAGAATATTTGCACAATGATCTTGGAATGAGTTCTGAAATTGTTGACAAAATGTAAACATTATCAACCTAATATATTGTGCTTCTTCCTAAGACATTATTTAAGTAAGATATTGTCAACTGATGTACATATTGTGTGCAATCATTTTAATAAGTGTTTAAATCTTTACTTTTTATCATCAGATCATGTAATTTGCACAAGTGTAAATAGTATTTTGCTATAAATTTTAAAAAGCTAGACAACTGATGAATTCAGCAAAAATAACCTGCAGATTTGTACAAACGAGTTGGCAAGTTATAGTGGACCCTATATAGGCAGACATCTTTCGTGAAATACGTCTGGAATGAGATTCCAATAGGACTGAACAGAGAAAGAAACATTACTACATAATATATGATATATCAGTAAACATATTACACTGTAAATAAATATACATGACTTAACTCAACTGAAAACGTGGTTCATCGCAATTATACAAGTAACTCATTATACCTCTGCGAAGTGTTAGTATACAGCAGGCACTATTAATACACCCAGGTATTTATAATTAATTGATGCCGAGTTGCCATAAATCCAATGTTCAAATTTCACCAACAAAATCTTATGCTTGAATGACTTGTTTAGATCAGTTAAAAAACGTGCATAAGACAATAACTGAAGACATGCAGAATAGATAAAACTATACAAATATCTAGAAACAAAATATAATACCTATTCTTTCATAACGTAATCACATTATTACTGACCAGTAACCTGAGTTTTATGACGGAATGAAAACAGGTTGACTGAATTTATACAATTAAACTACACTATGTTAATATCAAACAAACTGACTTGTAACTATACAGAAAACCTATGAATAGATGCCTATGATAGACTACAAAGGACATATTTGGTAAGTTCACACTAATTAAATGCTTAAAGGGAATAAAAACATCTATTGCTTGAATTCATGTTACATTACATCCTGCTATCTATTTCCACGTCCACCAAGCAAAAAAAATGAAAAAAATTCAATGAATTATAAATTCCACATTTTATGCTGTACATCCGGACATTTTCGAATATGCATATTTTTGGCGCGCTTTTCGGGATGCCGAGATGTGACGTCACTTATGACTCAAATTCGCATCAGGCCGACCCTTTCCATGCATTCAGAGCATGTCTACAAGTATAGTTTTTGGGTCGAAACGAGCGTCAGAATGAGTTATTGTGCAATTTTCCGACGTAATACAAACACTAGTCATCATAGAGGAACAAGCAGTTATCTTACGGTTCCACATGAATCGAATTTTATTCAAAACAACGTATGCGAATGGGCTTACAAGTCGACTAAGTTTCGCCGAGCTTGGGCTCGTTTTCAGAATAATTATATCGAATGCAACCAACGGGAGATAATCTACATCAATAAACATACATAGCAAACATATAGTGTATCCAGCTACATAAAGTAACGTGTATAATCTCATAATATCACTGGAATATCGATATATGAAGGAGTTGTACAAGTTATCATAACAACTGAAATCAGTCAGCGAATTTCTGCCGGCTCTGATAGCTCACTTGGTAAACGCGTTGGTTCATTGGCGTTTGTTTTACAATCGGGCGACGCCGGTTCAATCCTGACAGCATGCAAATTATTGATTTTCTTTACACCTTTTTTGTTTATGTTTTCACGAAGTAATATAAACCAAATCTTTTAGTATACTATGATGCACTGTTTATAAATAATTTTTGTAGTAATTATTTATTCGTCCCAAAAATGAAAATATGGTCATTATATAACGATGTTTCTAAATGTTATTTATCCAAACAAATATAATGTAATGGATATCTAATTTATTAATTGTAAATATATTGTACAGTAATATATTGTAATTATATATGTGAAAAAGATTGTGATCTGTCTGGATAAATACAATTTAGAAACATCGTTATATATAATGACCATATTTTCATTTGTGGCGAATAAATAATTACTACAAAAATAAAAAAAATATTTACAAACAGTGCATCATAGTATACTAAATGATTTGGTTTATATTACTTTGTGAAAACATAAACAAAAAAGGTGTAAAGAAAATCAATAATTTGCATGCTGTCAGGATTGAACCGGCGTCGCCCGATTGTAAAACAAACGCCAATGAACCAACGCGTTTACCAAGTGAGCTATCAGAGCCGGCAGAAATTCGCTGACTGATTTCAGTTGTTATGATAACTTGTACAACTCCTCCTTCATACATCAATATTCTAGTGATATTATGAGATTTTACACGTTACTTTCTGTAGCTGGATACGATATATGTATGCTATGTATGTATATTGGTGTACATTATCTCCCGTTGGTTGCATTCGATATAATTATTCTGCAAACGAGCCCAAGCTCGGCGAAACCTAGTCGACTTGTACTACAAGTTGTAGGCTCATTCGCATTCATTGTTTTGAATAAAATTGAATTCATGTGGAACCGTAAGATAACTGCTTGTTCCTCTATGATGACTAGTGTTTGTATTACATCGGATTATTGCATAACAACTCATTCTGACGCTCGTTTCGACCCCAACATTATCCATGTAAACATGCTCTGAATGCATAGAAAGGGTCGGCCTGCTGCGAGTGTGAGTCATGTGTGACGTTAAGATACCACGTGATCGCCTAGCTCATTAAAATTTTATTTTCCGCGGGAATCACTACACAGACAGGTTTAAAATCGAATTTATGCTACAAATGTATTTTTCTGTATTTTTTTAATGTTCTCGAATGTTACATGCAATCTTAAACTTTCTGTACACATGGAAAACGGATTTTAGCTAATGCCTTGTTTTTATTTCCTTTAATTAGATTTACAAAATCTCACTCTAAATTCACCAATCACAGATTTTACTGCACTTTCAGAAATAAATATAAATACTTTTATAAGTTGCAATGGTAGCAGTAAATTGGTTTCACGTAAATAATGCCTAGATATCGTTTAGCCTAATCACATTGCATGTCATACTTTAATCAAACTTCCAGTTAAGAATAAATAGAATACATGTGCCAAGTTTTTATTTCATACAGAACCATTGCCATGTTCTTGACAGTAAAATCTTCAATTCCATCTAAACGAGACCAAAGGCAGCTTCTTCACAAAACTTGAGTTGCCAGATTTTGCCAGCATAGATGTCAAATGCCCGTTCACCAAGTAGAGCTATGAGACGTGGCTGAAATTGGAACAAAAAAGTTCAACACCTAGTCATATTTACAGGCCTTGAATTTGGCACCGGCCTGGCAACTGGCCAATATATGTTAGCAATTAATGTTCGTGGCCAAAGTTCATGGCCAAAGTTTCTATGCCTCATAACAGTACCCAAAAATCTACAACAGTCAAAACCATAATATTATAGCCTTGCCTCAAGTCTGCCAAATTAGAGGCCTGTAATTGATCGAGAACAATTTGTCACATTCTACAACATATACAATTTTGCTATGCACTACTGCATTAAGTCTTTAACTACCTTTATCTTCCCATTTCATAAATATTTGATTAATCGCGGTATACACAGATAGTTAATCAACAATAAGTCCAGCACATCAAAGTTACAAAAACCATGAATGTAGAAATGATGCAATACTATGAAGATGCGAGTTTGTTTTTTCTCTTATTTTCTCTGATAATACTGTCTTACCTCAAGTTCATCTGCTTCAAACTCATCAAGTATATCATATGCTTCCTTCAGTTTTGCTACGCCCAAACCATGTATGCAGTCCCTGTAAAATATTGCTGTGTTATTGTAACTAATTAAAATGGACACATTTAGGAGTCGGAACAAGAAGGACGTCCCATTCTGAATTTGACAAGAACGATGTCTCATTCTAAGTTTTACTAGAAAGATGTCTCACTCTGAATTTAATATGGACTTCCCATTCAAAATGTGACAAGAAGGACGTCCCATTCTAAATTTGATAACGAGGATGTCCCTTGCTGAATATGAAATAATACTAAAGGAGAAAATATACATTATGTACTGTGGAGAAGATCACTGCACCAGTCATTGGACTGTTAGCCTTGATGACTTAGAGGATAAATTCATGGTCATATCAAAGACAATGTTTTAAATGGGCAAGTTCCAAATAATTAGTCAGGAAGTGCCCAGGATATTTTATGATACCTTGTGTAATGTCATGCAACTGAATCCACAGGAATAATCACATTGAATTTATTCACATGTTCACTTACTTCCTCAGCATTGTGATTCTTTCCCACAGTCGTCCAGTCGTCGTAAGTGAAACAGCATGACCCACTGCAACAGAGCAATCTTATCATTGTAACCACATGAAACTTCCTATTATTTTCTTAAATTACTGAAAACAATGTTAGATAAACTGGGATAATACATTATTAAATACAGGTAACAGAGGTGATGTGGAGAACAGAGATGGTGAAGCCACAAGGAATGAGGAAGACCACAATAAAGTTGGAAGACTGAGGTAAGGGGGATACAACAAAGACAAGGAGGAAGACAGGTGGAGGAACAAAGTTGCCAACGGGAGGAAGACAGGTGGAGGAACAAGGTTACCAACGGGTGGAAGACGGGTGGAGGAACAAGGTTGCCAACGGGAGGAAGACAGGTGGAGGAACAAGGTTGCCAACGGGAGGAAGACGGGTGGAGGAACAAGGTTGCCAACGGGAGGAAGACGGGTGGAGGAACATGGTTATCAATGGGAGGAAGATGGGTGGAGGAACAAGGTTACCAACGGGAGGAAGACGGGTGGTGGAACACGGTTGCCAATGGGAGGAAGACGGGTGGAGGAACACGGTTACCAATGGGTGGAAGACGGGTAGAGGAACACGGTTACCAACGGGAGGAAGACGGGTGGAGGAACAATGTTACCAACGGGTGGAGGAACAAGGTTACCAACGGGCGGAAGACGGGTGGAGGAACAAGGTTGCCAACGGGAGGAAGACGGGTGGAGGAACAAGGTTACCAAAGGGAGGAAGATGGGTGGAGGAACAAGGTTGCCAATGGGAGGAAGACGGGTGGAGGAACAAGGTTGCCAACGGGAGGAAGACGGGTGGAGGAACAAGGTTACCAACGGGAGGAAGATGGGTGGAGGAACAAGGTTGCCAATGGGAGGAAGACGGGTGGAGGAAGAAGGTTACCAATGGGTGGAAGACGGGTGGAGGAACACGGTTACCAACGGGAGGAAGATGGGTGGAGGAACACGGTTACCAACGGGAGGAAGACGGGTGGAGGAACAAGGTTGCCAACGGGAGGAAGACGGGTGGAGGAATAAGGTTACCAACGGGAGGAAGACAGGTGGAGGATCAAGGTTGCCAATGGGAGGAAGACGGGTGGAAGAACAAGGTTGCCAATGGGAGGAAGACGGGTGGAAAAACAAGGTTATCAACGGGAGGAAGACGGGTGGAGGAACAAGGTTGCCAATGGGAGGAAGACGGGTGGAGGAACAAGTTTACCAACGGGAGGAAGACGGGTGGAGGAACAAGGTTGCCAATGGGAGGAAGACGGGTGGAGGAACTAGGTTGCCAATGGGAGGAAGACGGGTGGAGGAACAAGGTTGCCAATGGGAGGAAGACGGGTGGAGGAACAAGTTTACCAATGGGAGGAAGACGGGTGGAGGAACAAGGTTGCTAATGGGAGGAAGACGGGTGGAGGAACAAGGTTACCAATGGGTGGAAGACGGGTGGAGGAACACGGTTACCAACAGGAGGAAGACGGGTGGAAGAACAAGGTTACCAACGGGCGGAAGACGGGTGGAGGTACAAGGTTGCCAACGGGAGGAAGACGGGTGGAGGAACAAGTTTATGAACGGGAGGAAGACGGGTGGAGGAACAAGTTTACTAACGGGAGGAAGACGGGTGGAGGAACAAGGTTACCAATGGGTGGAAGACGGGTGGAGGAACACGGTTACCAATGGGTGGAAGACGGGTGGAGGAACACGGTTACGAACGGGAGGAAGACGGGTGGAGGAACAAGGTTACCAACGGGCGGAAGACGGGTGGAGGAACAAGGTTACCAACGGGTGGAAGACGGGTGGAGGAACAAGGTTGCGAACGGGAGGAAGACGGGTGGAGGAACAAGGTTACCAACGGGAGGAAGATGGGTGGAGGAACAAGGTTGCCAATGGGAGGAAGATGGGTGGAAGAACAAGGTTACCAAAGGGAGGAAGACGGGTGGTGGAACAAGGTTACCAATGGGTGGAAGACGGGTGGAGGAACACGGTTACCAACGGAAGGAAGATGGGTGGAGGAACACGGTTACCAACGGGAGGAAGACGGGTGGAAGAACAAGGTTACAAACGGGAGGAAGACGGGTGGAGGAACAAGGTTACCAATGGGTGGAAGATGGGTGGAGGAACACGGTTACCAACGGGAGGAAGATGGGTGGAGGAACACGGTTACCAACGGGAGGAAGACGGGTGGAGGAACAAGGTTACAAACGGGAGGAAGACGGGTGGAGGAACACGGTTGCCAACGGGAGGAAGACGGGTGGAGGAATAAGGTTACCAACGGGAGGAAGACGGGTGGAGGATCAAGGTTGCCAATGGGAGGAAGACGGGTGGAAGAACAAGGTTACCAATGGGAGGAAGACGGGTGGAGGAACAAGGTTGCCAATGGGAGGAAGACAGGTGGAGGAACAAGTTTACCAACGGGAGGAAGACGGGTGGAGGAACAAGGTTGCCAATGGGAGGAAGACGGGTGGAGGAACAAGGTTACCAACGGAGGAAGACGGGTGGAGGAACAAGGTTACCAACGGACGGAAGACGGGTGGAGGTACAAGGTTGCCAACAGGAGGAAGACGGGTGGAGGAACAAGGTTGCCAATGGGAGGAAGACGGGTGGAGGAACAAGTTTACCAACGGGAGGAAGACGGGTGGAGGATTAAGGTTGCCAATGGGAGGAAGACGGGTGGAAGAACAAGGTTACCAACGGGAGGAAGACGGGTGGAGGAACAAGGTTACCAATGGGTGGAAGACGGGTGGAGGAACACGGTTACCAACGGGAGGAAGACGGGTGGAGGAACACGTTTACCAACGGGAGGAAGACGTGTGGAGGAACAAGGTTACCAACGGGAGGAAGACGGGTGGAGGAACAAGGTTACCAATGGGTGGAAGACGGGTGGAGGAACACGGTTGCCAACAGGAGGAAGACGGGTGTTTTGTAGATCTAGATTTTTTGTCTGGGGAACTTGGGGGGTGGGGGTTAACAATTTAAAAACAGTTAGTGCAGGTGACTGCCTTTTCCCCGGAGAACACTGGGTAACTAGGCTATTATATATCATTAAGTCATGTAAACCTAAGCATTCTTACACGTGCGAGCTGGCATCGGCACATTCGGGTCAAGGATATTGACGGGCGTTGCACCGACACTGACAATGGGCGTCGACTCTTCTTCAGGCATGTCACCAATGTCGGGCGCGTCGAGGTCGTCGACCATGAGCTTTTCCACGATGTACGTGCGGTTGTTGCAGGGCATGAATTTGGCTGGAGTGAGGGTTGCCTCCTCCTCCTCTACTTCCTCCTCTGCTCTTTTCTCCTCGTCTGACTTGTCGGTCTCTTTGTTCAGTTTCAGCGTAGTGTCAAGCAAACAGATGAAGTTATTCATCTCCTGGTCTTTCCTAAAACACAAAACACGACCGCAATAAAAACTGCTGATAAACTTAAGAAGCTTTTTTAAAACACAACGAACCGTTGGTGACAGAGGATACTATTTCCGTGACACACTGGCGAAAGTGTTTTGGCGGCGCTTGCTGGTATCAGGGGTAGAACTACCCACTAGTCCGCTAGTCCGTACACTAGTAAAGATTACGGCGGACTAGTAAATCTGCCTACCAACTAGTCCGGCTGTCTAGTAAAAATCAGCATGTTGCATGATGCCACCATCCGTACCATTGACAAACTAATTCTTTACGTAATGAGGCGACAGTGAGAAGTGAAACAGTGCTGTTGATTGGCTGTTGTGTGACATCGAATTCTGAAATGACAGTTTTGTTTGGTTTAGCGTATCTGGTAGAGGGGTAGGGCTAATAAGTGCAATTGGTGGTCATTTTCAAATGCACGGTTTTCGAATACGGTTTACATCTACATTGCTTTATTAGTCTACGTTTATGCACGATGTATCATTACTTGACTGGGGTTGCAAAACCAGCAGAAAAACGCAAGCTGGAAAAACACTGCAACTGCCCACCGAGCCATTCAAGTGCTGAAAACGGCCACCATGGACTGTCTGACGCATTTGTTGCAATTTAAATTTGTGTTGTTTTGATATTTTCAGGACTAGTAAACCTTTTGGCGGACTAGTAAACTTTTGTCTTTACTAGTCCTGCTGTCCAGTAAAATAAATGCTGAAGTTCTACCCCTGCTGGTATTGACAGTTTTCAGTACAGAAGATCATTGTTATGGCGAAAATCAATTTTATAGAGCAAAATCTGGCTTATGAGCTCATAAGAATGTCAATGGAATAGTTCCCAGATCAACTAATTTTTGCATCCCGATGCTAGCATTAGGGTTGCAATGATACAGGACATGGGTATCAATATGATGTGTATCATGATACTTACTAAAGTGGCATTGGTTGTTGTAGCAGTTATAGTGACAGTGTTCCCATGCGAAAAGTGCAACTGGAGGGTCTGGGATATTATCAAAATTATTCATTGTTTGTATTTTGAAGAGTTTCAACTTTAACCTTCACGATAGGAGAAATACATTTTTAAAATGCGTTAGTGTGTAACAGTTTTGTACTGTCAAATTGAAAATAAAATCTTATACAAACAATTGTGTTTATTCGCCCAAAGTTAACTAGAACGTCATTTGTGAATATTCTGGCGATGTATGGATACTCTGTGTTGCATATCAATATATCCTATCTCAGGCTGTGCATTGTGATACTGATTAGTTATTACAACACTAGCTAGCATATTGTTGGACTAGGATCGACATGAGTAACCACCACAGGCAAGTGGTTCGTTCTGGAGACTACATTGAACAAGTAGCATACAAAACGATGACAGAACCACAGCTTCAAACTGATGTGACACTGTCTGAACCAGAGTACTCACAGAAATGCAACAGTTGTGAGCTGCTTACATTCAATACACATCTATGGACTTCTCCAAATATCTTGCCGTGTTTGCACTCTGTACTGTAGTCTATCATACCTTTTCCTCTCCTTTTCTTTTTTCCCTTCTGCTGATCCAATCTCAAATTCATCTTCTTCCGAACTACTCTCCTCTTCGGGCATGGAAGGCTGCCGCTGTCTAATTGGTGGTTTCTTTGTTACTGGAGCAACTGTCGGCTTCTCGACAGAAGAATCAGGCTACAAACACAGACATCATCAAATCATTTCATTGTTAAATCATGTTATTTAGTATAATCTATACTTCAACATCTTGATCATCCAAATGTTTTGAACTACAATGTTTAAATATAGTTTGACTGTTATCTGCTTCATTTAAATATTTCAGGAGAACTACAGAGTGGAACCTCACTGTTGAGATCACCGTCAGGATAAGTGACCTGAATAACAAGGAGAGCACATCAGCAAGACTAATTTCCTATACGGTACTGTTACGGAAATATGGAATTATACTAAGGTGACCTTAATACCAAGGTGACTGTCAGCAGCCCTCTAAGTTGCGACTGAATTGGTCGCATATGCAACTGTTTTTTCTGTTTGGCGACTGAGACATTATGTACAGTCGCCCTCTGGCGACCACGACGAGTCTGTAATAACAGATCATGCGTTGTCATTTGCCGTTTCATAAACCACGTGTTGTCATTTCTCGGAAACACCGTAAATGATACCGACTTTATTGGCGATATTTTGAAACAAACATGATTACTCTGCAACAGTATTTGTTTATTTTGTTGGATTTATGACAGGAATTTTTAAACGCGCAAGGCAAATTGCTATGAAGTGTCATGGTGCCCGTGGTACTTCGTGTCAACCGACGTAAATGGGGACGCGAGCGGAAGGCACTAACGTAAACTGCTTCACGATCGTTGTCTGGCTGTCCGCTAAGCGCAATGAAGACATGTTGCTAATTAAATGTAGTTGTCACATCGTTAGAACACACATGTGTGTGCATATTCCGGTTTCGAATTAAAAACTCGAAGGAATAACAACAGCCTAGGTTACGCTGGCTCAAAGTTATATAGTCCGCGTTTTGTAATTCTCACAAATTCCGTTGGATGACGTCATAACAATTGAACAAATTGTCAGTGAAACAGCATCAGTGATTTAAACATTCATAACTGTTAATATGACTGCTTGTGTAATTTATATTAGTTAACTTATATATTAAGCACTGCTGCATTAGAAACAACCAGACATTTATGTTATTGTGTGAGAGGAATTATTTTATTATCTAAATTAATTATGTTGCTGTTATTGTGTTAAAAATATTGCACAAATAAATGTTGTTAGAAAAGTTAACCACACAGTAAAACAGCATTATATAGATGTCTAGATCATAACATTGTGATATTTTAAATATTTGACAGAATGTATTATTTCTCAAAGTTAACTTTGAAATAGAATATTACTTTTCTGAACAGAAATTAGCTTCTTTTTCACTTTTAACAGGAAATGTATCATTTGACATAGAAAATGCATCATTTGACATAGAAAATGCATCATTTGACACAGAATTTGCCTTTTTCTGGAACAGAAAATACGTCATTTGAAATGGAATTTGCCTTTTTTGAAACAAAAAATCAGTGTCCCTGTACATACATTTACTGTAGTTATTGGTAATTGCAGGCATTCCACGTGACTGTTATTACTTTGCCAGTGTACCATGTTATAATGCATAAAGTTAGTATCTGGCCACATATTCATACGTTTTAAATTTATTTATATTTCAAATGGACGTCTGTGGTTAATTTGGATTAAATTTGTACCGAAAACACAATTACACACATACGCACACACAATTACTTGGCTCCTACTTTTTAAATCTGGATCCTAAAAAATGTACAAAAAAAGTACTGAGGTGACCATAAAGGGTCATTTGTAATTATGATTTTGGTATCTGGTTTGTGTCACCAAAACCATCTTATCATACCGCTACACTGTCATCAACCCTGTCACCATTACCTTGTCAATATCAACGTGCTGGTCATCCTGTCGGTCATCCTGCCGTGACATGAGGTTGACACAGTCAACTGACCGACTGCCCACTGACCGGCCATCTGGTGCAGTCATCAGGCGGTGGATGCGGTCAACATCTACAAGTGACCAATGCTGAATTATTAGCTGCAAGCAGCAGGTTATACTCCTAATGGATAGTGTGTGTGTGCTTGTGTGTGCATGTTTGTGTGCGTGTGTGTGTGTGTGCATGCATACACATTTATATTATCATCTTCTTAACACTGTTTACCCTCCTTAGCACCTCTGTAATCTTATGTTATCTAATTTAACCATTTCAGTGCGAGACCTCACTACAGTGGGTTGCTGTATTATGACGCTTGAATACAACAACTTTTAGGTACTAGGTATCCCACGCGTTTATGCTGCACTAATTTTGATTGTGTGCTCGCACTTTGCCTTTGGCATCTTTTATATTATCATGACATAATTAGTGCAGCCATGGCGTTTCCAAGATTCACGTTTATTAGTCAATTATTATTTGTATAGTTACTGTGACAAATTACTGAATATTATATAATAAAATATTAGTACAACTAGTCAACACGGAATTTTCACTATGGTGGCACAGTTTTAGGACATTCATGTCAGTTCAAATTTCATCATGGCAAAATCATTGATCTTAGGTTTACTGGTTTCTGTGTCAACTGTTGCTATTTTTACTCATCTATGGGTGCACCCAAGTATGGAAACTACCAGTAAAACTGCATTTTTAACTACCTAACTACTTTGATAATGTAAATGCTGAAGGAGCTGTGGCTAAAGCATCAAGCTCTCTATAAAGGGAACCCGGGTCCGGATCCTGTACAAATCATGTACTGCTGTGTCAAAACTTTGGCAAGTTCATTCACTCTACATTGCTTTAGTTCACTCAGCTCTATGAATGAGTACCTGGCTGTAGACAGTGGTAGATATTTGTGTACAAATAGTCTTTGTGCATTAATTGCAGCATGGCTGAATGCTTCCCATATAAGTCAAGATGGTGATTGATTGATTAGGCCTGCTAGGGAGTAAAGTGTTTTGAGCTGTCATAAGGACTGGATATTGCTCTATGTTAGAACTAACCTTTTTTATTTAATGGAAAACCTAACATTTGGAGATTTCTCCATACAGTGGGTTCTACTACGCACCTACGCTTCTGCTGGTCCTCGGAGTTTCTACGTCCTTTTTTGCACGTCTTCTTGCCCGAGCCGACAGGTTCGCACCCTGAAGTGAAGCCAGACATACAACATATAAAAATCAATCAATCACTTAATTCCAACAAAAATGTAATTCATTAATAGTAAAACAACTGTGTGTTGGGGGAGGCGATAAATGTATAGTACTTATTTACAATTCTCCCAACCAGTATATTTATTTTATATTACAAATATATATTACATTATATTACAAACATAATATTGTACTTAAATTATAAAGTTACAATTCTGCAACTAATGCGTTCACTGCTTTAATATCTGCTAGACTCAATACTTATTGAAAAGATCACTTTTGCACATTTTAAATCCTGAAAGTGCAGAACAAACCACGTATTCAATCATACTCAGAACCGTTACATCATTTTCGCCACGGCAACTTACCCGAGGCGTGTCCTCCTGCCTGTCACCAGAGGCCGCCACATCATTATGTGACACCGCAACTGATGACGTCGATACCGCGGACGAATACCCGGACTCATTTGCCTGAGAATATTTGTTTGACCGGCTCTTGTATGGGTCAGTTGAACTGACCACAGGGGTGCCAGGACCTGGGGGGAGGGGGCGTGGTGTCTCAGTCAGCTTGGGCTGAAGCACAATGACCAGGGATGGGGTGGATATATTCATGAAGATGACTACTGATACATTACTAAAGTCTAGATTGGGTTATTCTTTCATGTGGTCAAGGAAAAGTTATCATGTTTGCAGATATATACTTTTTATAAATATATAAAACCATCACACAAGCTGTGATTTATATATATATATATAAATCAACAATTACGCAGTTCATGATTATAATTGTCATAAATAAATAAATTATTAACAAATTACATAACTGTCATAAATCAACTTTTGTATAAATTATATAACTGTCATAAATCAACAATCATGCACATGATAAATGTGTCATAAACATATCATGACACAAACTATTTAAGTTGTCATAAATCAACTAGAAAGGCACTTTTTAGTTAATCATGTTGGCTTAGTTAATCATGTTGGCTTTAAAATTAACTCTACACATAACAAGCTCAGCTGTGATTACATGTCATTCCTTTCAATTGTTCTAGGAATACCGCTGCTGCTTTATATGTTGAAATGTGGGCTCTAACAGCCTGATGCTCAGGAGACTAGTATGGGCTGAGTCACAGGCCTGGCATTGGGATGTAGAGTCCACATTTCTTTTATTTAAATATTACAGTGTGCCAAAAAGGCTTATACACTGGTTACCCATAATAAACAAACATCATCCATTTGGCCTTTTTCATATCTATATTTGTCTCCGTGTTGTTGCTTGCATAAATCAACTATCATACATAACTGTAATAATTCAATCATCAAATACATCATATAACTGCCATAAATCTACCCGTGCTGTAAACTTTACTCCCAGATTAAGTTTTATTACGATGTGCACTTTAACATGCTTTTAAGATGATGCATAATATAAATAATATAAATATATATTTATTTTGTATAATGCCACATCCGATACAGCTAATTCACAGCACATCAATATCACACCAGGTGCACACAGTAAACATTATTATACACAATATTATATTACACAGGTTACAATTAGAATGAGCCATATAATAAGTCACTAATAAAGTAACAGTAGCAAAGTTAAAACATAAAATCACATATATTAATAAAATGTATGCGAATGAATATCAAATGTAGAATAGTATTAATTTATGGACTTACTCAGGAAGTCAATATGTTGGTCTACCTTGAAACTAATAAAGCTTGAATCGTTGCTTACATGTTTTGGTATGGATTTTGCATTAGAGCAAGATTGTAGCACACTGCCCTTTGGAGGCAAAGCCGCCGATGCCATTTCAATACGCTGTGATTCAACATTAACAATGACGGCATTAGCTCCTCCAAACAATCGGTGGCGTTTGCGTTTTCGACGGGTGGAGTTGTTCTGTGTGGGCCTTGTGTCCGATACCGAACGAGCGGATTTTGCTCGAGACTGGACAAGCGTGCAGTGCCAACACAGAAAGCAGCAACGTAGATGAAAACATGAAAGAAAACAACGACAAACAAAACATTAAAAAAACACAAAGAAACTCGCTGTGTGGTCCTCCCCCTTGCAAACAGGTTTGTACACCAGATGTCTCCTCAATTCGGACAGCAACCATTTACGCTGCTCAATTTAATCATTTGCCCATGTACTGAGGTTCATATTTCTGGATTCCAAAAGACATCTGCCATTTTTTTCATAAATCGCAAGGCAAAAAATTTCAGAAAAGAATCCAGATATAATGGATTCAAGGGTCAGTGCAAATCCTGTGCAAGGTGAAAACATGACATGTGCATGTGATTAGGTGCAATCAATTGAAAAATGGTCTGCTTTTCAGAATTATGTCTTGTATCTATTTCCACACCACCAATTCAACATTCCAGTGCCACCAACATGAACTGTACAGTTTTACTAAAACTTAGACTGGTTCAAAATGTGCCCAGGTATGTACAATGATAACAATTAGGTGATTTAAACAGATTCATTACCCTACTCAACATAGCTGACTTGAAATACTAACTCTTATGACACAAACACCATAATTCATACTTCCTCACACTACACTTTGCCATGTAACAGTAGAAAGAATTGTGTTTCTTCTAGAGCAGTTCATATTCAGGCATTTCTAAGTTTGAAAAAGTCCCTTGTTAGTTTTTGTACTGGATAATTTAAATTCACTGCTTACGAAATACAACAAATGAAAAATTACTCATGCATAAGATATGTTCTTTTGTCAAAGTTCCCTTTGTAAAGGAGCAAAGTCAACTAAGTATTACATTACTTTGCTGTACTATTACTGTGTAATTAAAATAGATTTTTAACAAACCAAATAATGAGGCATATTATAATTAACCTGCATCAGTGCATCTGCCATCTTGTAGTTAGAAATCTGACATAACTACTTGATGTTGTGATACCTCATACTACAAACTTCACTTGTGACCACCTTTTTTCCCACTAAACATCCCAAATGTTCTACTGAACTAACGTCAAAATTCCAGCAGGAAGATATATACAACAAAAGATTGTGAAATTTACTAAAGTGCATACACAAGGATTTCACATACTTAAACTGACACAGGCACACATTACCTGACACGCCTGCCCAGTCCCTGGGGGAGCAGCGTGTACAACCACTCCTGTTCTTGCATTCGGAAAACAGTTTTGGAATTTCCATGATAATTATAATGGTTATTCCACTCTTTGTACTGTCAACCTGAGATTATTTCTCAAAATGTCACTACTTACCGACTTCTCGTCATTCTCTGCTGACTGTTGTGATGGCACCTCTGATTGGCCGTCTAAATCGACTACGCAATGACACGCACAATGATCCGTCGATGATTCAGGGGACTTATTCCTGTTTTCCAGAGGCATGGAATCTTCAGAAGATTTGCCACTCAATGGTGGATCTTTTGACCAATTCCTGTTGTCCCGAGGTGCGGAATTTTCCACACGCTCAGACAATTTTCCGCTTGACGGACGATCTTTTGATGATGAGTTTTTTTGAGAGGACCCTGAAGAACGACGGGAATAACCCGATCCTTCCAGACTTTCCTCCTTTATTGTGTCTAGTTCCAGCCCGACATTAAGTGGCTCTAGCTGTACATCGACTGATGGAGTCGGTTTGACAGTCTCGTATGACTGGGAGAAATTGCACAACAAAGGAGAAAGCAAATGATAAGATCACGCAAAAAAAGAAATAAACATGCAAAGTGTAAATGCTGTGGCTGTCACCATTTGTCAATATAAGAATAAGTGGGAACATCAGTATTCAAGGATATCAAAGATATTAATTTATCTGCAGTACATGTAACCATACATGTTTTTATTACCAAATTTTAAAGAAAAAGTAGAAAGTCAGATAGTAACATTTTACAGTAACATTTTGTTACTTATGGTATAAACTACACATCTAATCTAACATCTTTGTGAATATGTGCACAAGTGTAGACAGCCACGTGTTGATAAGATGTGTGACAGCAAGGTAAACAACATAAAATCATCATCAACAATACAAACTGATCATACAACAATATAAACATTAAATAAACATAGTCATGTCGATCACACTTCCACAAATGACCCTCATGAATAAGGATGTCAACCAGAGATGAGGTAATCGTACTCTGTAATTGTACTCATTGTAATCGTGGCCAACTTTTTGAGTAATCATACTCGTTACTCGATTACATTGATCAAAAAAGCCAAGTAATCATAGTCGTACTCGATTACATTGCCAAAGTAATCGTAATCATGATTACTTATCATGATTACAATTTATGTTCATACTTACAATGCAAGCAGATAGATTAGACAGATAGAAATGGCTATACCAGAAGTGATATAATAAATGTAATAGTAATTGGGCTATTACTTTTCTGTTGCAATTGAGCATTTCAGTGGCATAAAAATTCAGTTACATTTCACTAGTTAATACCTTCTGTGTGTGTGTGTGTGTGTGTGTGTGTGTGTGTGTGTGTGTGTGTGTGTGTGTGTGTGTGTGTGTGTGTGTGTGTGTGTGTGTGTGTGTGTGTGTGTGTGTGTGTGTGTGTGTGTGTGTGTGTGTGTGTGTGTGTGTGTGTGGTGTGCGTAAGCCATAGCTGGCCTGCCATCCCAACACAACAGAGTGAAGTAATTGGCTTGCTACTCTGACATTCTTTCTATGAGCAGTTTTATCTGAAGCAATGAATTTATAATCTTATGTTTCACCAATGGCCTGGGCCTGGAGCTAGGACCACTAAACCAGCAGTTAAACAGGGCAAATTGATGTTTTACTATAAATTCTTCAGACCTAAGAAATGCAGCTCATTTCAATTCCAACAATTGTTATGATGTCTATAAATAATAACAAAACCTGATTAGCAATAATAAGTTCTGAATTCAAAGAAGGTCACATACATGGTAGAAACATGATTTGCATATTCTTTAAAGTAATCATGATTGTAATCATGATTACATGCTAAAGTAATCGTAATCCTAATCAATTACATTTGTTTGAGTAATCGTACTCATAATCGTACTCGTACATCTTCATAGTAATCGTAATCGATTACATTTTTATTGTAATCACCCCATCTCTGATGTTATAGCTTCTTAATGTTTGTAATTGTTACCTTGACAACACCACCCACACTGGACACGGATGACCGTCCACTGTCCTGGGCCTCGCTGAGATCAACACTATCACTAGTGCGACGCGAAGATGACCCGCCGGACGACTTTGGCCGCCCGCCAGATGAGGTCAGTCGACTGCTGCAGTAGGATGGTGCAGGAGCGTAAATATCTTTGACAGGCACCAATAATGTGCGATCATAGGCATCAGACATAGGGTTAAGAAAATACATTGACTCTAACAGAAACCCACAAATAGGTCACCACACCCATTATCGCTACAGTGAGAAAACAACCTCTCAATAGTTTCTACAAAGTCAAAATACAATTACGCGTTTTGTGTAAGTTCAACCTCCTCACCATGTGTGTGATTTGCGATTTTCATGATCCAAAATTGCTATTAGCATCAGTTTTAATAAACATGTTTCACTTGCTAGATGGTGCCACTGTAGTAATATATTTCAGTGTCCGGTTATGCTCAAAGGGCTTTACACTTCACCCTTTGGCAGACCGGTTCATTCAAACACCATCTCAACTTCTCCACGAAGCTTTCTGGCTCTGCTACACTGCAGTTACTGCACAAAGACTACTCGCTCACTTCACACACATCCACCATTGTCAGTGGCCAGATAATCATCTAATAATCTGCACAAACTTAAGCAATGTGCAGTGAATAAAACAGCCAAAGCTTCAAAACAGCAGGATGGGGATTCAAACCTGAATTCCCTCAACGGAGAATTGAGTGTTCCAATCACTAGGCCACGATACGCTATCACTGGTGTGCCAGACCCACGACACACACATGACAGGCACATGACAGACACATATCAGACACATGACAGACACAGTGTGATGTACCTTTTCTTTGTCCCCTCCAGGAAGATGGCAATGTTCCTCTTGATGTAAGGGTCCCGCAGTATTCTGTTGACACTCGGCCGTTTGTCCGGGTTGTGACTCAGCATGGCTTTGATCATCATCGTCAGCTCAGGACTGTACTGCTTTGGCATGGCTGGCATCTGTGCAAGATCTTTCTAACTAATACATATTTACTTTTAACCACTGTGCATGTGATAACATGCATTATAAATACAATTATATATCAACATTACTATTCCAGAGCACGACCGGTACAGATGAAGCCATCGTGACAAGACAGGGAAAGACTGTACATATGGGTAACCTTCACATTTGAATGTGATAATAACAATTATAATGAATAACAACATACCTTTCCCCTGAGAATTTTGTACACGAGTGCATTCATATCCTTTGCATTGAACGCATGCTTCAACGTGGCCATTTCATAGACACAACAGCCGAGCGCCCACACATCCGACTGAAACAGAATGCACATGATCACTTTATCATGTATAGCCATAACATCCATACACATGTACAACATTTTTAGCCAGACATTTTAAATACATTAGAGTCTAGACTAATGACATTGATTAACATCTGGGCATAGGGCGGAATGATTTGTTAACTAGCAGAGACTGGACCACACACGAAGGCAGCACATTACAAATACAGCAGAGACTGGACCACACATAAAGGCAGCACATTACACATACAGCAAAGACTGGACCATACACAAAGGAAACACATTACACAAACAGCAGAGACTGGACCACACATAAAGGCAGCACATTACACATACAGCAGAGACTGGACCATACACGAAGGAAGCACATTACACATGCAGCAGAGACTGACCCACACACAAAGGCAGCACATTACACATACAGCAAAGACTGACCCACACATAAAGGCAGCACATTACACATACAGCAGAGACTGGATGACACACAAAGGCAACACATTACACATACAGCAGAGACTGGACGACACACAAAGGCAGCACATTACACACAGGGGTAGAACTACCCACTAGTCCGCTAGTCCGTACACTAGTAAAGATTACGGCGGACTAGTAAACCCAGCCTACCAACTAGTCCGGCTGTCTAGTAAAAATCAGCGTGTTGCGTGGCGCCACCAACCGTACAATTGACAAAGTAAATCTTCACCTAATGTGAATCGACAGTGAAACGGTACTTTTGATTGGTTGTTGTGTGACATAGAAATCTGAAACGACCGTTTTGTTTGGCTTAGCGTATCATGTAGAGGGGTACCGGCTAATGAGCGCAATTGGCGTCCATTTTCGCGTCTATTTTCTAATCTATTTTCAAATGCGCGGATTTCGAATACGGTTCACATCTTCAGTTCTATATCAATTATTTTGTTAATTCATTACTAATTATTTTGTTACGTTTACGCACGATGCATCGTTATTTAACTGGGGTTGCAAAACCATAAGTTAAACGCAAGGTAGAAAAGCGAGAACGGGACACGCTGTACGACCAGCAGAAACGACAGCGTGGCTATTTGAAGGTTTGTTGACCATTCAGCCGAGTTCACCAGACATAGCTGCATTTGAACCGAAGGAAGCAATCGAGCTGTGGAGTGCTGGTGGAGCCCGGAGGCCAGACACTCAGCCGCATAGGCCAAGGCCCGACTGTAGTAGTTACACTGACAGCAGTGACACCGACTGTGATGACAGTAGTGCCTCCGACTCTGAGTGACACTGACTGACTGACAGGCAGTGTTAACGCCAGGCCTGGATGACACTGTGGTTTTTTGTGTTTTAAATAAAATTGTTGTGACCTAAATTTGTGCTATGTTTTTTATTTGCAGGACTAGTAAACCTTTTGGGGGACTATTAAACTTTTGTCTTTACTAGTCCTGCTGTCTAGTAAAATAAATGCTGAAGTTCTACCCCTGACACATACAGCAGAGATTGGACAACGCACGAAGGCAGCACATTACACATACAGCAGAGACTGGACGACGCACGAAGGCAGCACATTACACATACAGCAGAGACTGGACGACACACAAAGGCAGCACATTACACATACAGCAGAGACTGGACGACACACAAAGGTGGCACATTACACATACAGCAGAGACTGGACGACGCACGAAGGCAGCACGTTACACATACAGCAGAGACTGGACGACACACAAAGGCAGCACCTAACACATACAGCAGAGACTGGACGACACACAAAGGCAGCACATTACACATACAGCAGAGACTGGACGACACACAAAGGCGGCACATTACACATACAGCAGAGACTGGACGACACACAAAGGCAGCACATTACACATACAGCAGAGACTGGACGACGCACGAAGGCAGCACATTACACATACAGCAGAGACGGGACCAGAGCTGTAACAAGTACATTTATTTTGTACTTGAGTAAAAGTACAAGTAACTTTGGAAAAAGCTACTCAAGTAAAAGTAAAAGTACTTTTTGAAAAATGTACTTGAAGTACAAGTAAAAAGTAAACAAATGTACTTGAAGTAAATGCAAAAGTACTTTTCTAAAAAACTGTTGACATGGTCGCCCACTGCGAACAAACAAGTAAATTCAGTAGTGTGCAAAACAAACACTTTATTGAACAAGACAGGATCCTCAGCAGGATACAGTGACAGGCTCCTCAAACAAACTATACATACTATGCAAGATAGTGACAAAAGAAATAAAATAATGGTAATACCCTATTCAGTAGTGTGTACAGTGAACATTAAATATTGTCTACGACCAGGCCTGAGGGTCAATATGTGAGACAAAATATTGAAAACATGAACCAAGAATACATATAAACAACATTTATAGGCCCTAACAATACTTATTTTATTATTAAGGTAAATCTGAGTAACCATTAGCAGTTTAAATTGTCACTGCGAAGGGAATGTTTTGGGGCGATAATGTGTGAATTTCAACATGCGTTTATCACTAATGCAATTCGGGACGTTATTCAGGTCACTAATAGCTCGAACCTAAATCTAAGAACATATCTTGTTCATATTAAATGCACTTGCACCTTTTGTACAAATAACGACGTGTTATGGTGTAATATATTTGCACAGCAAAATTGAGGCAAGAATACCTTTTACCTGCGTAAGTCTCACACTAATAATTTACCGACCACGTGTGTAAGGAAGGTTCGAAGGTGATCAACAGATCTGGCATATCGGCGCACACAACAGACAGATCAACTTAACAGTAGCCCCGTGAACTGACTTAATCTCAAACATACTGGATAAGTATGGCAATGGATGCTGCAAATGATCGTTTTCAGCTGATCCTTCCATAATAAATCTTTGAACGCGAATGACATCATATAATCTTGGCAATGTTCACGTCACCTGGTGATCATGCCTGGTAATGGCAATGATAGGCCAATCAGAAAAGACTACCAGTTGTTGCTCCGGCTGATATCTATTTATAGATATATGCTGGGGAAAACCAGTTCCGGGCTTCAGGCATTATCGTTCGTTACTAATATTTTTGGAGCTCCAACTTTTTAACTTTAAATTATGGATACTTCGTTACATTTATGAAAAGTACACACATTTGTACTTCGTTACAAGTAAAAGTACTCCTAAAAAATGTACTTCGTTACTCACGAAAAGTAAACTTTTCTACTCAAGTACAGTAACGAAGTACTTGTACTCCGTTACATCCCAGCTCTGGACGGGACGACACACAAAGGCAGCACATTACACATACAGCAGAGACTGGACGACACACAAAGGCAGCACATTACACATACAGCAGACTGGACGACACACAAAGGCGGCACATTACACTTACAGCAGAGACTGGACGACACACAAAGGCAGCACATTACACATACAGCAGAGACTGGACGACGCACGAAGGCGGCACATTACACATACAGCAGAGACTGGACGACACACAAAGGAGGCACATTACACATTCAGCAGAGACTGGAAGACGCACGAAGGCAGCACATTACACATACAGCAGAGACTGGACGACACACAAAGGCAGCACATTACACATACAGCAGAGACTGGACGACACACAAAGACGGCACATTACACATACAGCAGAGACTGGACGACGCATGAAGGCAGCACATTACACATACAGCAGAGACTGGACGACACACGAAGGCAGCACATTACACATACAGCAGAGACTGGACGACACACAAAGGCAGCACCTAACACATACAGCAGAGACTGGACAACACACAAAGGTGGCACATTACACATACAGCAGAGACTGGACGACACACAAAGGCGGCACATTACACTTACAGCAGAGACTGGACGACACACAAAGGCAGCACATTACACATACAGCAGAGACTGGACGACACACAAAGGCGGCACATTACACATACAGCAGAGACTGGACGACGCACGAAGGCAGCACATTACATATACAGCAGAGACTGGACGACACACAAAGGCAGCACCTAACACTTACAGCAGAGACTGGACAACACACAAAGGTGGCACATTACACATACAGCAGAGACTGGACGACACACAAAGGCGGCACATTACACTTACAGCAGAGACTGGACGACACACAAAGGCAGCACATTACACATACAGCAGAGACTGGACGACGCACGAAGGCGGCACATTACACATACAGCAGAGACTGGACAACACACAAAGGCAGCACATTACACATACAGCAGAGACTGGACGACACACAAAGGCGGCACATTACACATTCAGCAGAGACTGGAAGACGCACGAAGGCAGCACATTACACATACAGCAGACTGGACGACACACAGAGGCAGCACATTACACATACAGCAGAGACTGGACGACACACAAAGGCAGCACATTACACATACAGCAGAGACTGGACGACACACAAAGATGGCACATTACACATACAGCAGAGACTGGACGACACACAAAGGCAGCACATTACACATACAGCAGACTGGACGACATGTTAAAGCAGACAGAAGTAGTGCCAGTAATGTCACACAACTTACCTTGTGATTGTATGGCTTATTGGAAAATAATTCCGGGCTCATGTAATAGGGCGTTCCAATTAGTGTTGTGGCCATGTCACTGGCGCTGTCTAGTACTCTACAAATGAAGTTGCATATAAATGAACAAATCAATGCTTTTATTTAAAATACTGTTTCCTTGACTTGCTTTGATTGAACTTATGTTTATTACTTCCAAAGATTTCTAAAGTTTCTGTTTCAATGTGGCATTCTGCATCACAAGATGTTTAACCAAAATACACAGCACTTCAAAAATATATACCTAGAACAAGAACAATCTGTGATATGAAGTAATTCGGGTCATGCCAAGATGTTTAACAAATATTGCTAGAACACATCTAGACCTTTATTGCAGCTATTGCACAGACTTCTTTTGGTATTTATGTTTAAACAGCTATTCAAAAATTTGCACATATGAATGCACAACTACATATTTGAACATTTATGTTGTTATAAAGAAGTTGTTGATAACATCATTGTGTTCATGGTGTGCACGTACATCAACAGTGAAAAAATTCACCTGGCAATTCCCAAGTCTCCCACTTTAATGATCTTGCTCTTCGTCAGGAAAATATTCTGTGTCTTCAGGTCCCGATGCAGGATGTTCCTCTCATGTAAATACTAAAATTTACAACATAATCAACATGACATTAACATGACACACAAAAGCAACAGTAATGTAACAGGACATTACAAAAATTACATTAACATGACCATAATTACAGTTTTGCATTGATATGAAACAGATGTTACATGAAAGAAATGTTGCGGGATCATAAACATGTCTTCCCAATGTATCGGTTGTCTCCCAACCCAAGCTTGCTTTGTATCTTAACGAAATGTATTTTAAAATATATAAGTAGACCGTTAACTACTTAGCTCCAATCATTTGGTGTGGACAACAAGTTTACATTTCAAGTAGCGGCAATGTAACATATAACACAAACCTGTAATGCCATGGCGATTTGCACAAACCATTCGACCAGTTGACGTTCTTCAAGTGACGTCCCCTTTTGTTGCTTCAACCGAGCATAGAGGTCGCCACCCTCACAAAAGCCCATGGCAATGTAAAGAAAGCCGTCGTTTGCCTGGAACGAGTCTTTGTAGCCGACAATGTTCGGATGGCGCAGTTTTGAGAGAAGCTTTGCTTCCTGCTCTGCGGCCTTGCGTTCTCGCTTTGATGCATTGTGAATGTCCATCTTCTTGAGCACATACTGAAACCCAGAGAACATTTCATGTGACACATGCTGAGTATTACTCTGTGCCTGGGTACTCTGCAACAATGCACAGTGTATGTTGCTTGGAATTTTGCAAAAGGAATTTGGAGAAATATATTTACATTTTATTGTCAAATGATCAATGTACTGGTACTAAGGCATATGAGAAACAGTACATCATGCAATATGAAGTGCTAAAGATGGCTACAGCTGTATAAAGAAAGCGGCCTGAACATAGTTGTAACACTGCATGGTTGCGAAAATATATCTGGTGAAAAATATATATTCAAAAAGCTATTGAAACATAAAGAGAACAACTAAAAAACTTACATTGAACAATGTTCAGATTTTGTGTTCTGCTAGCAGACCTAAAGAATGTTGAGTTATGTCACTCACAATGGGCCATTTTGTAAAATGGCCTCTGTTTCCAATGTACATATATATGAACCACATTTTAATTAATGTATCATTTGATATTTAACTTATCAACTGATTTATATACACAGTACTCTGTGTTTTAGCAGATGTTTTATTTTAATTCATTTTATTTACACACATACACTGTATTTTAGCAGAAGGCAACATCCAATACTGTGCTGCTGTGGCTAGAAAGTCCCAATCAAAAATGAATGGCACAGATACCGAGACTCAATTCAGTTACCTCATCCAGTGAAGCCAACATGTCACTTTGCCCTGCAGTGGTGAGAAACCAATCAGCGATGTAATTTGGAGCACCTATGAATGGGCTTTCCCATAATTATATGAAGCTATAAAATGTAAGTGTATTTATAACTATCACAAGTTGACACCAACCTGTTTCTTGTCCTTCTTGTGCTTGACCAACCAAACCTCACCATAGCTGCCTCGTCCAATCACTCTGATCCTGGCGTACAAGCTGTCTGGGTCTCCAGTGGACGCCATCACGATTGTCTGCTGTGTGTAGACCTGTGTCCAGCCTCATGTGCTTGATCACTAACTGGACTTAATCACCTGTCAAAACACTATAGTTTAAAGGTACAATGTCTCATACTTCGTGATTTGTGTCACGAAATTGTGTTACATACAAGTAGCATAATAACATAAACAATACAATTATATATTCTAACATGTGTTTTATTTATTATTATACTTTTACGGCAATAGACATGTATAATTTGAAAGCATTAATACTATTGGCAGTCCAAATGGTAGATGTTCTAATTTTCCATATACATGTTTAAGCAGTAAACTGGGACACCATCACACCAAGTGTGTGGTGTGTGTTTATGTGTGTGTGTGTGTGTGTGTGTGTGTGTGTGTGTGTGTGTGTGTGTGTGTGTGTGTGTGTGTGTGTGTGTGTGTGTGTGTGTGTGTGTGTGCGTGTGTGTGTGTGTTCATTCGTGTGTGTGTGCATGCATGTGTGTGTGTGCGTGAGTCAAGTGTGCTTAGATGAGCAACCCATTTAAGCTCATGCATTACAAAAGTTGTGTTTGCCTCGAGCTGAACAATAGATTCATGTCTCTATCTCCATCATTGTCCTTTGTAGGGTGAAGTGTCCCAGTTAGCTCAAACACTCTTCGCAGTATCACACTGAATGGAGCCTTGTAGCTACATTCACAACATATTTAACAATATGAACCATTGAGATAACATATACGTGCACAGTTGGAATACTCAGTAATCAATAACTGAAATGCGAACAGCTAGATCCCAGTCCACCTTGTCCTTGGTCTGCCCTTAGGCTGCTCCATATATACTGACTGTCAAATAACATTCGCATTTAATAAATTATTACGTCCGCCATAACTATTGCATAATTTACATGTATGGCACAGAGTCATGTTTGCAGGGCATGTGTTCCCAAATTGGAGGCTATGATTACAGCCTATAAACACAAAATAATGTGACAACATATTCAAGCCAATTTTCATGGAATCACCATGAAATGGGATGGAACGACAAATAGTGTTCAATGGGTTCTACACATGACGATGTTACTCACTGCATGTGTAAACAAATAATGGCATGATGCAACTTCTTACCAAATGGGAAGTAACAGCTGCAAATTCAGGGCAGGTCAAAATTTGTGGCACTGAAATCTCGTGTTCTAACGCTCTTGGCCTATTTTAATACACTGCGTGGTCTCGCACTGATTCACGTGATCTCGCACTGATTTCGCAAAATAAACTCAACTAAAACTTGACTTCAATGGCGGCAACTATCCGTCGTTCTGCGGTTACCGTAAAATCAATATTGTGTCGAGCTTCACAGAAATTCCGTACAGTGACGCTATCATTACTGTAAGCATGTTCGCGTGCGATATAAATATAATATTTATTATATCGTTAATACGGGCAGGTGAGTGTGTGTTAGTTATAATATTGGCATTGTTTCTGTTAAAAGTAGCTCGATTAATTAAGGCATAATTATTATCATCAGTATGGTTTGCAGGTAATGAAAGGTTTCTACTTAATGTAAAAAACAAAATAAGTCTTATGAATAGTCAATAATTGTGTTCCTGTGGATCAATTCTTTTTCAGTTGATGACCAACGAACGAGTCGGTGCTCCAACGAATGACACCATTTTGGGGGGCATTCAGACTTAGAATGAATAAAATATATTCGTTTATGTGAACATTTTGTTAAATTTTGCTAAGCTGGGAAAGTCATTTCCGTAATTAGTTAATGAAACAAACTCAACTAAGAAGACGCATTCCTCATTTCCAGGTAGTTTTTTTGTGTTGCCATTCAAAATGCAGGTTTGGAACAAATTATACACAATTTGCTGCCACTCTGTATATACCTGTAAAAGGAAGCTACTTGTGATACGTCGATTGGCAGTAACACAGCAATTCGACGTAACTGCTGTGAAATTACAAGTTTAATTCGAAGATGAATTTTATTGTTTAAGCCATTCTTCACACAATAAAAAACAACAAAAAAGCAGTAAGATATTAATATTATTTTAGAATGCGACCAAACCGTTAAAAACGTTTTATTTTTCTACCACCATATTTCATTATCATTATTTTCATATCAAAAGAACTTAATAGCACACAGACACACATACATACAAACACAATTATTAACTATTCTTAAGACTTGATGCTTATTTTGTTTTTTACATTAAGTAGACACCTTTCGTTACCTGCAAACCATACTGATGATAATAATTATGCCTTAATTAACCGAGCTACTTTTTAACAGAAACAATGCCAATATTATAACTAACACACACTCACGCACCCGTATATATTAACGATATATTATATTTATATATTGCACGTGAACATGCGTACAGTAATGATAACACCACTGTATGGAATTTCTGTGACGCTCGACACAATATCGATTTTACGGTAACCGCGGAGCAACGGATAGTCGCTGCCATAGAAGTCGAGTTTTACTTGAGTTTGTTTTGCGAAATTTGATCGTTGTAAGAATGTCAAATAATTTTGTTTGTAACGTAGTGTGTGTATATGTATGTAAGATGTGTGAGAAGTTTGGCAGCTGTAGGTGGTCGTCTTCATGGTTAGGTCACAAAGTAAAAGATCGGCAACATGACATATATAAATAATAATTTAAGAGTAAAAACCTATTTGTGAAACAACTCTGAGCGGCACTGATGGCGTTTTTTTTTTATAATAACTTCTTGCAAACTATCAGTCTGATCGCGTATCTGTGCACTACATCAAAACTGTTCTTTTAAACATATGTTCACAGGGATAGCATATACCAGATGTTCTGTCGTTGAATGGTAATTGGCAGCCAATCACTAGTTGTCAGCACCAAATTTATATGCCCCTCCCCCGTGATAATAAAAGTACAACCACTTCACGTATTTACGAAATTACGGTGAAGGCTCTATATCGAACTTTCCTACCAACATATGGATGTTTTAATGCAAGGTTTTCTATCAGAATTGTTACATGGTCATCCCACTCATCGTATCTAGTTGGAATGTTTCGTTAAAATAAAAACACTTCTTACTTGTACAGATCAGGCGAAATTAGCGATTAGGTGAGTACAGGTTAGCAATCGATCGACTCCGGGCTTTCTTTTACAAATTTACGTTTCCATCATTAATAATACATAAAATTAATAGTTTATGAACTACAATTATAACATCACATCCGGCCGTTTATATTTTAGGTTAGTCCAACTCATTAAATATTTCACGTACATTATCAGCGTGTAATATTAGTGAATAGCAGATGTCTTTAGAGCATGGTTTCGACGAACAAACATCACAAAAATGTTTTGTTGTCATCTCACCGGAAGTTACTGAAACTGGCTTGCATATTGCAGTATGGGTACATTTACGGTAACCTTCCAACCTCCAGTAATGAAAAGTATTGCTAAGAGTCGCCATCTGTCGAGTACACAAACATTTAAAGCCACTTTTAGTAGTGTCGCCATCTACTGATTACAGCCTACATGAGTTGATAAATACTGGTAGGATACCAAATTTTCATTACTAAAATACAATGTTGTAATTTGATTACCGATATTCTCAACCTTATCAAGGTTTATGAAAAGTGATCGTTACCAATAACTCTCTCCCTAATAATAAAAGTATAAAGGTGCGTGTGTGTGTGGATTTGTATGTCTGTCAGTGTGCATGTATGTCATTGTGCCCGTTGTATGTGTGTGCATGTGTATGTATGAATGCGCGTGTGTGATGTGTGTGGTGTGTACATGTATGTGCATGTGTGTGTATGTATCTAACGAGATTATCACAAGGTATTAGGTGTTAGTGCAGAACTGTAATAACAATTAACACTTCAGCATGACTGACATTTTGTTTACCACACACCATATTACACCGGCAAAGAGATATGGAAATGTTTCTGCAAATTCATTTAGCAATATTCCAAGCAACATGTACATTTCTTGCAAACCAGTATTCCGAAAATATTGACTAATACTAAAAATAATGATTATTAGATAACTGAAACATATTAGATAACTATTACCAATTGTGACATGGTTATCTATCTAATTACCAAGGTATATAAAACAATGATAGTACATGTAGCTACACACAATGTAAAGTAAACTAGTGCAAAGGTGATGACTCTACTGCACCTTACAGTCCACGGGAACATTTTTGCTATCCGCCTGCACACCCTTATCTCCTCTTTCCATTTGCGCCCCACTCTGCCGTTTGCCCCCGTCTCCACTAACTCCACCCAAAGTACATCTATCAGTAACTTCCACATCAGACACCACCGTCAGCCGCTTCTTTGCTCTGACAGGCTCTGGCACGTTAGTATCACCACCAGATGGCGCCACATTCATATCCGCTGTGCACTTCATCGCCAGAGGGCGTGACCGCCGCTTCTCGACACTAGTCTCAGACCTTTTCTTTGAAATGTCAACTGTTGTGGGGGTGTCATCACGCGAAATGTCTTTGTGTCTAACACTTTCTGACACAGTGTCTTCTGCGGCAGTCTGCTCTGACTCTGTTGTCCCAGGTGCTGGTTTCTGCTGCAGCGGAATCTGTTCAACATTTCTCTTCCTCCGTAGTTGTTTCTCTGCTTTCAGTGAACCTGTTAAAGGGAATAAAAACATCTATTGCTTGAATTCATGTTACATTACATCCTGCTATCTATTTCCACGTCCACCAAGCAAAAAAAATGAAAAAAATTCAATGAATTAGAAATTCCACATTTTATGCTGTACATCCGGACATTTTCGAATATGCATATTTTTGGCGCGCTTTTCGGGATGCCGAGATGTGACGTCACTTATGACTCAAACTCGCATCAGGCCGACCCTTTCCATGCATTCAGAGCATGTTTACAAGTATAGTTTTTGGGTCGAAACGAGCGTCAGAATGAGTTATTGTGCAATTTTCCGACGTAATACAAACACTAGTCATCATAGAGGAACAAGCAGTTATCTTACGGTTCCACATGAATCGAATTTTATTCAAAACAACGTATGCGAATGGGCTTACAAGTCGACTAAGTTTCGCCGAGCTTGGGCTCGTTTTCAGAATAATTATATCGAATGCAACCAACGGGAGATAATCTACATCAATAAACATACATAGCAAACATATAGTGTATCCAGCTACATAAAGTAACGTGTATAATCTCATAATATCACTGGAATATCGATATATGAAGGAGTTGTACAAGTTATCATAACAACTGAAATCAGTCAGCGAATTTCTGCCGGCCCTGATAGCTCACTTGGTAAACGCGTTGGTTCATTGGCGTTTGTTTTACAATCGGGCGACGCCGGTTCAATCCTGACAGCATGCAAATTATTGATTTTCTTTACACCTTTTTTGTTTATGTTTTCACGAAGTAATATAAACCAAATCATTTAGTATACTATGATGCACTGTTTATAAATAATTTTTATTTTTGTAGTAATTATTTATTCGCCCCAAAAATGAAAATATGGTCATTATATAACGATGTTTCTAAATTTTATTTATCCAAACAAATATAATGTAATGGATATATAATTTATTAATTGTAAATATATTGTACAGTAATATATTGTAATTATATATGTGAAAAAGATTGTGATCTGTCTGGATAAATACAATTTAGAAACATCGTTATATATAATGACCATATTTTCATTTGTGGCGAATAAATAATTACTACAAAAATATAAAAAATATTTACAAACAGTGCATCATAGTATACTAAATGATTTGGTTTATATTACTTCGTGAAAACATAAACAAAAAAGGTGTAAAGAAAATCAATAATTTGCATGCTGTCAGGATTGAACCGGCGTCGCCCGATTGTAAAACAAACGCCAATGAACCAACGCGTTTACCAAGTGAGCTATCAGGGCTGGCAGAAATTCGCTGAATGATTTCAGTTGTTATGATAACTTGTACAACTCCTCCTTCATACATCAATATTCTAGTGATATTATGAGATTTTACACGTTACTTTCTGTAGCTGGATACGATATATGTTTGCTATGTATGTATATTGGTGTACATTATCTCCCGTTGGTTGCATTCGATATAATTATTCTGCAAACGAGCCCAAGCTCGGCGAAACCTAGTCGACTTGTACTACAAGTTGTAGGCTCATTCGCATTCATTGTTTTGAATAAAATTGAATTCATGTGGAACAGTAAGATAACTGCTTGTTCCTCTATGATGACTAGTGTTTGTATTACATCGGATTATTGCATAACAACTCATTCTGACGCTCGTTTCGACCCCAACATTATCCATGTAAACATGTTCTGAATGCATAGAAAGGGTCGGCCTGCTGCGAGTGTGAGTCATGTGTGACGTTAAGATACCACGTGATCGCCTAGCTCATTAAAATTTTATTTTCCGCGGGAATCGCTACACAGACAGGTTTAAAATCGAATTTATGCTACAAATGTATTTTTCTGTATTTTTTTAATGTTCTCGAATGTTACATGCAATATTAAACTTTCTGTACACATGGAAAACGGATTTTAGCTAATGCCTTGTTTTTATTTCCTTTAAGTCATAGAAAGTAAGGTGGCTGGGCAGTTCCACTGAGACCTGAGGTAGACGGTTTCATGCCAATTAAATCGCAAACAGTTTTATAAAAGACATCTTAAGACACACACTTTGAATATTTTCCATGACAATTTAAACATAAAATAACAAAGACATTATGTTCAAACTGTATTTTGTAAGTATGATCACATCGCTGAGCATAAAACACCATGCATATATTTGTGAAAGAGCTTATCTTTACTTAATAGTTTATAGGTATTTTAATTACTTTATAAATATTTTACTTCAATGTTTCTCCATTCAAACCTTTCACCAGTATGCTTTGTATGTTTCATTTATACATCTACTTTGCTTCATTTGTTTGAATAAATGCTTTTTGACTTTTGCTAGTTTTGAGTGTACAGTGCAATTAATTTTCCATCATTTCATCCACCGGTTGTTGAGATATTCTCATTTTAATGCAAGCAACACACAATGCAAACTACAGTTGGCGCCAATCTACACATCGTGCGGCAGATGCTAAAATAAGATGGCCATTTGCCTAGGAAACATCAATACTTCATATAAGAAAGACCATTTATTGTGACGAATTCAACACACACAGATCTATCCAGACGCCATCGAGGAGCCATTTTTATTAGAGAAGAATACCACTCAAGAGATATGCATTCCATTTCACCACTGTCGAATCTCAGCCTAGTTTTGGAAAATAAAATATAATTTTAAAGAAATTTTCTATGGCTTTAAAATGTAATGAGGGATGGAATAGATTTTAACAATACAAGATGAAAGACTTTTTACGACATGTCACCCACCTTACAAGCAACAGCAATAAATTTGAAGTCGCTATCCCACGTGGCGACACCTACCAGGCTCGTATTTCATTCGTAACTCTTCAAGTTGAAGTCGCAGTCGGAAGTCATGGGCCTTCAACTGTTTTACTTCATGGTCGAGATGGTAGATCCTCTTCTCACACTCCATCACTTTATCACTCTCTGCGAGGGCCACGAGGGTCTTTGTATGCAGCTCCTGCTTCAACGTCTCCTTCTCACTCCTACAAAAGCAATGCAGGACTTATTACAATTTTACATATGAATGGTTAGTTACATGATTTTCACTTCGATCAGGTTTTTTTAAGAAAACGGTTTTGTATAGTAAGAATTAGAGTAAGAAGATAATTTCTATAAATTAATCAACACCAGACATTTTCATTGGGCACAATTCTATATACAGAAGTACATCTATTATTTGAATGAGAACAAGTATTTTAGTAATTGAGGACAACAGTAGCACACTTAACATTATGGTTGGGTGTAATTATAAATCACACATATAAATTTCACAAATTAAAAATATGTACTGTGTATTCACCCCGCAAATACAGTTGAGGTGAATTGATTAAATACTGACTTATACCCACCCAAGGAGCAACAAACCACCTGTTTATATTGGTTCCATATGAAGAACTGATCACCACTCAATTCTCCAGGTAGGATAAATACACTATAGAAAAGGCTAACATGTAAAATATGTAAGTCAATACCTGTAAATAAATATTGTCGTGTTTTCTTAAATGTATTGCCAATTGGTAGATCAGAGGCCAATATTTCAAGGAAGCAAATGGACTCCGAACGTGGCGAGTGAACTTCAGCACCGGGCAGGAGATACAGTTATTGTGATCAATCCCAAGTTAGCGTATTAATAATATATGTAAATTAAGTAGACTGACTGTGTTTTTGAGAGTATTCCCTTCATGTAGTCCACTGAGCCATCATCTGATGTCTTATTGCTGCTTCCAACCAGATGTTCTGGCAACCTTGGTTCCAACCTCTGGAAAACCAGAAACATAATGCTAACACTATCAAGGTTGTTTAAACCTAAATGGCATATGAAAAGTGCTAAGTTGGTAGATCGCAAACAAATACGGCCTGTGCAGAGCGCGCACACATGCATGCACACACATAATTATTATTATACAACATAGTTTGACAGAAACTATAACATCAATAGTCAGTTAAACCTATATTGCAAAGTTATCTAAACACGTTTATTGCAACAACAACACAACACACGTATAGTTGATTCAGAACAAAATTAGTAACAACAGGTTTGAATTTTTAAAGAACTATGCTGGCGGGCCTCAGGATGTTCAGACAACCTAAGCTTGATGTATACAACAAACTATTTTGTTACGGTCCTTTTCTATTGATTACGAGTTGTAGTTATAAAGGGGCACATTAGACTAAATGCAAGTATTGTAAAAAAACTAATTGCCCAGATTCAAACCAAGTGTTCTTGGTGAAACCAGCAGAAATACTGCTATAGTGTCAGGGTCATCTGAGCATGTGCAATAACCTCGCCACTGACCTCTCTCTCTTCATACTCATGAAGTTTCTTCTGCAGTGACTGAGCCTCACTTTGAGCCTGCGAGAGCTGTTGTAAGAGGCGCTCCGTCATCTGCTCGTTGCCACGGTGACCAGCCATCTGGAGCAACCTGGCGACCTCCATCTGAGAGACAAAGGGCAAAACTTGTTATAAAAGAGTTAAACTATCTTACGAATTCACACGCCGACATAAAAGTGGCCATATCACTAGTACTCTATTAGACTACTATCTACTACATTCCTGTGTGTTTGGTTTAGACATTCATCACATTACTGAAAATGGCGACTACTTTAACTGGCTATGCCTGGAGCAAAGGTCACCTTGAGTTTGTGCTGCTGCTGCCGTAGCAACTCGTGCTGTTTCTTCAGTGCGGAATGCTGCACTTTCATCGAGATAAGCTCTCTCTCCGCCACCACTCTCCTGTCTTCCACCTGTGGACAAGACACTGTCGCATGGTAGACATCACCTAGTAAGGGTATACAGCTGTATATTGCAGTGTGCCTAAATTTCATGCATTGTCTAATTTCGTGGTAACCCAGTCCTGTATGATTTTCCACTTGGGAGTCAGACAGTGAACTGACAGCTGTAGTTGTGTACATCCAGGGCTGGGTCCAATTATGTAATTGTATTTGTAATTGATTACAGACAAATGCTGTAGTTGTAATTGATTCAGGTTTATAAAAAATCATGTAATTGATTATTTTTTGTAATTAAAACAATTACACCAATTACAATCAAGTACACAGTTTTCTAACATCACATGTTTGCTTTATCTAAAAAACTATTAATAAAGAAACTGCTGTCACACAGATTTTTTTAAATCTGCAAAATAATAAATCATACAAAATACACAGTGTCCCAAAGTTGTGATTCCAATGTGTCATTCACCTACAATTGCTAATTAATGGAGATGCCATGTAGCTGGCAGTGTCCAAGACTACTGTTTGCTCAG
>CM034531.1:16289652-16622500 GCA_020002185.1 Paraescarpia echinospica
TTATCCTGAACTTTCTGTTTGCTTCGAACATACGCATAAAAACTCTTGCTGTCATGTTTTATATTACAAGCTAATTTATGTTCATAGCTTCTCTTTGAATTTCTAATTTCAGCTGTAGCTTGGTTTAGTGCTTCTTTATAAATGTTGTAGTCTTCGTCATTGCCAGTACGTCTATAAGACTTCCACATCATTTGTTTATACTTAATTTTTGTAATGGCTTCTTTCGATAAGTATTTCTTTCTGGTCCGTTTCCCTTGTTTTTTGAAGGGAACAAATTTATCTACGATGCACTCTATTTCATTCTTTAAGATATTCCAGCATTCTGTTGCTGTCTTATTCTTCAGTGTATTATTCCAGTCTATCTTTGCTAAATATTTCCTCATTTCCTTATATCTTCCTTTGTGGAAATTTCTCCTCAACTGCTTTTTATTATTTCTTTCTGATTTTACTTTAATGGTAAAATGTATCTGGTTGTGATCACTACTTCCCAGAGGCTCACATAATTTAATATTGTCAACTAATTCATTCTGTGAGGACAAAACTAAGTCTAACACATTCTCTCCCCTGGTTGGTTCTAGCACATGTTGAGAAAGGAAACTATCTTGTACTAAAACTAAAAACTTGTGGTCCTCACTCCCCATACTCTGTAGAGATTTCCATTGTATATGCCCATGGTTAAAGTCCCCCATAATAACACAGTCCTGTTTGCTCACTTCCCTTATAGCGTTTTGTATTTTTTCATTCTCTTCTATGCTTATGTTTGGACTTCGATAAACTAATCCAACCGTTAACGTTGAGTTTCCTGTAACTATGTTACACCAAACAGCTTCTTCGCAATCTGCTTCTCTGTCTAATTTTATTTCATAAGCCTGGATAGATTCTTTAATATATAAAATAACTCCACCTCCCCTTCTTCCTATTCTATCTTTCCTAAACATTACATATCCTGTCAGTCCCAATTCGGCATCTGATATATCGGTGGTTGCCCATGATTCGGTTATACCTATTATGTGAGGGTCAATATCTTCTACCATAATGTTTAGTTCATTTCTTTTGTTTACTATACTCCTTGCATTTAAACAAACACATTTATACCCAGCTTCAGAACAGTTTTCCAGACTGTTCTTTGCTGAATTATTTTTGCTGCCTTTATCTATGCCTCCAGTTTCAGGCTTCTCTGCGAGTCCCCCCTGCGAATTTAGTTTAAATAGATGCAACCTGTCCCACTGTCAACAGATCGCAGCAGATTCTCTGAGAATACTGCTGCCCCCTTTCCACTTAGATGGAGGCCATCTCTCATGTACATATCTTCTCTCCCAACAAAGTACCCCCATAAATCTATGAATCCCACGCCCTCTTCCTCACACATCTGCTCAACTAGTGCGTTGATCGCCATCCTCTTACAGTTTCTGTATCTTGCCCCCCTTCCTCCCATTACTGGCAAAATTCCTGAGAGAATAACCTGTTCCACTCTTGTCTTCTTTAGCTTCCTCACTAGATGTCTGTACTTCTGAACTATACCAGTTGTTCCCTCCTTGTCTGCATTGTTTGTCCCAACGTGTACTAGTATAGACCCTCCCTTGCCATGCCCCAATACCTTCTCTACCCTTTCGGTCACATGCTCTATCCTAGCCCCCGGTAGACATACAACAACGTCCTTCCCCTCGCATATAGTCTTGTCTGTTTTTCTCAGAATTGAATCGCCCATAAACACTCTCTCTTTTCTCTTTGCCCCCTCAATCACTGCCTCGGAGTAGCTCCTCCGGTTTGCATATGTCTGGTTGTTGTCTTTTCCTCTTGTCATCTTCTCTCCTGTCACATTCTCTTCCATTCCCTTCTTTCCTGTTGCGTTTTCTCTTGTCCCCTTTCCTCCTGTCATCTTCTCTTCTAGCACATTTACTCTCACTTCCTTTCGTCCCTTCTTCTTTCCTCCCATCACATTTTCTTCTCTCCTCTCCCGTCCCTTTTCCCCGGCTACCTCCTTCACTACGGTCACTTTCTCCCCTGTCACCTTCACGCCTGTCATGTTTTCTGTTTTTTGCTGAACACTCTGTCTTCTTCCATCAGTCTTCTGTCTCACAGTCTTACCAACTGCCTCTGTGGTATCTACCTCTTCACCACCTGTATCGCTGTCGTGTCTCTCCTCGTTCTCTACAGTCTGACTACCTGCTGATCTATCCCCACTGGCCCGTTTTCTTTTCCTCTGCCGAACACTTTTCCTCCGTCCCTCTGTTTTCTCAATGTCTTGTTCCTTCACACCGGTCACCTTCCTTCCTCTCAGTCTCCTTTCTTCAGTCTCCGTGTCACAACTCTGCTCCTTCTGTGTTGTAGAATTCTCAACTCTCTCCGCGTCATCCCTCTCTGCTCCATCTATTTCTATGTTGAGTCTCGCCTCCATCTCCTTCACTATATCCGTCAACTTACACACCTCCTTCATCAGACATTCCACCCTCAAACACCCCATACACCGAAAGGTGAATCCGTCATCTTTGGTCTCTGCCCATGATTTTGGACAGCCAGACAACGCAAAATCCACCCAGCTCTGGCAGTCGTTGCAAACTAGGTGTCGTTTTGCCCTGAGTTGCCGCTTGCAAGGTGCCATATCAGAATTTATTTATGTTCAAAGTAGTTTTATGTAGTCTTTGAAAAGACTTTTCTGTGTACAATTTACACTAGATTGTTTAGGTTATAGTTAGTTATATTTGTTAACACACAGTGACACACCGTGCCTTACCTAGTTACGATGTCGATGACAATGTATTCAAGTTAGGCGTTGTTTGCTACTCCTTTGACACAAAGGATAGCGATCATTGGATTTATTTAGACTCTAGGTTTCATATTAAGCCGGATTTCCTTCTCTTGTTGATGTTCTTCAACCTTCTATGCTCCGATTTGTGTATCCAAATAGTTACTGTGCCTTGTAGATGTGTTCCGTCTTTCTCCATGTCCTTTGGTTCTGATATGATGTTATTGGATATGTCCAGTAATGTCTCAATAACAACTAATTTCCGATGTACTGGATGGTGCCAGTTAAAGTTCAGATATTGGTCTTTGACCTACTGGACGACTAGCGGCGCACAGTGACCTTCATAGGAGCAACCGGAGTCACAGTACGAGTGACCGCCGAAGAAGAAGTGGGTGTGAGTCTTATTTCCGATATGCTAACACTTTCATTGTTGAATCCCAATTCATGCCATAAGTATATGCTGGAACAAACAGGAACGTATATAGGCGTCTTGTTTGTACATGAATTTTAAAGGAGAACACAAGGCAATTGTCTAATCTAACCATTTGCAACTACAGTAAACAATATCACGCCTATGGTTTACTTAGAATTGTTTTTTGAAGTGATATAGATTCTAATGAAATCTTACAGTTCCCGGCGGCGGACGTATTGAGACACGCCCACGATGCTTGACCAATAAGCGCCTAAAGCTTCTTTGACCTTGACACCGTGGTGACGCGGCGAATGCCAAGTTCCCTCGAATGTTTTTATACCAGTTAATATGCTGGTGTCTCATATTCACTTCGATTTACAGCTACACATGTACCTATAATGCCATACAGTGCACAATGCAGAGGTAAATAATTTTAGAAGTTACTCCGCCAAAACAAAATCGGCGACGCAAACCAGAGTAATATTTTCAGTTTGGTGACTGGAGAATTGGGAAGGGTAAGCATTGGTGATGTCAGATGTTTTATCGCAATGGCGCTGTCCGTACAATTTAAATTATGTGTCTTCAAAAAGGGTATTCTAGTATATTGCTGGCATAATATTTTTAATTGTAGTTGTTAATGTTTAGTTTATATTAACTCTGTTATATGCACAAAGGTATGCCCTTTGTTGCCCTTTTAAAGTTGTGTCTATGCTAGCTATTCAGATGATAATTTATGTCAGATCTTGTTCACACCCGTTCCTCACTACTTCTGTCACATCGTCCAGACATCTCTTCCTTAGTTTGTGTCTGCTTATTACCGAAGCTGTGACAATAACTTTCTGTTCCAACCATCGTACAACGATAATATACATTTTGTATTGCTATTTTTATTACACAGGAATCCCCATCCCGATATCAAACGTTTTATGTATTGATACATTTAGCAAAAATTATACCTGTCTATAAATCTAAAGCTACTGATGACTTTTCTAATTATATACCAATATCTTTGTTACCTTCAATTTCTAAAATACTGAGAAAAGTTGTGCATAGAAGGACTTATGATTTTATACAGAACAACAATATATTGATCAATAACCAATATGGTTTCCGTGAGAAACATTCAACAACCAATGCTATTACCGCTTTTACTAGTGACGTTATTAATGCACTAGAAAAAAGGACACGGTCCTTGCTGTTTTTCTGGATCTAAGTAAAGCATTCGATACTATCAACCACCAAATCCTATTACACAAACTTGAATATTACAGTATAAGGGGTACTACACTAAAATGGTTTAAGAGTTACCTTTCAAACAGGAAACAGTATGTTAAGTACAGTTCTAGTGACTCACTTCAGCAGGATGTCACACACGGTGTCCCGCACCGGTTTATCCTCGGTCCGCTTTTGTTTATATTATATATTAACGACCTTCCATTCTGTGCAAATATGTATAAAACAATATTCTTTGCTGATGACACTACTATATATAAAACTAGAAAACAAATTAATGCAATATATAAAGATATGAATAACGTATTTGAAATATTAGCTGACTGGTTTCGTGCCAATAAAATATCTTTAAACGTTTCTAAGACAAAATGCATGTTATTTTCTAGATCTCGTCCTGCTCAGAACGAAGAATTATTATTAGCGATAGCTAATAACATAATTCAGCGAACAAAATGTATAACATTTCTAGGCCTTCATATAGACGACAGACTTGATTGGCATGAACGTATAAATGCATGCGAAAACAAACTAACTATTGCTTTATACATAATTAATAAAGTTAACCGCTACCTTCCAGTAGCTGCACTTAAAACAATTTATTACACTTTAGTTTACCCCTACTTGACATAAGGAATCATTTTGTGGAGATTCACATACAAAACTCATATCGAAAAATTATTCATTATGCAAAACAAAAAATAGTTCGTTCCATTCTTAAAACAAACTATTGGGTACATTCACATCCCCTCTTTACATGTTTAAATTTAATAAAATTGCATGATATTTATTAAATTGAAGTTGGAAAATTTATGTATAATTATGTACACGGGAGTCTGCCACATTCATTATTGGATATTTTTACATTTACCTATGACATTCACTTACAAAACAAGACAAACCTGTAATATACGTCCTATCATCAGTTCTACTCAAAGATCTTCGAACAGTTTGTTATGTAAATGTCCGATGAACTGTTACACAAAATAAACCCAATAAATAGTTTTATATTATAATTAAAGGCAAATGTTGTAAGGGGGTATGGTGTTCTAGTTTAATTTCATTCCACCCCGAAACGTCTGACATATGTGTTTGATATAATGTTATTCTATTTAAGTATTATACCATTGCTGAAGCTTGGCATAACCACATGTTTTTTTCGCAAGACTACTTATGTGAACATTTATCATATAATATTACTGTTATTACACACACACACACACACATACACACACACACACACACACACACACACACACACACACACACACACACACGCACACACACATATATATATGTGTGTGTGTTCTATTAATTATAGCAACACAACCAACACACTACACGTGAAATCATTGTTAATAATTATTATTTTGGGGATGACGGCGACTAGTTTACTTAATCATTATCATCTTATTTTGGAATAATTAAAACAAACTGGTCTTTGCAAGGCCAGATTTCACACACTTAATCCATCTCTGATGCTTTATTGAATTACACCAACAAGTATAATATTATGTTTTGATAGAATAATAAATGTTGCAGAAACGAGTAGGATAGCTGGTACGGTGTTCGGTTTCTGCATTGCTGATAAGTTTTGGCCAGACCTCGTCAATGGTCATCTCAACCTTTCGAAAAGTGATGTTGTGAATTCCGACAAAATTAGCAAACAAAGTGTAAGGCACTGTAGTTGCAAGCATCCTAATTCACTCGTACAGTTGGTATGTCCAATTGTCGACCGGTGTATTTTGGTGTCTTGGTGATGATGCCCATGTCGATCATGCTGTACGCCATGTCAATCATTGTTGTTCTGATGTCTCGAGGTTGTATACCAAGCACGTTCTTCATTCGCGAGTTGTCGACAATTGTTTCCTTACCATACATCGGCAGAATGGGACGAAGCGACTTGTCGAAGATACTAACCAGCCACATGATCGGGTACGGCGCGTTCTTGGTGGGCACTTTGTAACCGTATCGGCCAAACTCCGCCGCAAGGATGTCCGAGATTTCCTCCATCCAGATGTTGGCGCCGTGTACCAGGTGCCGCTGTCCGGCCGCCTTGCGTGCAGTCATCGCCTTGATGTGTGCGGCAGCAACGTCTCGGACATCGACGACAGGCACGTTGATATGCGGTACCATCGGCATCTGCCTCTCTAGCAGCCGCTTCGGGACCAGCATACTCGTCGAGGAGACGTCTTTCGACAGGACCGGTCCCATCACGAAGCTCGGGTTGATCACCGTCAGCTCGAAGCGTTGCTTCGGCGTGAGATTCTCGACGTACTGCCAAGCCTTCACCTCCGCCTGTAGCTTGCTCTTGGCGTATGACGTCAGGTGATTCGCCGTCGCCCAGTCGCTCTCGGTCAGCGCCTTGTTATGGTCTGACTCGAGCAGCGCGCTGACAGCGGCTATGGAGCTCGTGAGGACGACCCGTCGTATGGACGTGACGACCCTACACGCCTTGAGAACGTTCAGCGTGCCCTCCACCGCCAGCTTGATCGCCTTGTCTTCATGCTCGTCCTGGTCCGGGAACGGACAAGCCGTGTGGATGACATAGGTACAGCCGGATGCCGCAGGAATCCACGACTGGCCGTCGAGCAGCTCCGCCTGGACCAGTTCTAACCGCGGGTTCTTGTTCATCGCGTCTAGCGCCTTCAGCGCGTCCACTTTGCTTGCGTTGTTCAAATCTCGCACCGAGCCTCGGACGCGAAAACGCCGAATCTTCAACAGTTGCTGCACGATATGCATAGCGATGTAGCCAGTCGCGCCGGTCACCAACACCACGGGCGGTTGAGATGTATGTGGCGCCATCTCGTGTACAGTATTGGCCCTTTGCCAGGTTCAGATGGTGACGCGAGCTTCAGCGGCAAACCCGGTTCATGAGCAACGCACGAGACGGTCGCCGCACGCGCACGGACGCCTTATATCAGCGCGTTGTATTATGGGATGCTTCTCGGAATATAATTACGTCAACAACAACGTCGGTTTTAGTTACCGTACATACGACGCGATACATGGGAAGTTCTTTCTTAGATTTGTGTATTACAAATTACTGAAGTTGATCACATTGTGCTAACGTTGACTTATGTTAAGTAATACCGTTGTTCTAAAATATGTTTTCAATGTTCACCTTTAACTCGATTGTGTCTTTAAATTGAAATATATAGACCCATATATCAGTGAGTGTATAATCATTATTATGTTATGTCATTTAAAAGAAGCGACAACTTAGTGATAAAAATCGATTTTTTTTCAATATGTACATATAATATATATATATATATATATATATCTTCTTCTTCCTCCTCTTGCGGGGTGGGGTCCACGTCACATGGTAGCTTCTTCTACTTTTCTTATCAGTTCTTTCCACCTCTCTCTCTCTCTCTCTCATCCGCAATGGCCGTCCATTCATGGCTGTTCACGCCAGCCCTCCCCAGGTCTCTTTTTATGCTGTCGTTCCATCTCAGTCTTTGTCTTCCCCTCCGTCGTCTGCCACCCTCTTCTACTTTCCATGCTCTTTTCGCCAGTCTGTCTTCACCCATTCTATGTACATGTCCCGCCCATCTCATTCTGTTACCGGTTACTTTCCTCTTTAGGTGTTTTTTCATTCCAGTCTCCTCTCTCAATTCCTTCATCTTCCTTCTATCCTCTCTCGTTACTCTACATATTCTTCTGACCTAGTTGTTTTCTGCTACATGTAGTTTCTCATCCTGTCTCTCTGTCAGTGGCAGTGTTCCCAATCCATATATACAGGCTGGTACAACGCAGGCTTCCAACACTTTTCCTTTCAGTTGGTTCTTCACTTTTCTGTCCAACATAATGCCTTGCAATGCTTTCTGTAGTTCCTCTTTGTTATCAGCCACCACTGCTAGGTCGTCTGCATACAGTATCTTCTTAAGTTCTTCCTGTTCCGATATCTTTCCACTGATCAGGTTCATCACCATAATGAAAAGCAGGGGACTCAAGGCACTTCCCTGTCTGAGTCCTATTTCCACTCCAAATTGTTCCGATGTTTCTCCTTCGACTCTCACTACCGCTGTTGTCTCCTTGTGCATTTCCTCCACCATTCTGGCTTCTGCTTCTCCAACCTCCATCCATCTCATGACTGCAAATGCGAGTTCTCTTGGCACGGTGTCAAATGCCTTTTCCAGATCTACAAAACCGAATGCTACATCTTTTTTTAATTCTCTCTTCTTCTCGATAATTTGTCTGATGGCAAACAATCCATCATCTGTTCCTCTCCCTTTCTTAAATCCCAGCTGATTCTCTCCGATTTTACTCTCCACTGTAAGCCTCACCCTAGCATCCAGTATCCTTTCCAACAATTCCAGGGCTTGGCTCAATAATGTGATGCCTCTGTATCTCCCTGGGTCATGGATGTCCCTTTTCCCCTTCCATATCGGCACAATCACTCCTCTTCGCCACTTTGCTGGTATCTCTCCTGCTATGAAGCACACATTAAACAGCCTCGTCAGCCACTTGATTCCAACTAATCTGTTTGCTTTCACCATTTCTACTGAGAGTTCATCCACTCCTACAGCCTTTCCTGTTTTCATCTTCTTTACTGCTTTCTCCACCTCTTCTTCTGTTATTGTCCTCACCTCTAGCTCTCTCCTTACAGTATGATGTAACTCTATCTCATACTCTTCCTCCGGATTTAGTACTTTCTTGAAGTACTCCTCCCAAACATCCTGCACTTGTTTTGCTCCAGTGACCAGTGTCCCGCCGCTTCTCTTCATTGCTGATGTTCGAATAGTATCTTTGCTGTCTCTGTCTCTATCCATGGCACGTTTGAAGATCAATTTTTTCCCTCCATCTTCTTCAATCCTATCACATAATTCCTGCTGGTTTTCATCTCTTGCTTTAGCAACTGCCTTATTTGCTGCCTTCTTCTTCTCTCGTTACTTCCTCTTCAACCTTGTCTTTTCTTCATCACCCGCTTCTTCCAAGCACTTCAGTGTCTCCTTCTTTTCTCGTATTGCTTGTACAACTTCCTGGTTCCACCACCACTGTTCTTTCTTCTTTCGGCTTTGTGTCGGCTTTCCTGATCTTCAATATTATATATATATATTATATATATTATATATATATTCAGTTCAACTAATAATAGCATAATAGGTAGGCCACAGGACAATGGTTCAAATAAGCGAATGTATAATAGAAATAGACGAGTGAATATTGATGTCTGGAAGGAAATATTCTGAGATTGTCTCCTAAGTTACCATACTAATTATATCATGAAACAACTTGAAAAGCGTACCTTTTCGGCCGAAGTTGGAGCTCAGTTAACTCCTTCTGAAAGACTTATGCTGCGTTCCAGTGGGCTCGTGTTTAGCGTACATACGACTTTGTGACGCTTTCTTGACCCACTTGTATAACTCTACCAGTGGTGAAATTGGGCTGCTTCTGATCTTTCGAGTTCACCAAGTCATGTTCACGGTAAACACGAGGTGATTGGAACGCAGCATTACACTAGCGATGCCTTGAGTGCCCCCACCGTTTCAATACGTTACCGTAAATGGAGTTAAGCCAGTGAATCACTAGACGTCACATTATGTAACCAAAAAATTAATACGGTCTTCGTGGAAGGTGAGCTTTAGCCCGGCATACATGTAGTACCTCCGTCAAGTATTCGTCGACAGTTGACGGCCGACGAATAGTCCATATGTCAGACACCTTAAAGGGGAACTGAAACACATCTGCTGTATGCTATATATTTCAATATATACTATCTAAGTATACATTAATGGTGATTTAAACCTACTCATTTATAAGACAACTTGAAAAAACGGTATTGTTCGATGCCTAAATCGGCAAGATAGAGCACTGCGTATCGCCATCTTTGTTCTATGCAAGTTGGTTTGAGTCGCTCTAATCTAATCAATCTACAATTTTGGTTCTTTTTGATTTACTTCATTAATATACATTTCTGCGCGAAAACAAAAACATGGAGCCTTATTGGTAGGCGTTATGTAGGTTAACAAATCATTTGTATGCGTGTTCGAAATATAAAAGTAAAATTAAATTACAACTATTTATAACCAGTGAAAGCATTTTAAACACCACACTTTCCGTTCCTCATTAATATTAATGAAGTAGTGACGCGTAAATTCGCACGCGCTCCGTCGTCGACGAAGCAGTCATTATGTGGGTGGGCATTTTCGTACCAAAATAAAATATTACATATTATAATTAAGAGTTAAGCGTTTTTCTAAGTCATGTTAGTATGTTAAATTCTTTACTTCCATGCATGGTCACGTTATTTTAAAGTGTGTTGTCCTGTTAAAATGGGGCACTTTGTTTCATGATTTCAATGTTTTCTACCAACATGCTCATGGCCACCCTTTTCAAAACAACATCACCCATGCCTGTATAGATGTATCATTTGAAAATGTTATTATCAGTAGTATAGAGGTCCTGTACGACCACAAAACCCTACTTATAAAAAACGTTTTAATGACCACTAAACGTTTTCGGGAACCTACTTATAAAATAGATCAAAGGCTTTTTTTGACACTAATCGTTTTCGGGAACCTACTTATAAAAAACGTGATTGATTACCCTGGTAATTTGATACTAATTGGACACCTACTTATAAAAAACGTGATGGATTACCCCGAGGTGCCACCTAGCGGTGAGCACAGAGACCCGTTTAGTTCATCCCCTAGCGATCAACGCCGTACTTAGCGCGTGCTGACGTAAGCAATAATGCGTTTATCGCGCGAATATATATAACCACGATAAAACCACTGTATAAACGTCGACGACGGATTAGCTCTCCTGGGAGAGTGTTCGACTAGGGATCGAAAGATTCCCGGTCCGAGTCCGTTCATCGACCCTTTTTAGAATCGCTGTATGTGAGATGCCACCTAGCGGTGAGTACAGAGATCATTGTTCCCTATAATATAACCGGGGTAAAACCACTGCATAATCGTTGGCGACGGTATAGCTCTCTTAGGAGAGCGTTCGCCTAGGGATCGAAAGATTCCGGGTTTGAACCCTAGTCGCAACTTTTGTAGTTCCTCTATCTAGCGGTGGTGGTGATAGTATATAAGCGGTGGCGGTAGCGGGTTATCGGTAGTCGGTATGATGTCGTCACCTATAAGGTTTGGTGGATCGCGGTCGTTCTTGTCGAATATGTTTATGTGTCGAATGACGGTGTGGGGACGGGGCTTTCAGTCCGTCGAGCACGCCTATCAGTATAGGAAAGCAATGTTCAACGACGACGTGGAATGTGCCGAACGTATCAAAAGAGCGCGATCACCTTATGTAGCGAAACGACGCAGTTACGGAATTCGAAAAAAGAGAACGGGAACCAAATGGAACGACGTTAGGGTCGGATGTATGAAGGGGTTGTTGATGAGAAAGTTTGGCGGGTCGTCCGAGTTGAAGGCCGAACTGTTGGCCACCGGGGACGCCGAATTGGTGGAATGGGTACCGAGTAGGGAGGGTTTCTGGGGTACCAGGATCGGGGACGTTGCAGGGAAGAACATGCTCGGTAAACTGTTGATGGAGGTACGCGATGCTTATAAAGGCGCGTAAAAAGTATTCGTTCAGTCGTCGAAAATGAGCGGACCGTCGTTGAAGCATCCTTTTACATGTATAGTAGCCGGTCCTACGGGGTGCGGTAAGACGACGTTCGTCGAGCGCCTGATACGGTACGTCACTATGATCAATCGGCCGCCGCAGAAAATCCTGTGGTGCTACGGACAGTGGCAGAGCGGCTACGCGTCTATGTCTTCGAAAATAGAGTTCGTAGACGGCCTGCCGGATCCGAAACGTTTAGACGGTAAAGCGAGAACGCTTCTAGTACTCGACGACCTCATGGAGGAGACCGATAGCCGGGTGACGGTACTATTTACTAAAAAAAGTCATCATTGTAATACGTCGGTCGTACAACTGCGATAGAACATGTTTCCGAAAGGGAAAGAAAACCGTACAATCAGCCTGAACGCCCAATACATAGTGCTATTCAAGAGCCCCCGAGATGCCGGTCAAGTAGGTCACCTAGCGAAACAGATGTACCCGGGAAAGGTCAACTACATGATAGAGGCTTTCAAAGACGCGACGTCGTCGGCGTACGGCTATCTATTCGTGGATCTGAAACAGGAAACGGAAGACGACATGCGCCTGCGTACGTGCATATTTCCGGACGATCGTCTTCAGTACGTGTACGTGCGGAAGGGTGGTGGTGGCGGTGGTGGTGGCGGCGGCATGCTATAAGAAGAGAGGGACGTCGGGGCGTACGTTTATTAGTCGCTATGACGGGGCGCGCGGTGGTAGCGAAGCAACGACCGAAGGTGGCGGCACCGACGAACAAAGTGAAGAGACACATTTTCGCCCTGCAGCTGTTGGAAAGGCATAGGCGGAACATCGATCTGCGAAAAGCCGTGATCGGCAACGCGAACGCCGGACTCATTTGTAGTCTGTGCGATTGCGCGTACAACATTCTGAAAGGGAACGTGAAGTTGTCGCCGAAACAGAAACGAGTGTTGTCGAAATACCGGAATCACCTGCGTAAACTCGCCGACAAACACGTTGCGCTTAAAAAGAAGCGTGCCATCTTGCAAAAGGGTGCGGGTGGTTTTCTGTCGGCTCTGCTAGCTCCGTTAGCGAGCACCGTTCTCCTGCCGCTGCTCAGACAGGTGATCGGCAGCGGGTGATCGATGCAGTACGCGAAGAAGATGGCGTTGGTCGACTCGCGATTGGTGGAAAGCCTCCTGCCACGTGTCGATCAGTCGTCGAGCAAGCCCCGATCACGTGTGCTGAGTAGCCTGGACAGCGACATGAAGGACATTCTAGAACGTTCGGATTTATCGGAACGCGAAAAGGTGGCGTCGTACAATCAACTGCTGAGTCGGTACAACACGATAGAGGCGGCTCGTGCGGCGCAACCGGTACGCGTGTCGGTTGTCAACAGCAGCGGCGAGACGCCTGCGGTGGGGGTGGCGACGGTGGCGCCACCATCGTCGGAACTCGTAGAGCGCGAAATCATAGCCAGTATGCCGAAAACGCTGAAAGGGAAGACGGGACTGCTTATCGAAAAAATGAAAGACGATCCGTTGTGTCGATGGAACGAGCGCGGCGAATTCGTGTACGACGGTAAAACGATCGCGGGGAGTAACATGGTCGATCTAGTGAACGATCGCATGCGAACGAGATCGAAGACGACAGCGTCCGTAGGATGGCGAGAGTTCGGGTTGCGTATGAAGGATATGAATATCCCTATGGAATTCGTGGGCAACCCGCGCTATCGGTCGTACATGGAGCGAAGACAGAAGCGCATACTAGAAGAGGCGTCGATGACGCCGACGACGACTAGTTCATCAGCGACGCCTGAGTGGAGACGTCGGATGCGACGCGAGACTAAACGCAGACAACGATACCCTTCGTTGGACGTCGCGTCGTGGGAGACGTTGTGATGCCGTCACGACGCACGATAACGGTCATCGGCATCACCATCGCGCTTATCGCTCTCTATACGTGTATAATAATCATCGTACATTTATCATCATCGTCGTCGTCGTCGTCGCCATGGTGTCCGGGTGGGGTCGTCGTCGACGTCGGTCAAAACGAAAGCCTCGACAGCAACGAAACGACGTCGACGACAACGACGACGACCTGAATAGCATCTACTTCGATCCGAAACGGGTGGGAAGTTACGGAGGCGTCGACGCGTTGCACCGGGCGTCGAAGATCCGACGTCCGGCCGTCGAGAGGTGGCTAGCGTCGCAGGACGCCTATACCTTATACAAACCGGTTAAACGACATTTCAAACGACGTCGCGTCATCATGGGCGGTCGAAACCAGCAGTGGCAAGCCGATCTGGTCGACTTGACTAGACTGAAAACGCACAACGACGGTGTAACATACCTATTGACGGTGATCGATGTGTTTTCGAAGTGGGCGTGGTGAGTTCCTTTGAAGAGTAAGTCCGGCCCGTCGCTCGTCGCGGCCTTCGAGCGCCTGCTGAGCGATGACGACGAGACGCCGAACTCGCTGCAGACTGATAAGGGGAGCCAGTTTTTGAACCGGCCCCTGCAAACGTTCCTAAAGAGTCGCGGCGTTCATCATTTCGTGACGCATAACGAGGAGACTAAAGCGAGCGTCGTGGAACGGTTTAATCGGACTTCGAAGACGCGTATGTGGCGCTATTTTACGAAACACGAGACGCTGCGCTACGTAGAGGCGTTACCGGATTTCGTGCGATCGTACAACAACGCCTACCACCGAAGCATCGGTAGGACGCCGGCGAGTGTCGACGCGACGAATCAGGAGGCCGTATGGCAACGACTGTACGGTGGCGACGTCGACTGCGGTCAACGGCGAAAACCGAAACTACGCGAGGGAGATCGCGTACGTATCAGCAAGACGAGGGGTCAATTCAAATAAGGATACATGGCTAACTGGAGCGAGGAGCTCTTCACCGTCGTAGAGGTGCACCCGTCCGAACCGCCAGTTTATCGCCTGAAGGACGACGCCGGGACGCCGGTAGAGGGCGCCTTCTACCAACCGGAACTACAACGCGTTGTCGTTCCGAAGGACAAACTGTATCGCGTGGAGGCGGTTCTACAGCGTTGTCGGCGTCGTCGCGGCGGCGGTGGTTCGGAGGCGCTCGTAAAATGGAGCGGATATCCGGCCTCTTTCAACAGCTGGATCGACGCCGAGTCGCTCGTGGACCTATAAAAAGACTACTACTAGTGAGGCGGCGGCGACGATGAGAATGAATCGTTGGATGCGCCACACGGGGTGCTGGCGTCTGCACGAGGCGGGAATATGCAACGGATCTTCGTTCTTACCGTATAAAGGTCCCTGCTCTATCGACAGAGCGCAGTGGCGCGACGATGAGCGACTTCGACGAAACTACGTCGAGTGGCGATCGTCGAACGAACGCCGGCGCCGAGCACGCGGACTCCGTCGACGAGCACGCGGACTCCATCGACGCTACCACCACAACCACCGCCGAACCCGTTCCATGGCAAATATGCGGCAACGAATGCCCTAAGGCCGAAATCGTATTCCTCTGTCAGGTCATCGTCCTGTACTTCGTCATCGCCGTTAGTATATACAATCTGACGAAAGGTCAAGGTGACTCCAACCTGTGGACGGCGCTGTTGAGCAGCTGTCACGGTTACCTGCTCCCGAGTCCGTCTATGAGTGTTGGTGGCGGCGAAAGTCGACGTCAACAACAACACGATGGCGGTCTCGTCTGACTTTTACCTGACGCTACCGAGCAACGCGTCTATGAAGCGTCACCCCGAAAATACGTTGACGCACTTCGTCACGACGTTGCCGCGACGTTTCGACCTGTCGGGGGAGTGGGAATGCGGAGCGGTGTCGGTACAGTATCCGCACACGTGGTACAACGTGAGAAAGAAGGACGCCTACTTCTACCTGACTTGCGCGTATGGTGATCCGGGTATTTACCCGCAGGTAGACGAATACGGCACGACCATCCTCATGTACCGTCAGATCACGATTCCTCACGGTTTCTACAACAACGTTTATACGTTGTTGAACAGGATCAACGAGGCACTAGATAAATTGTGTACCAATAAGGTCAAGGTCATGCTAGAATACTGCGCCGTCTCTAACCGATTTACGCTACGTATGTCGCCGGGTGTCGAATTTATCATACCTCATACGAGCCGTCTGAAGGACGTGCTAGGTTTCCATAGCAACACGATCCTGAGTAACGCCATGTATGGCCCCGAGTTGGCAGTCGTCATCGACACAATGTCCGTCGCGTACACGTACGAGTACGAAGGTCACGATACGGTGAATATGTCGGCGGGCATCGAGAGCCTGTACGTGAACACGGATCTCGTGGAACCGCGCGTCGTCGGTGACGTGTACGCGCCACTCCTTCGAAACATCGCCGTCCGCGGTGAGAACGGTGACATTATTTCGGAAACGTTCGACCGCGTGGAATACGTGAAGCTGCTCCGGAATCAATTCGATCAGGTCGAAGTCGATATAAGAGACGATCACGACCAACCGATACCATTCGAGCAGGGGAAGGTGGCGACGACGCTTCACTTCAGACGCTGTAAATCGAAATTGTTTTAACATGCCGTCGAAGAACCCGTACGTGGACTACTACGTTCGTCAGGTCGGCGGTCAGCTGCCGGTCTTCGTCGGTGCTCGGGGGCAACGAGGTCACGGTCTGGGCAATCTCTTCGGGAGCCTGTTTCGAAGCGCCATGCCGCTTATCAAGAGAGGCGCGTTGGCGTTGGGAAAACGTGCGCTCAACACCGGCATGCACGTGGCGCGCGACGTCGTCGCCGGCGGCAATCTGAAACAGTCCATAAAACGACGCGCGAAGGAGGCCGGCTCCGATCTTCTCGGCGGCCTATAGAATTCGCAGGCACCGCCGAAGAAGAAGAGGAAGAAAAAAACGCAGCAGCAACGCCGCCCCCGCGGCGGCGCCGGCATAAAGAGACCGCGCCTAGCGGCGACGGCCGTCAGTAGGCGGAAAGACGGCGTCGAACGGATCACGACATATTCGACGAGTAACGATGGCGTTCGTGAACGGCGCAACGTGCGAGGGCGTGAAGGCCGAACTGGAGCTGTTCAGCGGGCCGGTGACGCAGACGAGCGTCGAGAGTAGTCAGTGGACCGTCTACCAGCCGCTGACGACTCTCGACGCCGGCGGTCCTATCGAGTTCCTCATCCCGGGTTCGGGCGAGAACTATACGCGCTTCAAAGTGGTTCAGGGGGACGGTACCGATCTGGCGGCCCCTGCCAACGTGGCGCCGGTCAATAATTTCCTGCATTCGATGTTCAGTCAAATCGACGTGTCGCTGAACAGCACCCTCGTGACGCCGTCGACCAATACGTACGCGTATCGGGCCTACCTCGAGACGCTGCGGAGTTACGGTAGCGACGCGAAACGGTCGCATCTCACGGGCTCGTTGTGGTACAAAGACACCGCCGGACGGATGGACACGCTCGGTAACAACAAGTCGGGTTCGAGGCACGGCGCGTCATGACGGCCGATAGCAACGAGGTGGAGATGATGGGCCGCGTGCACGTCGACGCGTTTATGCTAAACAGACACATACCGAACGGCGTCGACACGAAAGTACGCATGGTGCGCTCGAAGGACACCTTCGCGCTCATGGGCGCGCAAGACGTACCGGGGTGGCGCGTCGTGCGGCAGGCGATTCGACTGCACGTGCGAAAAGTGAAGTTGAACCCGGACGTCCAGATGGGACATACCAAAGCGTGGACGTTGGGAACGGCTAAGTTTCCGATGCGCCGCATCGACTGCAAATCGTTCTCGATATCGGCGGGTACGCTATCGCACACGCAGGAGAACTTGTACATGGGTCAGATTCCGAAACGCATCTTCCTGATGATGATCGATAACGTCGCCTACAACGGAGCCTACACTAGAAATCCGTTCGACGCGCGTCACAACGACATAAACTTCCTCACGCTCGTCGTCGACGGACGTCAGGTGCCGAGCAAGCCGCTGCAGCCGGACTTCCCGCACAACCGGTACGTGCGGAGCTACATGAATCTCTTCGAGGCCAGCGGAAAGGCGTACGAGGACGAGGGGAACGACGTATCGCGCACGGACTTCGGCGCCGGCTACACCATCTTCGGTTTCGATATGACCGCCGACTGTTGCGACGGGGACCATTTCAACGTTGTGCGTCAGGGGAACCTGGGCGCCGAAATGCACTTCGGGACGCCGCTACCGCTTCCGGTGAACGTCGTCGTGTACGCGGAATTCGAGACGGTGATGGAGATCGACAGGAACCGGAACGTCGTGTACGACTGGTAGTAACTATGGATAAGTTCCAACTGATGCGTCGTCTGGAACACGATACGTACGCTAAACGTATCGTCGTCGGCTTCGTGCCTAAAGACGCGCTACTTACCGTCGCCACCGCCGCCGTTTACCCGACGGCCTTCGTGTGCAACACCGACGATGGCGGCGAACCGGGACAGCACTGGGTGGCCGTCTACATGGCCCTACGATTCGTACGGTCTGCCGCCGCTGCACGCCGACTTCCACGCGTTCCTGCACCGCAACTGCGGCGACGCGTGGACGTACAACGACTAGCGGCTGCAGAGCGTCGTCTCTAACGTGTGCGGACAATATTGCGTCGCCTACCTTCTCCTCCGATGTCGCGGTATGCCGTTGACGACGTTCCAGAGCGTATTCGGCACCGATCGGGTGACCAATGACTGTCTCGTATTCGATTTGTTAAAACCGCATTAATTTCGCTTTTACGTGTATAGTAGAAATAAAAAAATAAAAAAAGATGATGTACACAATTGTTGTTGTTTATTATTACCCTACCTACATACATACATACAGAAACTACCCCTAGGGGGTGGTGGGGTATTCATTAGGTTACACGAGTTAGACGAGTTATTCAAGTTAGATGAGTATTGGCGCCGTGGTGACGCCGTCGTCGAGCACCCGGCGTTTAGCGTAGAAGTAGCTCAACGCCGCGCGCTCTTGAACGTACGTCAACACGGACGAGTCTTTCACCTGGAAACCGCGGTTCCAGCCAACACCGTTGCGACGGTCGCGCAGTACGGCGAGGAAGGTGTGCTCGTCGATGTCGTTCTGACGCTTGTTCGGTCCCTTCGTGCTGTACTTCGGACCGTTGTCGCCGCCGAAGCAGTAGTAGGTCTTGCTGCACAGCGCCACGATCGAACAGGCGTCGGCGCGCGCAACAGTCCTCCGCCGTCCACGCTAGTCCGGCGACGCGCTGTCGTACGTAGGCGTCCACGTGTGCGTCGCAGCATTCGGCCGTAAACCAGAGCAATCGATTCCGGAAGTAGCGTTCGCGATGTTCTTCCGGTACGAGTGCGTCGACGTCACGTCCGGCGAGGGCGATGTACGCCGAGTCCGTGTCCATAGCGCAGTACTGGAAGAGCGGACGGGGGATGTAGGCGTCGACGAAATCGAAATAAAATTCCAGCATTCTCAATTTTGCGTACTGCAAGACGAAGTAGCCGATATGTATCGGCAGGCTGTAGACGACTTTGCGCTTATTCAGCGCCACCTCGTACAGTGCGTCGTCGACGACGACGTCGAGTTGCCAGAAGCGACGGTTGTTGACGAGCATCGACGCGCCGACCGGCGTGGCGTACTTGATTTCCAGGTGCCGATCGACGCGCGAAATCGTTTTTCCGTAGGAACTGTTGCCGAGAAGTTTAAAGGTATCGGCGATGATCGATTTGTCGGGATCGATATCGCCCTCGCTTCGCGCCGTAGAGACAGTGTCGCCGAAGCGGCGAAAGCACGCGATCGGCGCGTACTCGATGACCTGGTAGACGCGCTCGACGACGAGACCGTCCGCCAGATACCAGCGTAGGATGGGCGTCGCGAGCACGATCTCGGCGCCGAAGTAGCTACCGACGAGCGTCCGTTGAGGACGGGTGAGGAGATCGTGCGACTCGGCGTAGTCGCGCATGAACGGGCTGAGATCGTCGCGCGCGATATCGACGTTCTTGAATACGGGCTGCATTTCGGCGAACTTATCGCGCAGCGCTTCCGGCACGGCGATATCGCACTGCACGAGGCCGAACAGAGAGCCGTCGCGCACCGCCTCCAGTATCGTCGAGCGCGTAATGGTGGTGGTGGTGGTGGGTGGTTGCCATCGTGACGCGTCGGGTGGCGTCGGCGCCGTGGGTGGTCGCACGGCGCGCCACTGGCACTCCCACATTTCGACGACGTCGTAGACGAAACGGCGCAGGTAGGTGGTCACGGCGATCGTCGCGTCGTACGGCGTCGTCATCGGTTGTCCGTTGACGGCGTTCGTCGTCACGTGCGCCTGGCACGTCGGGCAGCCGTGAAAATAGCAGCCGTGAAATTGATACGCCGTTCGCGTGGCGGCGCACCAGCCGTCGACTCGGTGTTCTCCGATGCGCTTCTCGCGTCCGTTCAACTGGTGACGTATAGGCGCGCCGGTTTGCGCCTCCACCCACGTGAACCACTCCACGGCCATACGGGCGTAGCGGTGCACGCTTTCCGCTCGATAGGCGTTCTCCGCGCGCCGGCGCGTGTACCAACCCGTCGGCATCTCCTGCATTATCGCCCATAGATAGAGGCCGTTTGCGTCGAAGCCGACTATCGAACGACACGGCGCGTCGCCGCCTCGAATCGCCGTCACGTTGGCCTCGTGGTGGCGCGCGAAGATGATCGACGGGCCGCCGACGATCTGCGACTGCAGCAGACGGTGCAGATCTTTGATCGGCTCGATGAAAAGCGAGAAATGGATCGACGTCGGCAGGTCGTTGAACATATACAACATCGTCAACCCCGGTACGCTGATGGCGTCCTTGAACATGTTGATACGTCAGCGCCGATAGAAGGCGAACTGGCGACCGACGGCCTCGAGAAACGGCGCCACGTCTCGATTGTTATACCACATCAGAAAATCGCGCATCGACGTCATGCCCTCGTCACGCCACGCCTTCGCGCAAATCTCGTACGCCTCCGCGGAGATTCCCTCGCGTTTCAGGTGGCTGTAGAAAGCTTCGCGCGGCGGCAGGGCGGTTTCGTCCAGACGCGTCAACGCGTCGATATGTTCGTACGGAAAGTACCCCTTCGTTGCCGAGCAACCGTACGCTTTCAGAAAGCGATCGTAGCTACCGCCGGGCGCGAGGTAATTCGTTATGTCCATGAACTTCAACGTCGTCGTCGACAGGCACATGTAATTGTTCTGACGTTTAATAATAAACGCCGACGACGTGCGCTGCGCGTCGCCGGTTATGAGCAGGGGGGTCAAGTACTTCTTGACGACATTGAGAACGTACTTACCCGAATTGAATCCCAGTACGGGCATTTGACGAAGGTGCGTCCACAGGCGGTCGGCGAGAGTGGCGTACGGTGACGCGTCGTCGTCGTCGTCGTCGTTGCACCGTCGCCGCCAGTCGGCGTCGAGCGCGTCGAGCGCCTCGAAGGTCGCGTCGTAGCGGGGGCGTAGAATCGCGCACGCCGCCGCGCTCACCGCTTCCAGGTAGTCTATGAGGCGACGCGCGAGTTCCGTCGAATCGCCGGTCGTGACGTAACACCGAGCCGCTACGTGACCGGGCACGTTCGATTCGACGCTCACGCTGAGCAGTTCGTGTCGCGCGATGCACCGGCATTTGTCGGTATCCGTCGGCAGATCGTTATCGGCGAAATAGCATTCAAAATCGAACGTCGCGCGGTACGGGTAGTAGCGCAGGTCGTCGTCGCCGACGTCGATGTCTTCGTCGCGTCGAGCCGCTCAAATACTGACGGCGACGGTCGGTAGATACCGCCGGGGAACACGTGACGAACGCCACCTTCGCACGTCGCTTCGTGAAATCGTAACATGGACGCGCTCCGCCAGAGGGCGTTGCCACATTTTCCGCACTTGTACGTTTTCGTGTACGCGCGCGGATCGCTTATGTACGAGAAGTGCTTCTCGTACAGGTTGACGTTCAGGGTCGTGGGGTGCGCTTCGCGCGATCGACGGACTAGTTCGGCGACGTCATTCGTCAGTCGATAGACGACGACGTTGATGCCGAAAACCGTCTCCACGCGATACAGTTCGTTCAGGCGGACACCGTTTGAGGCCGACGTGCGCGTGGCGCGACAATACTGCGCGTGCAGTCGTTTAGTGACTTGCTTTAAACGGGTCGAATTGATTTGGCGAATACTTTCGCCTCGTCGGTGACCTTGTAGGTGGAGGCCGATGCATCGGAAGAGGCATAGATGGTCGTCGTAGGGCGTGCCTCGATGATCTTTCGTCAACGACACGATGGCTCTGTTGAGGCGCACGTAGGCGGGAAGCGTCACGCCAACACACCCGATAGGATGGGCGATGATGGCGTTCACGAAGTAGGTGGCGTTCGTTACGAGCTCGACGATCCACCCCGAGTCGGGACGCTGCGCGATGGCGTACTGCAGTACGTCGGTCGTGCGCTCGGCGTCGAGGAATCGTTCGAACGAACGGCTATCGGTAATTAGGGCGGGTGTTTCGAGGAGGCGACCGCAACAGTTACAGGAAGAATGAAAATATCGGTACCGACCCGACACCTTGTGGCGTAATACGAAACCGTAGCTTACGTTAATTTTAAACGCATTCTTTTGTTCGCGAAACATTTCCTTCAGACGCGGTTCGAGTACCCGCGTACTCGTACAGGCGATTATGCGATAGTTGTAACGCGACTGCACTGCACCGCGCGCTACCGACGTCTCTATGCTACGCCGGTGCTCGTCCTCGATACGCTGTAGATCGTCGGGTGACGGCGCCCTAGCGGCTGCCGCTACCTCCACCACTGGTTCATTACTACTACCAGGAGGTGGCGACGTCTGACGGCCACACCGCAGCTTCAGGTGTCGTAGCATAGCGGCGCGCGTAGTGTACGTCGCGCCACATTTTGGACACTCTCGGCTTTTTACGCATAGCGCTTCGTTGTCGCATCTTTTCGAACTCTTCGCTTGTAGTTCTAAGGTCGACTGTTTCGCGAAATAACCCCCGCATTTCGTACATTGCCATCTAGTAGGTGGTGGTTGTGGCATTCTCTAATGTGCTGATATTTTTTCGAGCACCGCTATTTATAACAGTGGTGGCTGTGGTGGTGGTGGTGGTTTTGGTAAGTACACCCTAGCGGGGGGAATGTGGTTTTAGGTAATGCGGGTAACTCGGAACGATAGTGGAAGGAATGTTTTTTGCGGTAACGAGTGATGGTGGTTGCGAACTAGCGGTGATTTTTATAACTAACTCGGAATGTTTTAGCTAACCCTAGCGGTGACTTGTTTTAGGTAATGTAACTCGGAAACGGAAAGTACATTTTCAACGTTTTATTCAGTAGCTTACAACATTCAAACACAGCGTTGAAGCCTTTGTTTCAATAGCAAGCAAATATTAGCAAAACAAGCAGTGTTCTTTATTCTATTGTTCGTTCTTCATTCCAGTCCGCTCCGGCGCTGCACGTACGTGTGCACGGCCGACTCCAGCTGCACACGGTTCATGTAATCGCGCCAGTTCGTTCCTAACAACCAGTCCGACACAAACTGCACCAAATACAACTCTCCCGCACGACCCGTTTGTGGCTGCTGACCACCGGAAGTTGACACCGTAGTTTCGTGTAGAATTTGCACGAGTCGCGTGAGACAGGGGATAAGCGAGCGACGCAGGAACGTTTCCATGACGCTGTTGAAATATCGCGTTACGATACAGCCCGTGTTGTCGAAACGCTGCATGTATATACGGTTTGGCCGTCCCGCACGATAGCCGGGCATGTGTACATATGGACAGCCTTCATTCGGCTCGCATACCCCGCAATGATCCCGTGCCCGCTCCAGAATCATTTCACCGAGGGTCTCGGCGACGAGGTCCATTGCGAGCCGTTCATAACGGCAGACCAACTGGGCCCTGCTCGGCACGACGATTTGACGTTGGCACGCCACCTCCTCCGATAGGCTCCAGCACGGAGCGCACGTCGGTCCCATCGTTCCCAGCGACGTGTACACGCTTTCGTTATACGTCGGTGGAGGAGGACGCATTCGGCTCGCATCCGATCCACCGAACGCCTCCTCGATGGTCGCGTCCAATACGTGGGCGTCACGCACTCCGCTTCCTCCCTACAGCACAAAGCATCATGTTCTACTCTTTACGAATCACCGTCAGCAACGCGCGTAGGAAGTCGCACATACATTCACGCCTGGTGTGTTGCATCAGCGCCTCCTACAAACACATTATTATTATGATTAGTCCGCCTCCTTCTTGACCTGTTCCTCCCTCTTTATCGACCCCTCCACTTCGCGTTCCAACAACGTTCTTACGAACGTGGCAACCTCGTCGTACTGAGCACGGATCCTTTCGTTGTTTGCCAGCATACCTTGCAGTACGCGGCGCACTTCCTACAGCATATAAGCACAACTGTTAGTTACGGAATAGAAAATAAGTTTGCTTCGTAAGCTAACCAAAACGCCCTTATATAATTCTCGGCCGTCTCGGTTAATAGTTGAAAGGCCTCCTCGGTTATTTCACGACTGCGACGCTCTCTCGTTCGTTGTTGCACGTTCGCGTGTGTCAACAAATCTACTAGTATCGGCCATCCTTCCTACAAACAACACAACACAACACATTAGTCGTCACCGTCGTCGTATCTCTTCAGTGTGCGCACGGTATACGAGGGCTCCCCGTTCCAAGTCGTCTTACGCACACTGATCTCCACTTTCGTGCCGGTGAACTCAAGCACAGTATCGCGGAGTTCCTCCTCGCTCAACTCCACCAAGTACTCGGCCGTGTACTCGACGAGATTAGACATTTGGCTATCAAATAAAGTAAGCCAAAGCTCGTCTTCCTCCTCCTCGCCGTCCTTCACCATCACACGCAACGCGAAGAAATATTTCGGCACCAACACTCCACAGTGCGTTCGGCATATCAGTTCCCCGCCTTTGCTTTTCTGCAATTTTCGGCGTATGGGAACATCGCAAATAGGCGCCAACCTCTTTGTACGACACAGCGTCGATCATAACGGGCAACGGAAGTTTATACACACCGTTGGCAGCACACTTCAGGTGCCTCAGACTCACCAATGTAGCGCGCGTCGACGCCGACGATTCGCATTCGCCCTCGAGTGAGGCGGTCCGCGTCAGGGGTGGGTGTCCCTCAGCCGTCTCGACGGTGCCCAAGGACGCCTCTTCGGCGCTTCTCTTACGCCCAACAGCAGCAGTCAACGGTGGCGCAATGAGCACCACGGGCCGCTTAACAGGTGTCGCTCCCGTTGACAGCGCTGCTACCACCGGCGAAGGTTGCTGCTGTTGACCGCTGGCCGTCTTCAGTGACTGCTTGCGCGGTGCCTTGGTCTTTTTTGGTGGAATCTCATCTGCCATGTTTTCGCGAAAGAACGTCTGCTGCTTGCTGCTGCTGCTGTAGAAACAATACACGTTAGAACTCCGGCGACATACAACATAGCATTTTCTCAACCGTTTTATACTTTTCAAAATAACGCGCATGCGCACTTAACAGTCTACAGTTATCTTACAAATCTCACGCATGCGTACTTAACGCAAACGACGTCGATACCGAGGAATTTGTTTTAGGAAAAAAGTTAGCGGTCACGTCAGTACATCCATCGTCAAATGTGACTTTTACATCGAATTTCTCTAATATTGGCACACCACTCAATTCCAGAGCCCAAACTCATCGTGTACAACGGTTACTTTCATGCTTTTAACTGATCGTTTATTGTTTTTGAAATGCCATTGTCTACAACATAACGCGCATGCGCACTTCACACTAATACCGTTATCTTACTCAATTATCCGTATGCATACTTCATACATCCCAGGCATTTTGTTTTCGGAAAAAAGTTTCCGGTCACGTCAGTACATTCATCGTTAAATCTCTCTTTACATCGAATTTCTCTAATATCACTCCACCTCACGTTTGCTGACCCCACAGCGATCGTGAACAACGTTTATTTTCATTCTTTTAACTTTTCGTTTATTGTTTTTAAAAATCCTTTGTTCTCCGTTCACATTCCAATCGCGATAAGTCACGCGCAACAGATGTCAAAATTACGTGCATGTGCACTTAACACATTCTGCCTAGTCTACCGAGGAATTTGTTTTAGGAAAAAAGTTAGCGGTCACGTCAGTACATCCATCGTCAAATGTGACTTTTACAGCGAATTTCTCTAATATCACTACACCTCACGTTTCCTGATCCCACAGCGATCGTGTACAACGTTTAATTTCATGCTTTTAACGTTTCGTTTATTGTTTTTAAAAAATCCATTGTTCTCCGTTCACATTCCGATCACGATAAGCCGTAGTGTCATGCGCCACCGCTGTGTTTGACGGTGCGCGCACTCATTGCTCATTCACCATTTCGCAGTCCAACACTCCTGATCAGTTTTCAATATCTCAGCCACAATGAACAGCTCATCATCAACTCATCGTTCGTCAACACATCGGTAAGACTGCTTTTATGTATGCATGCATGCATGTATGTGTACGTGCATGCGTGTGTGCGTGCATGCGTGCATGCATGCGTGTACGCGTTCATGCATTGACACCCTTTGTTTAAACAGTTGTAAGCCATGCATGTCACAATGGATCGTCTCCTAACACACTGCTTTTATGCAGCACCCTTTGTTTAAACAGTTGTAAACCATGCATGTCACAATGGATAAAACACTGCTTTTATGCATGCATGCATGCATGCATGCATGTGTACGTGCGTACATTTTTTTAAACCAACACATCGGTAAGACTGCTTTTATGTGTGCATGCATGCATGTGTACGTGCATGCGTGTGTGCGTGCATGCGTACATGCATGCGTGTGCGCGTTCATGCATTGACACCCTTTGTTTAAACAGTTGTAAGCCATGCATGTCACAATAAGTTTGCTTCGTAAGCTAACCAAAACGCCCTTATGTAATTCTCGGCCGTCTCGGTTAATAGTTGAAAGGCCTCCTCGGTTATTTCACGACTACGACGCTCTCTCATTCGTTGTTGCACGTTCGCGTGTGTCAACAAATCTACCAGTATCGGCCATCCTTCCTACAAACAACACAACACAACACATTAGTCGTCATCGTCGTCGTATCTCTTCAGTGTGCGCACGGTATACGAGGGCTCCCCGTTCCAAGTCGTCTTACGCACACTGATCTCCACTTTCGTGCCGGTGAACTCAAGCACAGTATCGCGGAGTTCCTCCTCGCTCAACTCCACCAAGTACTCGGCCGTGTACTCGACGAGATTAGACATTTGGCTATCAAATAAAGTAAGCCAAAGCTCGTCTTCCTCCTCCTCGCCGTCCTTCACCATCACACGCAACGCGAAGAAATATTTCGGCACCAACACTCCACAGTGCGTTCGGCATATCAGTTCCCCGCCTTTGCTTTTCTGCAATTTTCGGCGTATGGGAACATCCCAAATAGGCGCCAACCTCTTTGTACGACACAGCGTCGATCATAACGGGCAACGGAAGTTTATACACATCGTTGGCAGCACACTTCAGGTGCCTCAGACTCACCAATGTAGCGCGCGTCGACGCCGACGATTCGCATTCGCCGTCGAGTGAGGCGGTCCGCGTCAGGGGTGGGTGTCCCTCAGCCGTCTCGACGGTGCCCAAGGACGCCTCTTCGGCGCTTCTCTTACGCCCGACAGCAGCAGTCAACGGTGGCGCAATGAGCACCACGGGCCGCTTAACAGGTGTCGCTCCCGTTGACAGCGCTGCTACCACCGGCGAAGGTTGCTGCTGTTGACCGCTGGCCGTCTTCAGTGACTGCTTGCGCGGTGCCTTGGTCTTTTTTGGTGGAATCTCATCTGCCATGTTTTCGCGAAAGAACGTCTGCTGCTTGCTGCTGCTGCTGTAGAAACAATACACGTTAGAACTCCGGCGACATACAACATAGCATTTTCTCAACCGTTTTATACTTTTCAAAATAACGCGCATGCGCACTTAACAGTCTACAGTTATCTTACAAATCTCACGCATGCGTACTTAACGCAAACGACGTCGATACCGAGGAATTTGTTTTAGGAAAAAAGTTAGCGGTCACGTCAGTACATCCATCGTCAAATGTGACTTTTACATCGAATTTCTTTAATATTGGCACACCACTCAATTCCAGAGCCCAAACTCATCGTGTACAACGGTTACTTTCATGCTTTTAACTGATCGTTTATTGTTTTTGAAATGCCATTGTCTACAACATAACGCGCATGCGCACTTCACACTAATACCGTTATCTTACTCAATTATCCGTATGCATACTTCATACATCCCAGGCATTTTGTTTTCGGAAAAAAGTTTCCGGTCACGTCAGTACATTCATCGTTAAATCTCTCTTTACATCGAATTTCTCTAATATCACTCCACCTCACGTTTGCTGACCCCACAGCGATCGTGAACAACGTTTATTTTCATTCTTTTAACTTTTCGTTTATTGTTTTTAAAAATCCTTTGTTCTCCGTTCACATTCCAATCGCGATAAGTCACGCGCAACAGATGTCAAAATTACGTGCATGTGCACTTAACACATTCTGCCTAGTCTACCGAGGAATTTGTTTTAGGAAAAAAGTTAGCGGTCACGTCAGTACATCCATCGTCAAATGTGACTTTTACAGCGAATTTCTCTAATATCACTACACCTCACGTTTCCTGATCCCACAGCGATCGTGTACAACGTTTAATTTCATGCTTTTAACGTTTCGTTTATTGTTTTTAAAAAATCCATTGTTCTCCGTTCACATTCCGATCACGATAAGCCGTAGTGTCATGCGCCACCGCTGTGTTTGACGGTGCGCGCACTCATTGCTCATTCACCATTTCGCAGTCCAACACTCCTGATCAGTTTTCAATATCTCAGCCACAATGAACAGCTCATCATCAACTCATCGTTCGTCAACACATCGGTAAGACTGCTTTTATGTATGCATGCATGCATGTATGTGTACGTGCATGCGTGTGTGCGTGCATGCGTGCATGCATGCGTGTACGCGTTCATGCATTGACATCCTTTGTTTAAACAGTTGTAAGCCATGCATGTCACAATGGATCGTCTCCTAACACACTGCTTTTATACAGCACCCTTTGTTTAAACAGTTGTAAACCATGCATGTCACAATGGATAAAACACTGCTTTTATGCATGCATGCATGCATGCATGCATGTGTACGTGCGTACATTTTTTTAAACCAACACATCGGTAAGACTGCTTTTATGTGTGCATGCATGCATGTGTACGTGCATGCGTGTGTGCGTGCATGCGTACATGCATGCGTGTGCGCGTTCATGCATTGACACCCTTTGTTTAAACAGTTGTAAGCCATGCATGTCACAATAAGTTTGCTTCGTAAGCTAACCAAAACGCCCTTATGTAATTCTCGGCCGTCTCGGTTAATAGTTGAAAGGCCTCCTCGGTTATTTCACGACTACGACGCTCTCTCATTCGTTATTGCACGTTCGCGTGTGTCAACAAATCTACCAGTATCGGCCATCCTTCCTACAAACAACACAACACAACACATTAGTCGTCATCGTCGTCGTATCTCTTCAGTGTGCGCACGGTATACGAGGGCTCCCCGTTCCAAGTCGTCTTACGCACACTGATCTCCACTTTCGTGCCGGTGAACTCAAGCACAGTATCGCGGAGTTCCTCCTCGCTCAACTCCACCAAGTACTCGGCCGTGTACTCGACGAGATTAGACATTTGGCTATCAAATAAAGTAAGCCAAAGCTCGTCTTCCTCCTCCTCGCCGTCCTTCACCATCACACGCAACGCGAAGAAATATTTCGGCACCAACACTCCACAGTGCGTTCGGCATATCAGTTCCCCGCCTTTGCTTTTCTGCAATTTTCGGCGTATGGGAACATCCCAAATAGGCGCCAACCTCTTTGTACGACACAGCGTCGATCATAACGGGCAACGGAAGTTTATACACATCGTTGGCAGCACACTTCAGGTGCCTCAGACTCACCAATGTAGCGCGCGTCGACGCCGACGATTCGCATTCGCCGTCGAGTGAGGCGGTCCGCGTCAGGGGTGGGTGTCCCTCAGCCGTCTCGACGGTGCCCAAGGACGCCTCTTCGGCGCTTCTCTTACGCCCGACAGCAGCAGTCAACGGTGGCGCAATGAGCACCACGGGCCGCTTAACAGGTGTCGCTCCCGTTGACAGCGCTGCTACCACCGGCGAAGGTTGCTGCTGTTGACCGCTGGCCGCCTTCAGTGACTGCTTGCGCGGTGCCTTGGTCTTTTTTGGTGGAATCTCATCTGCCATGTTTTCGCGAAAGAACGTCTGCTGCTTGCTGCTGCTGCTGTAGAAACAATACACGTTAGAACTCCGGCGACATACAACATAGCATTTTCTCAACCGTTTTATACTTTTCAAAATAACGCGCATGCGCACTTAACAGTCTACAGTTATCTTACAAATCTCACGCATGCGTACTTAACGCAAACGACGTCGATACCGAGGAATTTGTTTTAGGAAAAAAGTTAGCGGTCACGTCAGTACATCCATCGTCAAATGTGACTTTTACATCGAATTTCTCTAATATTGGCACACCACTCAATTCCAGAGCCCAAACTCATCGTGTACAACGGTTACTTTCATGCTTTTAACTGATCGTTTATTGTTTTTGAAATGCTATTGTCTACAACATAACGCGCATGCGCACTTCACACTAATACCGTTATCTTACTCAATTATCCGTATGCATACTTCATACATCCCAGGCATTTTGTTTTCGGAAAAAAGTTTCCGGTCACGTCAGTACATTCATCGTTAAATCTCTCTTTACATCGAATTTCTCTAATATCACTCCACCTCACGTTTCCTGACCCCACAGCGATCGTGAACAACGTTTATTTTCATGCTTTTAACTTTTCGTTTATTGTTTTTAAAAATCCTTTGTTCTCCGTTCACATTCCAATCGCGATAAGTCACGCGCAACAGATGTCAAAATTACGTGCATGTGCACTTAACACATTCTGCCTAGTCTACCGAGGAATTTGTTTTAGGAAAAAAGTTAGCGGTCACGTCAGTACATCCATCGTCAAATGTGACTTTTACAGCGAATTTCTCTAATATCACTACACCTCACGTTTCCTGATCCCACAGCGATCGTGTACAACGTTTAATTTCATGCTTTTAACGTTTCGTTTATTGTTTTTAAAAAATCCATTGTTCTCCGTTCACATTCCGATCACGATAAGCCGTAGTGTCATGCGCCACCGCTGTGTTTGACGGTGCGCGCACTCATTGCTCATTCACCATTTCGCAGTCCAACACTCCTGATCAGTTTTCAATATCTCAGCCACAATGAACAGCTCATCATCAACTCATCGTTCGTCAACACATCGGTAAGACTGCTTTTATGTATGCATGCATGCATGTATGTGTACGTGCATGTATGTGTACGTGCATGCGTGTGTGCGTGCATGCGTGCATGCATGCGTGTACGCGTTCATGCATTGACACCCTTTGTTTAAACAGTTGTAAGCCATGCATGTCACAATGGATCGTCTCCTAACACACTGCTTTTATGCAGCACCCTTTGTTTAAACAGTTGTAAGCCATGCATGTCACAATGGATAAAACACTGCTTTTATGCATGCATGCATGCATGCATGCATGTGTACGTGCGTACATTTTTTTAAACCAACACATCGGTAAGACTGCTTTTATGTATGCATGCATGCATGTGTACGTGCATGCGTGTGTGCGTGCATGCGTACATGCATGCGTGTGCGCGTTCATGCATTGACACCCTTTGTTTAAACAGTTGTAAGCCATGCATGTCACAATGGATCGTCTCCTAACACACTGCTTTTATGCAGCACCCTTTGTTTAAACAGTTGTAAGCCATGCATGTCACAATGGATAAAACACTGCTTTTATGCATGCATGTGTACGTGCGTACATTGTTTTAAACAGTTGTAAGCACGTAAGCCTGCTTGCATGCGTATGTGCATTGTCACCGTTTGTTTACACAGTTTTAAGCGCGTAAGTCTGCTTTTACGCATGCATGCATGCATGCATGCATGCGTGCATGTTGTGGTTGTTTATTTTATGCATGACCCTTTGTTTAAACAGTTGTCAACACGTAAGTCTGCTTTTACGCATGCATGGTTATCATCCTTTGTTTAAACAACAGCCTGTTTTTATACATGCATGCATGCTTCATACCCTTTGTTTACACGTATTGTGGTTCTTTCTTTCATAGGCCGACATGCACGGTCCAACCGTTACCTCGTCAAACACAGACTCCGACTTCAACAACCCAAACGCCACCTGCATCCACCAGCCACGACCCAGACGACAGCAGCCTCATAACAATATTTCTTCAACAAGACCTCATCACTGGGTTGTGGCGCACACCGATACCACAAACGGAATGTTATCCACGACGTGGATTCAATTCGCCACCAACTACAACACTCTTCCCGATTGTTCGGGACATAAATCGTCCTACTTCAATGGGACCACTGCCATAATGCAGCAATAAATTTCTCTCTACTACTCACGTTTTCACGCATCTGTATCCAGTCCATAAACACCCTACGAACAGTATCACCAACTGAACGTTAGTGTATTTATGCATTTGGTTCCGTTGTAATCCCACAACTAGATGTATTTATTTATTTAAACGCATTGGTTTCGTTTTAATCAGAGCACTAGAACGCACAGCCTTAGCCAGCTATGCTGTCATGCAGGGGTCATAGTCCACTCCAGCAGCCGCAGCGCTTATCGCTGCTGTCAACATAGGGTACAGTGGGGCATTCACATAGGGCTGACGGGGAGAATCTGCACACAGTGGTTTTATCGTGGTTATATATTCGCGCGATAAACGCATTATTGCTTACGTCAGCACGCGCTAAGTACGGCGTTGATCGCTAGGGGATGAACTAAACGGGTCTCTGTGCTCACCGCTAGGTGGCACCTCGGGGTAATCCATCACGTTTTTTATAAGTAGGTGTCCAATTAGTATCAAATTACCAGGGTAATCAATCACGTTTTTTATAAGTAGGTTCCCGAAAACGTTTAGTGGTCATTAAAACGTTTTTTATAAGTAGGGTTTTGTGGTCGTACAGGACCTCTATACTACTATTATCTACTATTATATGCAGTGTGTGCCGGCCAACTAAATCATGTAATCAATATAATAATAGTTTTGTAATTCAAAGTTACGCTGTGTCATGGTGGCAAGTAAGTTGTTACCTATGTTGGTGTTTCTTCTGTATAACTGTTGTGTCACATTGTTATTATTTTACCAAACTGTAAATCTTATTTTTCATAAAATTTTATTTAAAAGTATCAGAAAAAAGATAGTGTTCTATGATTCAAAAATAAATATTAAAAGCAATTGACAATACTTAATAATAAGTAAGTACACTGATCTGGTACTGACTCTTTCGGCAACAAAACACACATGACTTATTGCTGTAACCATTGACCTGGCAGCCGGTAAGTTCGTTTTGACTAGAATGTCAGCAATATGTCAGTCAATAGCAGATAATAACTAGACCTATAGGCTCGTGAACACAGGGGCGAGGGGGGGGCAGCTGCCACCCTGGAATTTCTCTGGGGGGGCAGGCATATGGTTCTGTGAGCGTGAATGTTAGTTTTTGTGGCTAGTTTCAATGGCGGGTGGAAATGTAAATTTTATGAGACGATTAATGCGTAAATTTTTGTTGACTGTGAAAGGTGTGTATAATTGGAGGACAGACATATGGTTTTCTACCCGTTTCATTCCCCTTTAATTGTTGCAATCGTATCACCGAGCAATGCGAATGCATATGACCCAAGGACTATTTGTTGGCCTCCGAGCTGTCGGCGACTAGAAACCTGTACATATATGCCTAGATAACATGTTTCACTGGTGACTAGCACATGCCATGCTTAATAAGATATCTCAGGTAATTGGCCAGCCGTGCAGGAGGTGAAACGTGAGTATTTGAAGGTGGCGATTACTGATGGCATCAGTCTCGGTTCTCTGGCATTTCTGCTTACCGACGCGCCGTGGAGATGTATGCCTAACAAATGCCACCGCATGGAGATCGTTGCATGAAATAAAGGTTAAACGAACGGATAGCTAGTCCCACGTACTGTTTTAAGTCGAGAATCAACAAGCGTTATTTGTGAAGAGATTCATCTGACTGGATTGCTCAAATCGTTATTCTTAAAAAAACATATGCCTCTGTGAATTTACCTCGTTCTTGTAACGTACGTTATCAGCGACTTTCTTCAGACGACTGTGGCGTCGCTAGATGACGACACGGCCAGTACCATTAGGAGGTCACTGGTAAGATCGAAAGACAACGTGGAACCACATAACTTGTGCGAAGTGGCGTACCCCATAACTTGCAAGCAGTGCAATGCCACATATATCGGAGAAACGAAATGTACATTCGTAACACGCATCAAAGAACACAACGAAGACGCAGAGAAAGCATTGACAAACAGACCCCCACACAAGAAGCAACAGAACAACATCGGAAAAGGAGATACATAAATCAGCTATCACAGATCACCTAACTCAAAAGAAGAACACAATCCAGAGGGAGATGACAGGTTTGTAGACAGGAACTCGAACTGGAGAAAAAGAGGCATACATGTGGCGATATAGATAAGGAAAACCGCAGAAAACATGAATCGACATGAAGGCACGATCCGTCCCTCACGACGAGTTCCTAAAGAGCCTCCACGCTTTGGTGGGAGCACCAGCAGCAGCAGTGCGAAGAAGGACAACCGTGTCGTCTCGTCTGTCGGCAGTCGTCTGAAGACGTTCTCTGATACCGAACGAATTGTTTCACGAAAATGGTAAAAATTACTGAGAAAAAAAGTGAAAAAAGAAATGCGAACACGGGTTTATTATTTCTAACACACACTAATTACGTATGTGCATATACATTTAACAAATACATTCAAGCTGAATAACGTCCAATTCTGTTTCTCTTTCGACCACGAAGGGTCCTTCTTCTGTTTTAATCATGTCCTATAAGGCCCCAGAGTGCCTGGAACCAAAGAAGTGCTTTGCGTTAACAAAGAGATTGTTGTATTTTGGACACAAGCGTTTGGATTACCGCATTGACGTGACAAGTATCCGCACAGAATGCATATCTGGCAGTCTTTATAATTTCATCTTTCTTGGTGCAATTATTTCTCCGCTTCCAGACAAGAACACATTTGATAGTTATAGGGTACATTGTTGATGGTCTTGGCCGGACATAGAGTATTGCAGACGACCGAGAATGATGACGCAGTCACAGACGTGGTGTCTTTCATCTTGTGACAAACAATTTTCTAATCAAGAAAGTGGAGACTAGCACACGACAAGTAAGATTGCAACTAATGGTGGTCGGAAATGAGATATGTCACGGGTGTCACCGAGTGTGAAACTACGTCATGCTGTGACAAAGCAGCACGCGACGAAGTCCCGTTAACGATCATCCTCGTGCTGAATGTCACAATGATATTTAAAGTCATCACGGTTAACTACACTCGGCAGTGTTCAGTATCTGTTCCAAATATATGCGGGAAATCATTGATAAACTCGGTAACTAATAGCATTCTCCGTAGATAGTGAATCACAGAAGATTAATAGAATAACGCACGATATTAGTTTTCCAAAAGCGCGCGCAACAACACGTCCCGCCTCACTAAGAACAATAAACCAATCCGTTGGATGGCGCCACGGTAAACTGTTAATTGGCAAGCGGAGTCAGCAGTGTCGAATTCTGTCGATACTTTCGTGACGTACGCCTATCTTACGAGTTCCTGTCAACATCCTGCATATTACACTAGCCGGTTTTGAAGATTAGTGCAAGTAACACAACATTATAATTTTTTTTAATGAAATTCATTAATACATATAACATTTAAGTCCCACAATAATGCCTATGACGTTTGTTGGTACTGCACGATTAACATTGAAGGCCTAAAAGTGTAACATTTAATCTAACAATAATCGAGCTGCCGCGCTCGTGTGTGCGTGCGCGGGCGTATGTGTGTGTGGGTGTGTGTGTGTGTGTGTGTGTGTGTGTGTGTGTGTGTGTGTGTGTGTGTGTGTGTGTGTGTGTGTGTGTGTGTGTGTGTGTGTGTGTGTGTGTGTGTGTGTGTGTGTGTGTGTGTGTGTGTGTGTGTGTGTGTGTGTGTGTGTGTGTGTGTGTGTGTGTGTGTGTGTGTGTGTCCGTGAGCGTGCGTGTACGCGTTTGCGCATGTGTAAGTGGGAATATTAACGTTTTCCTCGTAGGCAGTTTGCGTCTTGAGCGCCAAGCTTTCGTTTTAAGTTACGACCCATCGGAAGACAAGTAATGCCTTAATTGTTTCGGTTCTTACTGATTCTAGAATTCGTACCGGACGTTAGACGGATGATAATCGATTGTTCACAACATTCCGTGTGTTTTCAGCGATTGTTCCGTTTTCAAAACCTGCTCGAATTTATGTCATAACAATCGTCAATACGAAAACTTCGGGAAACCGTCTTCATCTGTAGGACGGGCATCTGGATAGATTTGTCTGTTGCTAATAATAATAATAATTGTAACCATTTACTTCAAAAATGTAAGTAAGTAAAGATATATACTCTTTAAGTCCATAGGAAACGAATTGTGAATATAAAGTCATGAATAAACAAGACTACATAATCAAATTCATCTAACTGTCTCTGTTTGTCTGGTCTACCTGTAGACATGTATGTCACAGACACTAATACACGCACCCGGGAATCCGCGCACACGCGAACCCGCCATACACACACACGCGCGCGTGCGCGCCACTGGTGCGCGCGTGGAAAAAAAACCAGTCAGTTAGAGTGTATCACATATAAAACATGAAGAGTTTATTAATCTATTATGAACAAAACGATAAAACAGTGATATCTTTCCAATAACCAGCATAAGTTTTGCTTTTTCGTATGCCTTCCTAGTGTGACACAATGACGATGTCGCGTTAAATTTGCACCTCTGTAAACCAATAACCCCGCGACTCATAATTAAAGTACACGAATCCATCTACGCGACCAGTTTTCCTTCATTACGATATGTTTAGAGCATGCTTAGATACAAAACAATTTGCAGGCTTTTAATTTTTACTGTGTGCTACATCAAACATTCTATTTTGTCACGTTTTATCACTCCGCATGATATAAACTAATAAATAGCCCATAACGAATCCAGGTGTCAAACGTGAACCTGGCAGTAAGTATTTCATGAAAGCCAAAAAATCATATTACATCGATATTTGAGTATGATGGCATACGCGTAACGACACGCGAAGATAGCTTAGTTTGTTGGGCGGCGCTGTCTTTGCTGTTTAATTAACCTACGAACGCAGGTGTTATCCCTGATTACACGGTGTTGCTAACTCGTTTGAGCGTTCGATAATAAACAAAAGGCTATAGGTCGCCGTTTTTACTTCGCCAAGAACAAACGTGGATAGTTCATTACGTGCAGTATTAGTGCCTCGTTCTGCAACACACGCTAACTCGTGCTGAAGCTTTGCTGCTCTAGAAAAGCGCGATAGCGCTTGATCTATAAGCGACACCTGCTTAATGAAACATCCTTCTTCCCAGTTAAGCAAAGCTATTCATGACGCGTTACAAACACATCAAACTGGTTAATCAAACACGCAATCTTGATGCGGACACAATTTATAATCAAATACTGGTTTATTTACGATTACTTAATGCTATTCACAATTGCAATCGAGTAATTGTGTCGTGGTAGAGTAATCAACATAAACGTGTAAAAAACTGGTTCCCGGAAATGAAATATTATAGACTTGATTTAGCGCAATCAATACCCAGTCTTTAGGACAGCTCAATGCGCTTTTCACGTTACTCCCTGGCTGGCTGACCTGTTCAATCGAATACCATCTCGACTTCTCTGGGAAACATTCAGCCACGTTTGTAACTAATGCGTGACGACTATGTACACACATAGCCACCACTGTCAGTATCCAGGTTCATACAGTAGCTAGTGAACAGGAGAAATGTGGAGTGAACGAACGTGTCAAAGGTTCGATACGGCAACACAGAATTCTCGATTGAGAGTACGACGCTCTCTACACCGCGCCACGGCGCTCCACAATCACGTAGCGAGTATTCAGTGACGCGGGGCCCGCGGTTGTCTGGTTGTGAGGGACGTTGAGGGCAAAGATCACTATTTTATACTCTGTGCGCCGCTTCACCAGTAGCCAATGCGGATATTTAAGTCCTGAGGTGATGATTTGATATCGGTCGCTGCGCTGGATCTGTGGATCTACTCTGACCGAGGAGCGTTGGACCGTCTCCGGTCGATGCATCGGGCGGTCACCGATACCGTGAAGTACCGCGTTGCCGTGGTCTATTCTTGGCTTCTCGAGCCAGTGCACTAGAGTCTTATACGTCGTAGTTGTGAGGCTTGCGCGTATTTTGGCGATGCGGAAGAGTTAGAAATATGCGCCACCCGATGTGTGATCGAATGTATCGAAAGCAGATCTAATATTATTTATTAATATTGTATTGTATATTTATTTATTATTATTTTTATTATATACTTTTTATATTTAAAGTTATTATCCACAATATCATACCGTAATTGTTGTAACGTGTTTTGAATTATAGATTTACATCATGATTGTTTAGCACAGTTTTATTTTAGCAACTTTATAGACGTTTTATGTTATTACTCACATTTTAATACCTCTATTAATCATTACATAAGCATTTATTTTTAGAAACATTGTCAACACCATTGAACATAGTTGTACTTTGGAAATGAGTGTCTAAATAAAGCTATTATTATTATTATTAATCAAGGTCCTTCGTGTTGAAATGCGCAGCGTGTGAAACGTCAAATAATACGCACAGCCGGTTTCGTAAACAGATGCATCAAAATAATTTACTTTTATCGTTAAATCGGATAAATCGCGAAACTGTGAACAGCCTTGCAATATAAAAAGGAGCGGCAGTATTTGCATTTTTGTTTCGATGTGTAACAGGACCCGGTTAACAATAATTGATTTCATCAAATAAAAACATATTTGTGCAAACAAGCTGGCATGTTGAAGGCTATAGTCGAGTCAAGACGGATTCGATCTTTCGCGAAATTAGCCTGGAATGAGACGAGCGAAAACGCCACAACGAGGAGGGACCTTTAATGCGATATTCTTGTCTTCCTTGAATTCATCGTATCGACAGATCACCTGTCAGCTCATACCTAATCCATTTTCTCGCGTCCTCCATGCGATGACCTCCATCAATCTACGTTGTCCCTCCTTCGTGGCTGTTAATAATGGCCACTCTCTGGCAACTTCGAATTAGGCCCGCATCAACAGATTCTTGTTCGCCGTTGCCACTGCCTCGGTCGTATAGTTAGATTAACAGCGTATTAGGAGCGCCCATTCCAGCCGGTTGCATGTCATAATGGGCGGATTTACGGCATTCTATGCAGATAACTTAAGTAATTGTTACATAAATGAGTTGACGCGTGGCATATCTTTCGGGTGGTGAGCGCAGCTGGAACGATGCGAGTCACACCTTTAAATAATCACAAGTTGATAAAGATGTTAGCTGCACAGGGGCGTGTCGCTTCGTATCAGCAGCAAAGACCAACACAGCAAATGCGCTGGTTGTGCAAAATGTAACATGTGTTAGCAGAGGAAAACAAAACGTAGAGTCCTATATAAGTAGCGCACACTATTCTGGCACTCCACCACGGCGGTAGCGTACGACAATAGAGAATACATATTGGCGGATCCAGTGGAGCCTTGGTGGCACATGCCCCCCATGACCTTTGAAATGTGGCGTGCCCGTAGACCCTTTGAAATATGCCCCCGTTTAGGTTGCAATACGCTGAAGTTATGCCGATGCGGTGGCAACACATTTCAACAGCACCCCCTCCCCCTTTTCCTGATGTCACATTCGAGCCGAGACAGCGGAGACGGTGACGTTACGGCGGCGCAGTAGCGAAACATTTTTCTACACCATTTGGTTCGGCCGCCAGTGGAGGTTTTTGTGCCCCCCCCCCCAGACTACCCTCTCTTGATCCGCTCCTAAATAAATAGTGTTTGCAAGCCCCGATATCGACTCCCTTCTAGACACCGACTGCGCCAAACGCTCGGTTCGATTGTTGGACAATCGACAGAGCGCGTGGGATCACGAAAGGAGTCGCGGTCGACGCGCCAGCAGACACTCTGCAGTACTTAGTAGTTTCACACACGGCTCTATCTGAACATATATCTTGGGTTGAGATCACAGCTAGGTTTGCAAGCAGTGGCCATTATGCAATTTCTTAGGTGTCTCTGAAAATGTGTACAACGATTCACCTTAAAATGTCACAACATATTAAACACCATGTGCATACACATGTATCCAATAATAAAACAGCATATATAATTGTTTGACTCCCAAATAGGATAAAGTAGGGTGGGGTCAGACGGGCCCCTATAAGAATAAATGACGCATGTGTTATTTTAATCTAAACCGGATTGAACTATTTTAAATGAGGTATATGCGGATCTTGGTTTTCGTTGCAGCTGCTAACTCAAAAGCCTAGGATCTCAAAGCAGATATCACCAGTTTCTTTATCTGATTGCGCAATTTAATTTTCAACGCCACTGTATAACGTTAACTGTGACACATGCTAGTTGTTAGCAGCCTCTCTGGTAGCAGTTCCATCTTTGACCGCTTTGATGGCAGCAACATGATGAACAGCGCATTGTCTTCACAACGTATATATCCAATAAAACATCTAACTATCAGCCCGAACAAAACGGTGAATGGAACATTCATTATAATAATGAACCGTTTTTATTTGTGGGGTCGCCCACTCTCTGGGTATCGAATAATAATTCCCTTTCTAAACTATAATACGAATAGTTCCCAGTAATGTTTTACGTTCTCGTGAACGTAACACGCTACTCTTCCTATTCGTCCTATTCGCACGAGACAGGTAACTGAACGATAGACTGCCAAATTCATCTTTTGTCATGAAACGACAGAACGATCACCTCTGAAACCTGCGCCGCTGTTTCGCATTCATAGAAACGTTCGGGTTACCCAGATAATCCCTACGTTAACACGATATCGTATTACCCGGTAATTGTGTTTTATCTCTCCAGAGAGGCAGCATTACACGGCGGCGGTGAACATGGAATCCTTGGGGCGTCAGGTTTGCTTGTTAGTTGGGTAAATAGGTTTGTGGAGATCTCGAAGTACTAGCTGTTTGGGTATTGCATTTTAGTGTCGGTTAAACGCGTATAATCTTGTGTGTGTGTATGTGTGTGTGTGCGTGTGTGCGTGCGTGCGTGCGTGCTTGCTTGTTTACACGCGAACATCCATAAACACCGACATAGGCGCGCGCACTCACGCGTCCGACATAGGCGCGCGCACTCACGCGCCATTTAAGCCACGCTACCCATAATAAATTGTTATATCATTTCCTGAACTTGTTCATTTTGAACAATCGTTCGTTCCCTTATAAAGACCTGTTCATTTACTCTGTATTTACAGGGAACGTGAGAAATGCTCCCATTTTCCTCCGACGAATGTCGATCAGTTGAAGATAATCATGTTGCATGTCAACCGAGGCTATTTTATTGAGAGATACGCAATTGCACCCGGCGTAGCTAATTATTTCAATTCTGTCGACGGCAGCATTTTTCCGGTTAGTGTTTTATAGACAACTAAGAATCTCCTTAAGAACAATTATTCTGACTGCTTGGTTGTCCCTACAGTAGTAGATAGTCATTTTCGGAATTTGGCTCGTTTTTTCACCTTGTACATTCATTTCATCTTTCTGGGTTTATGACGTGCGTGCCTGGTCACCAAACGCGTCTCTCATGTCTATTTTTTGTCATATATTGATATATTTACAATAATATATAATTAGTTACTCACCTATTGAAAATAATTTTCACCAACGTCCAGATTGTCAACTGTTCCCAAAACTACACCTTTAAAAGATTTCTATGTTGTATTAATTTGACCTACATTGTCATTGGTCTTCTTAAGCCCCATAAAGTGTAATGCAGTATACAGTCCCCCGATAACATTCCACTGAAACGTTACGTTGAGCGGCTCAAAGTAACATTCACATTCACCCGTACGATTATATTTATTAATCGTTCAATAAACGCTGCACGGCGACCTTTACTTGTCATGCAAGGCACGGAAATTGACATATCCGCCTCCTAACGGACAAGGTGCACAACAATAAATGCGCACCAACCGGGAGTTAAAATGGTTGTTGCGCACCTGCCTTCGGCCCTATAAATCTCCACTGACCGCCTGACGACGACTTCGCCAATGGCTCCACCTGCGCACGCGCACATTTCCCCGTAATTAGAATGCATTCCAGCATCGTACCAACTCAACACACCCATAGACCTGTTCGTGCCGATCGGCCATTAAGGTTCGCGGCTTTTAATTAGCAAATGCTATTGTCTTGTTACTGCAAAGTTACGTTCTCCTGCCTACACATGGAATAGCTTCATACATGCCTGTAGACGCACAGAATTGCTTTTATATTAGCAACGCGACATGTGAAATGGTCAATTCTTAGTGCGCAAGACTTGTGGAATTGCAAGGGGTAATCGATTTTTGTGAGAAAAATAGGATCCCATTTCACGTATCCACTATGCTATCCCTAATAGTGCACAGTGTATATAACAGTTCTGATTAATGTAACAGACCTCACAAGTGGACACATTATTTTAGTTGATGACATGTTATTTAGAAACAGGAACAACGAATGTGACCGGTTTTGCGTACATTTTAAGATGTCAACCGAAATGTACGATCTTGGTAGAGTAGTGGCCGCGTCTTAGATCTAGATTCAAGTTCGAGACTATACATTCATATAGACACAGTTTACTACGTCGAGTATATTGCATCCCATGTGGTTCGAAAACCCACTTTATACATCCATCGTGTGACGAAGATTGATGAATCACAGAAGACGACTCGAGGACTGTCAGTTGTCAACCTCTGTGCTATCTGTGCGGCTGGGTCATCGTGCTACACGTGGCTGTTCTGTAGTATAAATATGCTTTTTCTGGTAGACGCGCTCATTGATACTAAAACACCCTACAACTTTTAACATATTGGGCATTAGCACTACTAACTTTACTGCTACTGTTGCTATTGTTGCTGCTGTTGTTGTTGCTGCTGTTACTGCTGTTGCTGCTGCTGTTGCTGTTGTTGTTGCTGCTGCTGCTGCTGCTGCTGCTGCTGCTGCTCTTCATGGTAAAGTGTCATAGTTAACTCTGGTATACATTACGATTAAAACTGGCAAGATTTCAAGGCCCACTGTGAAATAGCATTTGCTCTTTTGCACACGAATTGAGATTTCGCTTTGCAAACGGCCTTAGCAGCAAATTGTTGATTTCAATGGAACTGGGCATCGTGGGCGTGTTTAATAGGAACCATAAGTATTAAGACGTATTCTTCCTAGTTTGGCCAATTGGAATCATCCGACCTTTTGCCGTCGCCTGGGAGATTTATCTGAAATAAAGGTTGAGTGTTACTGCATAATAGATATCATCTCTCGTGGTTTCACTTGTGTCATTGTGTAAATATCGTTGTCTAGATAGATGATTTGATTACTTGACGGAATGGTGTGTTCATTAGGAGGTCGTATTGTACGCAAATGTCATGACGAGCAACCCGCTATGCGTGTTTGTTGTTTACAACACCTGCCAATGGCGAATGCGTTTTCTTCTCAGAAAGACATAATTTATTATTGTTAGGAATCGGTACACGTTATTCATTACTGATGTACGACTTTAATATTAGTTTCGTTTTATTTTGTTCGTTTTATTTGGCCATTTCATAGTTAACTGATTTTATCTACATTTCAAGATTTTGTAACACTTCTCAAATGTACCTGATTGTGAATTATTCGCATTGCAATCGCAGCCGTAACCTTTACTTGCACGCGTGTGAGTGACTGGTTATTGCGCTACGTCTTGATAAGTCGTTCGTCGAATGTTTGTTTATAAACTGTCAATATGGTTTACCTGGAAATATGCAATAATCGTAGATCAACGCGGCGGCCGTATACTTGATAAAACAGTTTATTATCACAGTAATATAATGAGCAACGGTGATCCCCAGCAACAGCAAAGGCTGAATTATAAATGTGTTACGATAGTTACGTGGAATACAATATGGGCAATTTCACAGTAACCTAGGCCGGCAGTTATTATTGCTTTGACGTGAATTTACTCTTCCAGAAATGCAAGTTAGTTGCTGGTTAATACCATTTTAATGCATGGATGTATGAGGGCAACATACATGCAATGTTTAAACTTTCTGTCTTGACAACCTTTTCTCGCTATCCCATGATATACTAATTTTGGACGAAATTTGGTCTCATTCTCTCATTCTGTAATTTCACTTAGATAAAGTGTCATTACTCTTAAACCATAAGCACCTTACAAAAATAATTACACCTTGCTGAGAAGGCTTGTGTTTACCATAAATCATATGGTATCCTATGTAGGTGTACATCAGATATATCGATGTACACCCATCAACAATCGTGTGACATCTTTTTCAGTTCAAAATGTCCACTCCGACACAATGACCTGTATATCATACTACATAATACAAACCACTGCTTGATTTTTCCATAATCAAAATAATATGAGTGCCTAAGAAAAAAACAGTAAATATTATGGGTGATTGTTACTAAAGCTTGTAGGTAGAATGCCGAAGACTGTTTCGTTGAAACATGTTCACTCCGACACAGACAATGCTTAAACTAAAGGCCCATGGCATAGGAAATGGTATAATAAACTGGATAGAACAATGGTTGATTGACAGAAGACAACGTGTAGTAGTTGATGGGGAGGCTTCAAACTGGAAATCAGTATTGAGTGGGGTACCACAGGGATCAGTATTAGGTCCTATATTATTCTTAATATATATCAACGATTTGGATGATGAAATAATAAGCAAGGTGTTGAAATTTGCGGATGATACAAAAGTGTTTAGAAGGATTAAAAGTGATGGAGATAGACAGCATTTACAAGATGATCTTGACAGGTTGATCAAATGGTCTGAAAAGTGGCAAATGCTGTTCAATTTTGGGAAATGTAAATGCCTCCACACAGGACATGGGAACGAAGAAGTAGAATATACAATGGGGGGTACTGTACTAAGTACTACTCTAAAAGAAAAGGACTTAGGGTTAACCATCAGTGCTGATATGAAGGTTTCAGAGCAGTGCAGAATTGCAGCTTCAAAGGGAAATCAAATCCTTGGATTAATTAGGCGAAACATAACGTATAAGGAAAAAGAGCTAATAATACCGCTGTACAAAGCAATAGTTAGGCCTCATTTAGAATATTGTATTCAAGCGTGGAGGCCATATCGCAGGAAGGACATAGATATGCTAGAAAGAGTGCAGAGGAGAGCAACTAAAATGATACAAAAACTGAGGGATCTTAGTTATGAAAAACGCCTAAAAGAATGTGGTTTAACAACACTAGAGACCAGGAGATTGAGAGGAGATCAGATAGAAGTGTTTAAAATATTGAAGGGTTATGAAAATATTGATAGAAATATTTTTTTCTCAGTTAAGAAAGATAGAAGGACTAGAGGACATGAACTTACATTGGCAAAGGAGCAGAGTAGATTGGATATAAGAAAGTTTTCATTTTCACAAAGGACTGTAAATGAATGGAACAGATTACCTGCTGATTGTGTGGGTGCTAGTAGCGTGAATATGTTTAAAAATAAAATCGACACATACCTCAGACGGGCGGGATACACATAGATAAAAGGGTCGGACTCTCGATAAGCCAAAGGGCTTCCTTGTCCACCTGCCACCTAGAGTTAATTCTCTGGGTGGCAATCTTGTTAAATCTTGTTAAATCTTTCTGTTCTCTTTCAAAATGCAGCATTAGAAAACAACAGATTATGAGTTATTTGTAATGACAGTCATGTATGCATTCCAATTTACTACATATTCAACTTGAATCTGGGACAAATAGAGTGTCCACGGAATGTCCACTCCGGCGCATGATCTGAATTAGTTTTTTAATGTTAACTTTCTTTTTTTGAGAAAAACCCAATGTACTGTAATTGGTTGTGTCGCTAAGTTGAAATGTCATGTCCGCTCCGACAGATGGTATTTGTTCCCGCTAAATCATGTTTGTGATTTGTGGAACAATGTGGACATGTTTGTGACTTAATATTTGTAATGGGCATGTATGTGTCGTTATATTAATAAGGTTACGTAAGGTTCTTGCTACTTTGCAGACAATAATATATTTAATAACAGTACATATGTTTAATTATGCTAATCAGTTAAACGCATTCAAGAATGACTCTAAAACAGAATGGAACTTACTTAAAATTATGATTAGAAAAAATAACGATAAATCAGGCATTCCTTCAGATTTCAATTATAATAACGAATTAATGAACCTGATCAAATTTAAAATACATTTTGTCACTTTTTTTTAAATAAAATGTTGGTTCAAACCACGCAAATGCGATACCTCAATGTAAAAGCAATTAACTTCAGAACTGCCCTAAACAAAATCGAAGTAGTTTTTTTATGAGTCCAACCGATGAAAATTAGATCAGACAAATAAATTATAATGTCTCTTCAACCTTTGAATTTGGTTATGATAATCTGATTCCGTTTGTTATAAAACTATTCAGCGAGCAAATAGCTCTACCAATAAATATTTTAATAAACAAATCAATAGTTGAGGGAATAGTACCAGATGAACTTAAAATAGCGAAAATGATACCTGTCTATAAGTCAAATGGTAAAGATGAAATTTATAATTTTGGACCCATATCTATGTTACCTCAATTTTTAAAATACGGGGGGAAATTGAACATAGAAAGACTTGTGATTTTATTTTTTTAAACAGAATACTGAATAATAACAAATATGGTTTTCGTGAAAAATAGTCAACGATAAACGCTGTAACCGATCTTACTAGTGATGTCATAAAAGCTCCAGAATAAAGACTCGGTCCTTAGTGTTTTCCTGGATCCGAATAAAGCATTCGATACAATTGATCACCCAATCTTATTACATAAATTTGAATATTGTGGAATAAGGGGTACTCCACTCAAATGGTTTAAGAGTTATTTCTCAAACCGGAAACAATAATGTTAAATTCAATAATAGTGATTCGCTTCAGCAAGATATCATATCCGGTGTCCCGCAGGGGTCTATCCTCGGTCGGCTGTTGTACATAAATGACCTTGCTTTTTGTGTAAAAAAAAAGTGCAAAATTATATTATTTGCTGATGACACTACTATATACAAGATTGGAAAACAAATAAATAATATATATATGAAGATATGAATAACGAACTTACCGTATTAGCTGACTGCTTTCGGGTGAATGTAAATGTATGCAAAATAAACTAACCAGTGCTTTATACGCAATTAATAAAGTTAACCGCCATCTTCCTGTTACTGTCCTAAAAACAATTTATTATATTTTAGTTTACCCCTACTTGACATACGGAATCATCTTGTGGGGATCAACATACAAAACTAATTTCACAAAAATATTATATCACCGACTGTTCTACTTGTTTGATTACGTTTGTATGTATGATTTATACGATTCCAAAAATATACTCTATCTATCTATGTATGTCTTCGAGTGTTTGAAGCATGAGTCTTCTATTACATGTAAGTGCTTAGATTTACTATTTAGGGAACAAACCCTATTGGTAGCCTTTAACATATTATAGTTATACCTGACAAGTACCTTATTGATATATCACTCAGACACACATATGATGTCTATTTTATCAAGCTTGTGCAACTATTGGAACATCAATCAACTACTTTTGATACATTACCAAGATTCTCTTGCAGACATAGCAATAGGAAAGCGACCTTTGTATATTATTAACACAAATATATTTAAGCAAATGTTTTTAAAACAGGAACCTATATTTCGTGCACTGGCTCATTACATTAACTATGTATACACGCACTTCATCCAAAACACAAAGCGTCATTGTTCAATAGAACATTGTGTTTGTTATGCCATAAAATAATAATATTAGATTTAGCTTATTATTGAACAGCATAGTAGTAGGTCTTGATGTCTAAACAATAAATGTCCACTCCGACCCAGACTGTGAGAGATCGGATAATAACATAAGTTGAAGCATCAGCTGTCAATGCTAATGTGGCAGACAAATCATATTTCCATCCCTGTTGTAAAGTGCTTAGCTAGCAAGATATCAAGTGTTATAGTGTTCTAAATGGTGGTGATCAGTTGCACAAAAGCGCTATTATTTACCCCCAGAATAATACGTAAGACAAGTTTTACCATAACATTATTGTTGTGCTGCTATTGTTGTGCTGAAACGTCACAAATTGCATTACAAACGAAGTGTATTGCCTTGATATTTCCAATATCCAAATACAACAAATTTACCATGGACTGCAAATGTATCTGTTATTGTGTAATACAAGCAATACTTGTAGCGTTCTAGTGTTATGGATATTATATATGGTTACACGTCGCAACTTTGTTTGCATCTATTTGTATTATAATGCAGTCACATTTTCATACATACTGTGAAGAAAGCTTACATTTTTTCTTACTATATTTCAACAAGACTTGATTGTTAAACTAAGTAATCGTCAAACACGGGACGTGGAACTGCATCGCATTCGAATGAGTGCATGTATCGGGCCAAAGCGTGTGATGGCGCGAGAGAAGTGCATGTAATTGGTGTGCGTGCTTTGAGAGGAAACGACAGAAGATCGAACGAGATGGAGACAAGTAAACAACAAAAATGGAAGAAATAACTATCGTGATATGGCCATGCTATGCAATGGATTAAGGCAGCGTTCCCCAAAACATGGCCACGGGTCAATTTTGGACCGCGGACTGTTTTTAGCTTGCCCGCGAGACCCGCATTAAGAATTGGAAATTGTTAAAAACAACAGAAACTGGTCGTGTTCTGCCATTCAAATGTGTTCGTTGGCTGAGCCATGAATCAGTTCTAACGATTTAGGTGATACTTTTGTAAGATTTATCCATGAAATTTGCGGGCAGTTCGCTCAGCTGGAAGATACCGAGTTTCGATGTCAGCCTTGCTTTCTGATACTCATTTACATACATTTGAACACGTTGAATATGCTGTTTCGCGGAAGACAAAAGTTGATTTGCAACGTATACGAACCCGATTAGGTTAAGTCATCTCTCTTAAACATTCATGCCGAGAACAACAACTTTCTACAAGTCATGTTTACTAGGTAATTTTGCTGCGAAGACGATGCGCGTATCTAAGATGCCACCATGGTATTTGTCGGCGTGTTGGATAGCCTACAGACCGCCATCAGGGGTCGATTTGCCGACATCGCTGCTTCGTTGTATGTTCGTTTACCGCAACGCCTTACGTTGTCGAAGTTGTCGCAATCATTTAGAGATATAAATAAATAAGATGTAAATATAACTTTGACTACTTAGATCTAATATGTCGGACAACCAAATATCGATACTGGAATTGTATTACACATTTTCACGACATGTCATTCTTTTTCAACGTCTACGTTGTCGACATGTCAGCCGTTGTCACATACCCAACACGATATCCTAAACTGTACTGTTACTGGCCTCATGGCAATAGCTCTCGTAAAGTTGTCCCAGTTGTAAAGAGATACCTTTCACCTACGCACATCCCTGTTGTTTGGCATCCGATACTCTTGCCAACCATCCACGCGACCCGTTGCTTCGATGACGTAATTCTAGGAAACCAAGAAATTGCTACATTGTTCCATAATAATAATTACAGTAATAAACATCAGGCAAGAATCATTGGGCAAAATATTTAATAGGAATGCGATTTCAAATAAACAAGTCGTGAGTTTTTTTACGAAAGTGGCTATAGTATCAGGTGATTTTAAAGTAACGGTGAGATGATTCCACATTTTGGGTGTAGCTATTTACGTTATTCTTGCAATGACTTGCAACTCGACTCGGACTCGACTGCGAAATGATTCGGACTCGATTCGAGCCGATGACTCCTATGTCAATGTGTGACTTACTCGAATAAAAATCATGCAAAGCGTCCATGGTTTGAATATAATGGCGATAATCTGCAGCTATAAATTGCTCCCTACTGTCTGATATCGTGATTGCTATTTATTGGAAAGACTTGTCATAGACCAATGAAATCACAGTATGTAGTGGGTTCTATATAGCATCAAGAGGTTGGTACAACCGAAATAAATATGGAAGACACGTGACCGCAGTTGACGCTACGATCTCGCGCGAAAATTTACCGCGAAAACAGACAAACCAAAAGCGGACAGCAGACTGTAAAACACGTGATGTAAAGATGGTAGTTGGTCCACAGGCAAACAGTAAATGTTATGCCATTTGAAAACGGATACATGTGATTGCCAAATGAGTGCTTTGCCAAAAGTTATCTCAATAATCATGCTACCTGTACGGTTCTTATACAAAACATTTTATCTGCACTAAGTACACATAATCATCGTTGTATAATCGCAATGGTTATAACTTATAATTATCCTATATATTGGAATACGATTGAGTGATTGAAAATAGTGAAGGGATTTGAGTTGAAATTCCGAGAAGTGACTCGAATTGCGACTCGACATTTTCAGAGGTGACTCGAGACTCGACTCTAAATTCCTAGAGATGACTCGAGACTCGACTCGGACTTAATATTCAAATTAACTCGAGACTCGACTCGACTCGAGAGCTTGCGATGTGCCAACAAGTCTGCCGTTCTGGAGAGGATTTAGCTACGCTGCAACTAATGCGCGAATACTATTCATATACCAATATCTACCACTGTTTATAGCCAGATACTCATTCATACAGCTGAATGAACTAGAACAACGTAGAATGAACGAACTTACCTATATAAGTTTGAAACGGCAGTACATGATTTGAACCCGGGTTCTCACGATAGAGCATCCGATGCTTTAGTCACTGCGCCACTGCGCCACTGCGTCACTTCGCCACTGCGCTCCACGTGCTTACAAATCTAGCAAGGTTAAACAAGGCCGAATTTAGAGTGGTTCCAAATGTCTCGACCAAAGTTATCAGTCCAATTCTTGTCGAAAACATACTGACCTTTATTTGAAAAGATCACGTTTGAAACACCACGGTTGTAAACGGGTGGAATGTTACGACTTAATAAAATACTGTAATGCCTTAGGAAATATGTAACTTAAAAAGTTACAAATATCCACCAACGTTCAAAACGATGTACTCTATCCCTGTCTATGAAGCTGTATCGACTATAATATAGTAGCTCATTTGCGCTAATTAATTATGCTATTTAGTTTTTGTGAAACTATCGGATAAACTACTCTATTATTTTGAGCGGATCTGTCTAGACTAAGCGCGGAAATTGGCAGTTGTCCGTTTCTATACTAAACATACCAATGACGGTTCCAGAGAGGGTAGCCTAGAAGGGGGCCCAAAAATCCTCCATTTGCACCCCTTGAGGCTTACCAAAAACATCCACTGGCGGCCGAAGTAATTTCATATTGGTTGGATAGAGTGAGCCGAAGCTTCAGCACGACTCCCGCTGACGCGCTCAGCTGTCGGATCATAACAATGGAAGAGGGGTGGGGGTGGTTGAGGGTAGGTGCTGTTGAAAATGTTTCGCCGCCATCCCGCCGTAACGCTGTCGCTGTCTCGGCTCGACTGATGACATCAGAAGACGGGGGGTGCTGTTCAACATTTTTTCGCGTCGACGTTCACAACGGGCACGTAACGGAGGAACATTCAAAAGGTCTAGGGGGACATGTGCCCCCTGGACTCGCCTATGTATGCGTTTCTTCACACATATTTCCCCAAGTTATTCGATCAAGTCAATTCTGTCGGCGAGTACAACAAAGGAATATTTTATTAATCCGGCTGTGCATATTATTTAAATCACACCATACGGGTGTCTAGGGGGGCCTGGGGGCACGTCCCCATAGACCTATGGAATTGCGCGTGCCCCCCAGACCATGTTGTATAGGCTCCCGTGACCGTTCCCCCCTAGATCGTTATTAATGTGCCCCCGTGAATGAAGTTACGGCCGCAGCGACTTTTTTAGCAGCCCCCCCGGTCTTTCGATGTCACTAGTCGAACCGAGACAGTGGAGAAGTTGAACTTACGCCGGCGTGGTAGCGAAACAAATTCTACACCATTTCGTTCGGCCGCCAGTGGAGGTTTTTTGCACACACCCCCAGACTACCCTTTCTGGACACGCCCCTGCACACACTGCATCGACGAAGCTGGTTTATGTGGTCGTAGCAATTGAGGAGAATGTGTTAAGATAATTTATATGCTTCATACTTTTTTGCGGACAAGAAATCTATCGGAGAAAGATGGAGACGTCACAATTAATGCACTGTATAGTGCGAGGTTCATAAATCAGACTGATCCGTCGGTTGCGTGTTTCCGTTTGTCGATTCGTCTTTTTGGGGCTCAGTAACCCTTCTATTGGGACGACGCCTACTAATTGTGAGGACCGTGGTTCAATTCCTCGAGCAGCCGTTTTGAAGGACAATTCTGTCTACTCCACGTTGCCCTTCACTTCATTCAGGTGTTCAATTTATTACCTAGCTTAAGAAGCAACGGTGGATAATGTACATATATATATATATATATATACATACATATGTATGTATATATATATATATATATATATATATATACATACATATATATATACATATATATATATATATATATGTATATATATATATATATTATACATACATATACATTACATATGTATATATATATATATATATATATGTGTGTATATATACACATATATATCTTAGGATTTGTTTCATAGATTATTCAAAAGCTTTTGATAATGTTAGTCATCAACAACTATGGAAAACCTTGATACACATGGGATTTGACCAGAAAATTACATCACTTATCCAAAATTTATATGTTGGACAGCAGTCTGCAGTGAGATTAGAGTGTGGTACCACAGATTGGTTCCCAGTCGGAAAGGGAGTGAGACAGGGGTGCATTTTGTCCCCCCACCTATTCAGTCTATACACAGAGAATATCATGAGAGAAGTCGAGACTGACACGAGAAGCAAGTTTTTTAATGGACTGAAAGTGAATGGACAAGAGATATATGAATTGAGATATGCCGATGACACAGCGTTAATATCCGATACAAAAGAGGGATTGGATAAACTGATAACTACTGTTAAAGAGCACAGCGAGAGGAAAGGACTGAAACTAAACATAAAGAAGACTAAGATTATGGATGTGAAGGGATGTCGAGAACCATCAGAGGTCACCGTAGATGGCGAGGAAATAGAACGAGTGGAAAGTTTCGAAAATCTGGGGTCACTGATAGAAGCGGACGGAGATGGGACGAAAGAGATCAAGCGGAGGTTGGCAATGGCGAGTAAAAAGTTGACGGAGATGAAGAAGCTGTGGAAAGCAACGAACAAAGATATGAAACTACGAATTATCCGAGTCTGCATATTTCCAACGGCTACATATGGATGCGAAACCTGGACTCTTAATAAGAATATTACTAAACGTATAAATGCATTTGAAAACAAGTGTTATAGAAAGATATTACGAGTTTCGTGGACTGAACGCAGAACTAACGAATCCATCGTAGCAGAGTTTGGTGTTATACCCGGGACTTTATTGAACTTTGTAAAGAAACAGAAACTAAGTTATTTCGGCCATGTGAAACGGCATCAGTCTCTAGAGAGACTAATAATGGAAGGAAAAGTGGAAGGCAGAAGAAGCAGAGGAAGACCTAGGAGACAATGGGGGAAGGACATAGAGGAATGGATGGGAGCCGACGTCTGGCGAGTGGGGAGACTGGCAAACGAAAGAGCTGTCTATAGACAATCCATCAAGGCTGCAACGTCCGGAAATGGATAAGCAAAACCATGAATATATATATACACACACACATATATATATATACATACATATGTATATATATATGTAAATATATATATATATATATATATTATCCACCGTTGCTTCTTAAGCCACCGTTGCTTCTTAAGCAGTCAGTTCTCATCCAGGGGCATCATCCAACTGTCAGCATCTGGTCTTTGGGGTATCCCAGGGCTCTGTGCTGGGGCCTATACTTTTCTGTGTCTACACCCTACCGCTGGGGGATATCATGCGCCAATATTGAGTTTCACCTGTATGCAGATGGCAGCCAACTGCTGCTCACCTTTAGCCCCACATCTTCCCAGTCAGCGCTTGACGCTATGGAGAGGTGCATCGCCGAGGTCAGGATCTGGATGGCATGCAGCTTCCTAAAACTGAATGACAACAAAACGGAGTTTGTTGTGGTTGGAACTAACGGGCAGCTCGCCAAAGCAGCCGTTACAGACATCTCCATTGGGGAGAGCATCATCCCGGCAATATTGAAAGCGAGGAATATTGGTGCAATTATTGACTCAAACTGTGGACTGCAGGCACATGTAAACATGGTTTGTCAACTTACTACCATCTCCGGAGCATCGGGAAGATTCGAAAATATCTGGATGTGAGTACGGCCCAGATAGCCATCCATGCCTGGACTACTTGAATGGATTACTGCATGGCCTCCCCGCATGGCAGCTGGCCAAGTTACAACGAAAGCAAAACACAGCCGCACGCATTGTTTCCCGTGTCGCTAGACGATCTCATATCACGCCAGTCCTTCGCGCATTACACTGGCTGTCTGTGAAGTATCGTGTGCAATTCAAATTGCTCACACTGACCTACAAGGCAATTCACGACGAAGGTCCATCCTACACTGCATAAAAGGGGAACTTCCGTTGGTGAATTGGTTTGAATTTGGTGCAGCAAACTTGCGAAAATATAAGGATATTTGATCAAGATAAGTGATATTATTGAGTGTATAGCATACATAACGTAATTATAGATATATATTAATCAATATTGTTTGTTAAAAGTTAGCTAGAGGGAGTAATCTAGGGTAGATTAAAAGTAGGCGATTTTTGAGCGATAATTACGGACGTTAATGTAATCGTTGTTTACAAAGTAGGTCACTGGCGAAGTTAACGTAACGTGAACAACACTAGAATAGCGTTATTTGAGATAATCGATGTAGTTAGATGAGTAATTAAAACCTGAAATAACAACCTTTTAAAGGGTATATTAGTACACAGGAAACAGTCTTTGTAAAGACTACCTTGTATCTAAACCTAACTTGAATACATTATCATCGACATCGTAACTAGGTAAGACGTAAGGCACGGTGTGTCACTGTGTGTTAACAAATATAACTAACTATAACCTAAACAATCTGGTGTAAATTATACACAGAAAAGTCTTTTCAAAGACTATATAAAAACTATTTTGAACATAAATAAATTCTGATATGGCACCTTGCAAGCGGCAACTCAGGGCAAAACGACACTTAGTTTGCAACGACTGCCAGAGCTGGGTGGATTTTGCGTTGTCTGGCTGTCCAAAATCATGGGCAGAGACCAAAGATGACGGATTCACCTTTCGGTGTATGGGGTGTTTGAGGGTGGAATGTCTGATGAAGGAGGTGTGTAAGTTGACGGATATAGTGAAGGAGATGGAGGTGAGACTCAACATAGAAATAGATGGAGCAGAGAGGGATGACGCGGAGAGAGTTGAGAATTCTACAACACAGAAGGAGCAGAGTTGTGACACGGAGAATGAAGACAGGAGACTGAGAGGAGGGAAGGTGACCGGTGTGAAGGAACAAGAAATTGAGAAGACAGAGGGACGGAGGAAAAGAAAACGGTTCAGTGGGGATAGATCAACAGGTAGTCAGACTGTAGAGAACGAGGAGAGACGCGACAGCGATACAGGTGGTGAAAAGGTAGATACCACAGAGGCAGTTGGTAAGACTGTGAGACAGAAGACTGATGGAAGAAGACAGAGTGTTCAACAAAAAAACAGAAAACATGACAGGCGTGAAGGTGACAGGGGAGAAAGTGACCGTACTGAAGGAGGTACCCGGGGAAAAAGGGACGGGAGAGGAGAGAAGAAAATGTGATGGGAGGAAAGATGAAGGGACGAAAGGAAATGAGAGTAAATGTGCTAGAAGAGAAGATGACAGGAGGAAAGGGGACAAGAGAAAACGCGACAGGAAAGAAGGGAATGGAAGAGAATGTGACAGGAGAGAAGACAACAAGAGGAAAAGACAACAACCAGACATATGAAAACCGGAGGAGCTACTCCGAGGCAGTGATTGAGGGGGCAAGGAGAAAAGAGAGAGTGTTTATGGGCGATTCAATTCTGAGAAAAACAGACAAGACTACAAGCGAGGGGAAGGACGTTGTTGTATGTCTACCGGGGGCTAGGATAGAGCATGTGACCGAAAGGATAGAGAAGGTATTGGGGCATGGCAAGGGAGGGTCTATACTAGTACATGTAGGGACAAACAATGCAGACAAGGAGGGAACAACTGGGATAGTTCAGAAGTACAGACATCTAGTGAGGAAGCCAAAGAAGACAAGAGTGGAACAGGTTCTCTCAGGAATTTTGCCAGTAATGGGAGGAAGGGGGCAACATACAGAAACTGTAAGAGGATGGCGATCAACGCACTAGTTGAGCAGACGTGTGAAGAAGAGGGCGTGGGATTCATAGATTTATGGGGGTACTTTGTTGTGAGAGAAGATATGTACATGAGAGATGGACTCCATCTAAGTGGAAAGGGGGCAGCAGTATTCTCTATTTAAACTAAATTCGCAGGGGGGACTCGCAGAGAAGCCTGAAACTGGAGGCATAGATAAAGACAGCAAAAATAATTCAGCAAAGAACAGTCTGGAAAACTGTTCTGAAGCTGGATATAAATGTGTTTGTTTAAATGCAAGGAATATAGTAAACAAAAGAAATGAACTAAACATTATGGTAGAAGATATTGACCCTCACATAATAGGTATAACCGAATCATGGGCAACCACCGATATATCAGATGCCGAATTGGGACTGATAGGATATGTAATGTTGAGGAAGGATAGAATAGGAAGAAGGGGAGGTGGAGTTATTTTATATATTAAAGAATCTATCCAGGCTTATGAAATAAAATTAGACAGAGAAGCAGATTGCGAAGAAGCTGTTTGGTATAACATAGTTACAGGAAACTCAACATTAACGGTTGGATTAGTTTATCGAAGTCCAAACATAAGCAGAGAAGAGAATGAAAAAATACAAAACGCTATAAGGGAAGTGAGCAAACGGGACTGTGTTATTATGGAAATCTCTACAGAGTATGGGTAGTGAGGACCACACGTTTTTAGTTTTAGTACAAGATAGTTTCCTTTCTCAACATGTGCTAGAACCAACCAGGGGAGAGAATGTGTTACACATAGTTTTGTCCTCACAGAATTAATTAGTTAACAATGTCAGGATATGTGAGCCACTGGGGAATAGTGATCACAACCAGATACGTTTTACCAGCAAAGCAAAACCAGAAAGGAAGAGTAAAAAGCAGTACAGGAGAAATTTCCACAAAGGAAAATATAAGGACATAAGGAAATATTTAGCAAAGATAGACTGGAATAACACAACGAAGAATAAGACAGCAACAGAATGCCGGAATATCTTAGAGTGAAATTGAATGCATCATCGTCAAATTTGTTCCCTTAAAAAACACGGGAAACGGTCCAAAAAGAAACACTTATCGAAAGAAGCCATTAGAAAAATTAAGTATAAATAAATGATGTGGAAGTCATATAGACGTACTGGAAATGACGAAGACTACAACATTTATAAAGAAGCACTAAACCAAGCTACAACTGAAATTAGAAATTCAAAGATGAACATAAATTAGCTTGTAATATAAAACATGACAGCAAGAGTTTTTATGCGTATGTTCGAAGCAAACAGAAAGTTCAGGATAAGGTCGGTCCTCTAGAAGATAATGCTGGAAATATAATACCAGAAGGATTCTTAATGGCAGAAGACCTGAATCAGTATTTTAGTTCAGTGTTTACCAGAGAAGACACTAGTTCACTGCTAGTACCAGAGGCTAAGTTCAAGGGGGCAGAATCAGACTATTTAAGACAGTTAATTATAACCCCAGAAATGGTAGCTAAGAAAATTAGGGCTATGAAGGATAATAAATCACCTGGAGTGGATGGTATTCCACCCAAACTACTTTTGGAAATTGTAGAACAAATTAGCATACCGCTTGCAACAGTTTTCAACTTGTCATTAGAAGAGGGAGTGGTTCCTTTCGAATGGAAAGAAGCAAACATTATACCGTTATTTAAAAAAGGTTCGAGAAACAAGTCAAATAATTATAGACCAGTTAGTTTAACATCGGTGATTTGTAAATTATTAGAAAGACTAATTAAAGATCACATGGTGGATTTTCTTGTTAAACATAACTTGATAAACCCATATCAACATGGGTTTCTAAAAGCGAGGTCATGCTTAACAAATATGTTATGTTTTTTTGAAGATATCACTAAGTGGGTAGATGATGGATCACCAGTAGATATCATCTACTTAGATTTTCAAAAAGCTTTCGACAAAGTGCCACATCAAAGATTACTGCTTAAACTAAAGGCCCATGGCATAGGAAATGGTATAATTAACTGGATAGAAAAATGGCTGATTGACAGAAGACAACGGGTAGTTGTTGAGGGGAGGCTTCAAACTGGAAATCAGTTTTGAGTGGGATTCCACAGGGATCAGTACTGGGACCTATATTATTCTTAATATATATAAACGATTTGGACGATGATATGGCTAGCAAGGTGTTGAAATTTGCAGATGAAACAAAAGTGTTTAGAAGGATTAAAAGTGATGGAGATAGACAGCATTTACAAGATGATCTTGATAGGTTGATCAAATGGTCTGAAAAGTGGCAAATGTTGTTCAATTTTGGGAAATGTAAATGCTTTTCACACAGGACATGGGAACGAATATGTAGAGTATACAATGGGGGAACTGTACTAAGTACTACTGTAAAAGAAAAAGACTTATGACTGACAATTAGTGCTGACATGAAGGTTTCAGAGCAGTGTGGAATTGCAGCTTCAAAAGGAAATCAAATCCTTGGATTGATTAGGCGAAATATAGCATATAAAGAAAAAGAACTAATAATACCGCTGTACAAAACAATTGTTAGGCCTCTTTTAGAATATTGTATTCAAGCGACTAAAATGATACAAAAACTGAGGGATCTTAGTTATGAAAAACGCCTAAAAGAATGTGGTTTAACAACACTAGAGACCAGGGGATTGAGAGATAGAACAGATAGAAGTGTTTAAAATATTGAATGGTTATGAAAATATTGATAGAAATATGTTTTTTTTTATCAGTTAAGAAAGATAGAAAGACTAGAGGATACGAAGTTACATTAGTAAAGGAGCAGTGTAGATTAGACGTAAGAAAGTTCTCATTTTCACAAAGGACTGTGAATGAATGGAACAGAGTATCTGATGATTGTGTGGGTGCTGGTAGTGTGAATATGTTTAAAAATAAAATCGACACGTACCTCAGAACGGCTGGATATATGTAGATAAAAGGGTTGGACTCTCGATAAGCCGAAGGGCTTCCTTGTCCACCTGCCATCTAGAGTTAATTCTCTGGATGGCAATCTTATTAAATCTTGTTAAATCTACATCAAAGACATGCTGGTGCAACACAATCCGAGAAGATCACTTCGGTCTGAGAGCAGGTTGCTGCTGGCTGTGCCCATGTCAAAGACGCCACTGGGGGACAGGGCCTCCTCTGTGGCTGCACCCACACTGTGGAACAACATACCCCTATCGATTTGCCAGACTCCATCGACGGATGTATTCAAAAGACAGTTAAGACTTACCTGTTTTGCAAAGCTTTTTAGTAGAGTTTGTTTTAATTATTTATGACATTTTATATAAAACATATGTATTGTTCATAAATAGTTATGTATGTGTTTTTTTAGAGTTACTTTATTTGTATATACTTTATTTACTTATTTGTATATCTTAGGCATCTAGTTTTTATTTCCCATAGTATTTTTTATATAGATATATACTACTTTTTATGTTTTGAGGGTTTTTTAATATGTATTTGTATGTATTGCTTCAATGAATGTGAAAAGCACCTTTGGACAGTTTAGGCTGAAAAGAGCGCTATATAAATATAATTACAATAAATTGAAAAACTGAATGAAGTGTAGGGCAACGTGGAGTAGACAGAAGTGTCCTTCAAAGCGGCTGCTCGAGCAATTGAACCACGGCGCTCTCAATTAGTAGGCGTCGTCTTAACAGAAGTGTTACTGCGTCCCACAAAGACAAATCGACGAACGGAAACACGCAATCGACGGAGCAATCTGATTTACGAACCTCGCACCATACAATGCATTAACTGTGACGTCTCCATCTCTCCCCGCTATATTTCTTGTCCATAAAAAAACGTATAGAGCATATAAATTATCTTAACACATATATATATATTATATATACACACACACACATATATATAATATATACATATATATGTATATATATATACATATATATATATGTACATATGTTTGTGTGTGTGTGTGTGTGTGTGTGTGTGTGTGTGTGTGTGTGTGTGTGTGTGTGTGTGTGTGTGTGTGTGTGTGTGTGTGTGTGTGTGTGTGGTGTGTGTGTATTAATAGGCCCTTAGCCAGTTCTATAATATATTAATAGGCCCTTAGCCGTTACACATGCATTGGTCATTTGCGTCGGTTCTTGGTGAATATCTAAAAACCTCCAACTACACACCCTTGAAAGATCTCCGAAAACCTCCAACTGCATCCCCCGAGGGCTCTCTGAAAACTTCTTACTGCACCCCTGTTGAGGCTCGCAATATACTCAAACTTCAAACTACACTGCTTCACTCGCTTTCACACTGTGTGTATGTATGTATGTATGCATATATATATATATATAGCGTATATATATATTATGTATATATATATATATTTTTATGTATATATATGTATATATAATAAATAAACGAATAACCTCAGCGCAATAGTTATAATGTGAGAAGTCGAGTTGGTGTTCGAATGAACATGTCTGCGGTGAATTGTTGTTGAACTGTTGGTGAATTGTCAAGCACATCCGAGCAAGAAAAAAAACGTCATTGTGAATCGTCAGCCTTGCCATGGATTTATGGGTTTGCGATACTGCTGCAATAGTAGCAGAGACCACCATGACATGTATTGATTTGGGCTTGGGTCATCTTAATAACAACAACTCACTCGCAAAAATCCGTATTGTTTTGAACCGTTGCAACATAATGTTTCATTACAGCACAGCAGAAAATGACGCCAGATGATCAAAGCTGTGAAATAAACGAAAGGGCGGCGCGACATCTGATGTGCATGATTGATAACATGCATTAGTATATAATTTTGACCGACTCTTCACGCCTCCAATTGCCAAATAGGAGATTATCCCCTGGGGTGAAATGTGCGTTTGACTTTCTCATCAAACCACACTAAACCATACAACGTATGTATAGCGATGTTGCATATAAGCCTAAGCACCATGTGGCGCGCGATAATTAATGTTAGACGTTACGGCTTTAGTGCTAGTTTGAATGTAATGAGCCTGCGGTAACAGCCGGTTATAGTCGATTTATTGAGATGCGAACAGTGACACGGTTTTGGAGGTGACCAAATTTGAATGAGATGTATGGCGCTAAACTAGGATACATCTGATTTTGTATAACACAGTTCGCTAGATTAGGGACTTTGCAAAATGCTAAGTAAAATATAAGGCCCTGTGGAATGCTTCAGTAGGACATACTGTCATGACAAAATACTTAAGTGCACTGTGCAAACAAATCATACAAATTATGCCCATTATCCGATTAGTCGAATCGGTTTATATCCGATGGACGTTTTGATAGTGCAGCCTCGATAACCTAACCTTCACAATTTGTTGAAACGCTTGCCTGTAGTATATATATATATATATATATATATATATACATACATACATATATATATTATATATATATATACTTATATAGATATAATAAATATATACATATAATATATTTATATATATTTGCTATATTGTATGTTCTATAGGTTGTTTGCGAAAAATATATAGAATTTGTTTTGATATAGAATTCTAGAGAATTTCTGCAGAATTTTTATAAAAAAATATGCTGTCATAAATATGCTACATACATTTTAAATAATTATATAGGAACTGAAGTGACCATAACAATTATGTAGATATTCTATAGAATTATATAGAAAATACATAAAATGTATATGGCCATATCAATTTGTATAGAATTCCACAGAAATTGTATAGATTCCTATAAATTGTCTACATAATTCTATACAATTATATATATATTTGCTAAGGGCAGTTTTGCGAAAGACGCATCTTTCATTACAGTTAGTGTGGATTTCCGTGGAATTAAATTATATGTATACTTTGACCGAAACTGAGAATTATGTTTACCAACATAAACAAAGATTGTTAGATCAAGAAACATACTTATTAATAAATAATGTTACTATTATGTTTATAAATGCAAATTAGGTCTTATATAGAATTCCGCAAAACAGATCAGTGCTAAGCTGGCTGACTTTTAGCTCAAGACGGACCAGTAGTTCAGAGAAGTATATTTAGCCTTTCTGATTTCCTGTGTCAATTCTGAAATGTCATTTTGCGCTTCACATCGGATGACTACAATGATAGCCAGTAAGAAAACCGAGTATTATCGCGGACAATTACAGAACGCTAATAACAAGAACATGTTTCGCATTCTGAGATCACTCGACGTACACAAAATGCAACTTCCTGAATTCTGCTCAGTGAAGGAAGGATGTGATAAATTCTCACGTTTCTTCCAAGAAAAGATCGAGAAATTACTGATTAACTTGCACTACCGCATTGCCGTTGACCCGACAGAGGTCGAGACATGTTGTTTTACTGACCCAATTCAAGTGTTCGAGCCAACTACTACAGCCGAAATCACTAATATTCTTAGCACTACGGATAAGACATGCTCGCTTGATCCACTACCAACTAAGCAACTAAATGACAACATGGACAGTATCGTGCCTATCATCATACACATTGTAAACGCCTCACTCGAGTCAATTGTCAGGCCATTGCTCAAGAAACAATCACTCAACAAGGACATACTCAACAACTACCGTCCAGTCAGCAACCTAAGCCATCTGTCAAAAGTCATAGAGAAAGTTATTGCGGGAAGGATCATCTCTCATATTTCCGATCAGCGAATGGAGGACTGTTTCCAATCAGCCTACGGGAAGAATCATTCAACTGAAACCGCACTATTGTGTGTAACAAATGCCATGAAAGCCGCTATAGACAATACACAAGGCACGGCACTAGTTCTTATTGACTTTAGTGCGGCCTTTGACACAATCAATCACAAAATAATGATCCAGCGCCTTCGGTTGTCTTACGGCATTGTTGGCAAGGCGCTTGGCTGGCTGCAATCCTATCTGCAGGGCCGGACCCAGCGTGTGGTCATTCGTGGTGCGTCATCGAATACAACTTGCGTGACATCGGGTGTCCCACAGGGTTCGGTGCTGGGTCCTTTGTTATTCTCGTTGTACGTACAACCCATTGGCGACATAATCAGAGCGCATGGACTTTGTTTTCATCATTATGCGGATGATCTGCAATTGTACTGCCATTTTGACCTCACTGCGACTGCGTTGGCTGCTACTCGGCGACGTATGGAGGAGTGTCTAGATATTGTAAATCAGTGGATGACATCAAACTACATGTGCATGAACAACAATAAAACGGAATATCTTCCCGTAGTGCTAAAGACTGCCGCTGCGCTTATTGACGGCAGTGTGATACGCGTAGGATATGTTACGATTACTGCCTCAAGATGTGTTCGTAACCTTGGTGTCGTTATGGATCGCCACCTCGATTTTAAGAAGCAAGTTTCAAGCATCGTCAGTGTGTGCTCATTTCACCTGCGCCATATTAACCAGATGGGTCGTTATCTCCCAACGACGACAAAGGAACGTGTCGTCAACGCCACTATTACATTACGGCTTGATTACTGCAATTCACTTCTATACGGCACTTCTGTCAACAACATCGCTCGACTGCAGAGAATGCACAACTCTGCTGCTAGGTTGATCCTACGCCGCCCACGGAGCGACAGCGCCATGCCTTTGTTGTGCATTCTTCACTGGTTGCCTGTAGCACACATAATTGACTTTAAGCTATTAGTGTTTACATATAAAGCTGTGCATGGCGATGCCCCGAAATATTTATGCGACCTTGTATGCCCATACAAACCAACAAGAGTCCTGCGCTCTACCAACAATAACATGTTAACGGTCCTGCGGACTCGTGTCAAAGCTGGGGACAGTTCGTTTGCGGTCGCCGCGGCGACTTTGTGGAACACTGCCTAATTACATTAAAACGTCTGATTGCCTCTCTACTTTCAAGGGACGCTTAAAGACTCATTTTTTTAGACTCTCGTTCTTGTTCAATGTGGCATAGTTTAGTCTCTGCATTGAATTGTTTTATATCTCTTATGTATTAATTAACCTATTTATATATTTATTTCATACCTACATGTACATTAGTCCAGTTAAATGAATTGACAATGTCTTATTTCTACATAGAACTGTAGCTGTGATCATAATTTTAGTATATTTATTTAATTACTGTATTTATTTGTATTTTACTAATATTTTTTTTTAAGAATTTCTTTTAGAAAATGCATGTTTATTTAGCCATCATTATTACCTTTATCTGGGTTCTACATGTTGTAAAGCGCCACGAACAATTTATAATTGGATCTGTCGTTATATTAAATAAAATATATTATTATTATATTGTACTGCATAAATAAGGGCCTACTGACCGTTTTAGCAAATAGGTGTATGGTGTTTGGTTCAAACACTGTGACGTGTCTAACAACTAGGTCAGTATGCTAACATGTGAACAACTTGACCAGCGACACCGATCATTAAATTTTTTCTCATGACATAAATGTGTCAAACTATTTTGTATACCGGAAACCGCGGGCGGAACACCGTAACCACGCAGAGTACGCATGACTTAATTGGATGATCACGTTGCTAAATATGTGCACAAATAAGTACGTCATTTAGGCAACGTCACCTGCGTTGCTAAATCTGTACACATATAAGTATGTCATTTAGGCAACGTCACCTATGCGTCGCAGCTCTAAGACATCCGGCAAACCAGTTATTAGCAGAATACTCGTACCGAGTTCATAGATTATTTAGTAGTAGCATTGACGTGTTAACGCCAATTCTGATTGATGGACGGTCATTTTGAAACGTCACTGTAGGACCTACCTAAAAAAACAATGATATTACGCACACACACGCACGCACCCACGCACACACACAAACGCACTCGCACACAAACACACACTATACTTACCAGTTATACCATTATTTGGACCACCTGTTTGTAATTATCTTGTACAAATGCTCAATGTATTTCTGCCCATCCTTTTCTTATAATGCCTTTACTTATTGTGTCCGGAACAATAAATTTTTGTTCCTCCCATTTCCACTCGCTATAGAAAGTACCCATCCATCCACCCACACTCGCACGCATATGTATGCACACAAAATTACACATACGCGTACATGCGGATAACGTATATTACAACAATTTACACCATAACGGTGTTGGGGGAAAAGGGGTGTTCAAGCGCCCAGCGCCACAGCCAGTGACGTTGGGGTCGGCTAGCCCTCTGTGGGGGTGAAAAGTGAAAATAGTAACCTGCCGGTAAACCGTAGAACACCCAGGTCAACCTCACCTCCTTGTGGTTCCCCCTGGGAAACCACTACCTTGCGGTTGTGGGCAAACGAGGCTCTGACTAGGGGAAGGAAAACCCCAAAATTAAACCTACTGCGGAGGGCCAACAACCCCCCCAGTTCAATAATTGTTACGGAAACTAAACGTGTGACTTCGCCAGCACATGCTGGAAACGGTTCTGAAGAGGCGACGCTCCATATACCTGAGGACATCAGATACATGGAAAGTATGACACTTCCGGATCAAAGCCAATCGGACTTTCGGCAGTCGATAGCGTCGCTGACCAGACCAAAGGAAACTGTAAATATAGGATGTTGGAATGTGAGAACGTTATATTCAATAGGTAAATCAGCACAACTTGCAAAAGAAATGGATAAATACAGAATCGATGTCATGGGCATTAGCGAATGCAGATGGACAGGACACGGGAAAGTCAAGTTAAACACTGGAGAGAGTGTTATTTTCTCTGGGAGAGAAGACAACCTACACAGACATGGAGTGGCAATAATGATGAGAAAGAAAGCAGAGCAAGCATTACTAGAGTGGAAACCTATCAGTGATAGAATTATTTATGCTAGATTCTTTTCAAGATATGTTAAACTATCAATCATACAAACATATGCACCAACAAATGAAACAAGTGACGAAGAGAAAGACCAGTTCTATGAACAGTTGCAGTCAGTTGTGGGCAGTGTACATAAACATGACATGCTCATAGTAATGGGGGACCTAAATGCCAAAGTTGGAGAAGAAAATGAGGGCTACGAAGACATAATGGGAAGCCATGGAATTGGTGATAGAAACGAAAATGGAGAAAGACTAATTGACTTCTGTGGATTAAACAACCTTGTGGTAACAGGAACCATATTTCCACACCGACGCATCCATAAGCAGACATGGACATCTCCAGGAGGGCGAACCAAAAACCAAATTGACCATGTGCTAGTGAGCAGGCAGCACAGAACATCAGTTATGGACACCAGAGTGATGAGGGGGGCAGACATTGCGAGTGACCATCAGTTAGTGCGCTCGAAGATCAGGCTGAAGCTAAAGAGGAAGCAAAAGACCAGTGAGAACAGAAAGAAATTCGACACAATCAAGCTGCAACAACCAACCATAAAAATGCAATTCTCATTGAAGCTACGGAACAGATATGATGTACTACAGGACTACGACGAGACAGATAATGACATTGTTGAGAGAAAATGGCAAGAATTCGAGGTGGCCTACAAAGAAACAGCCAAAGAAGTACTGGGTTACAAAAAGAGAGGACAAAAACCATGGATCAGCAAAGGGTCATGGGAACTGGTAGAAGACAGGAAACGACTAAAGAACAACATGGAACAAGCAAAGTCAGAAAGGATAAAGCAGAGCTACAAGGATAAGTATCAACAAAAAGACAAAGACATAAAGAAAAACATGAGACAAGATAAAAGAAAGTGGGTAGACAACCTGGCTGCAGAAGCAGAGAAAGCAGCCGGGAATGGAAGGATGAAAGAAGTCTACAACATCACAAAGACACTTAGTAACGACAAACACAAAACAGCGAATGCAGTAAAAGACAAATATGGAAACCTAATAACTGAAGGACCAGCCAAGCGGACAAGATGGAAGGAGCATTTTGAAGAAGTCCTTAATAGACCTATGCCCGATGACCCCGTTATAGATATTGAATTAGACTCAATCATAGATGAAATCAGCACAGACTCTATAACAAAAACAGAGATTAGATCAGCACTGAGGAAGCTAAAGAATGGGAAAGCTGCAGGTAAAGATGACATTACAGCAGAATTGTTGAAAGCAGACATGGCGACAACAGAGAATTGGCTTCTAAGCTTATTCAAAACAATTTGGGAACAAGAAAAAGTACCAAAGACGTGGAAACAAGGACTGATTGTTAAAATATCAAAGAAAGGTAACCTTACAGAGTGCGGAAACTGGAGAGGTATTACTCTAACATTTGTCCCCAGTAAAGTGTTCGGAAGAGTGATAATAGACAGAATAAGAGATGGAGTTGACAACAAGTTGAGAGATGAACAAGCAGGTTTCAGAAGAGGACGAAGCACAGTTGAGCAGATATTCATCCTTCGAAACATAATAGAACAGGTAGTGGAATGGCAAGCAACGCTATATGTAACTTTTGTAGACTTCGAAAAGGCATTTGACTCTGTACACCAAGAGAGCCTTTGGGAAATCATGGCGAGCTATGGAATCCCATACAAGATAATCAGAATGGTCCAGATTTTGTACGAGGACAGTGAATGTGCAGTGTTAGATGAAGGTGAACAATCTGAGTGGTTCAAGGTAAAAACTGGAGTTAAGCAAGGAGACGTAATGTCCGGATTTCTTTTCTTGATGGTAATCGACTGGATAATGAGGAAAACAACTGAAGAAAACAACACAGGGATAAGATGGAGATTCATGTCAAAACTTGAATACTTGGACTTCGCAGATGACATTGCGCTTATGTCATCAAGTTACAGACACATGCAAGCAAAGGCAACAAAAATGAATGCATTCGCATCAAAAACTGGCCTAAAAATCAATAAAAAGAAAACTTAAGTACTGAGGATCAACAGCAAATGCAACAACAGAATACAGATTGATGATCAACAACTGAATGAAGTAGAGAAATATACATACCTGGGCGCAAACGTCAGCAAGCAAGGAGGAGGGGATGACGATATTAACAACAGAATACGAAAAGCAAGGACATCATTCATGAAACTCAAGCAGATATGGAACTCAAATATGTACACATTAAAACTAAACTCAGATTATACAATACTCTGGTCAAATCAGTGTTACTGTATGGATGTGAAACATGGAAAGTAAACAAGTGCGACAACAAAAAACTTGACATTTTCCATTTCAACTGTCTCAGAAGAATTTAAAAAATTAGATGGCCAGTAATAATTTCGAACAAAGACATTGAGAACATAACAGCAGAAGAGAAGATCAGCACAGAAGTACAGAGAAGAAGGTGGAATTGGATCGGGCATGTGCTGAGAAAGAAGGACCAAAACCACTGCCTGACAGCACTGACATGGACGCCGGAAGGAACAAGAAAAGTTGGTCGACCAAAAACAATGTGGAGAACCACAGTGGAAAAAGAACGGAAGCAACTGGGCTGGGCAACTTGGAGCAAAGCCAGACACATAGCCGTTGACAGGGCGAGGTGGCGGAGTCGCACAGCAGCCTTATGGGCCACAAGGCCCGAAGAGGATAGGTAAGGTAATTAACACCATAACGAGAATATAATATGTGTTTCTTCTTCGTTAGCTTTATTTAGACTTTATTGTCCCAGTATACTGTACTCTAGTAACTTTGACGCAGTTACGCAACAAAATACTAGCCAACGTTAGTCAGCGGCCTGGATACGTAGTATTTACACAATATTTATAATTCCATTGTATGCAATCGGTGGTTGTAGAATATCTGGGCAAAATGCTTCTTGTCACTTGCGTTCGTTTAGTTTCGACTGCTCAAGTGCGACAGACGTTTGGCTTGGAACGATATCAGAATGCTGCAGCAAAAACAAAACTTGCTTATGCATAATTAATACGTGGCACATACATGGTTGACTCCATCAAAACCAGCTTCTGTAAATGGAAATGTACCCAATCCCTCGATGCGGTACGATGCGTGCGTATTACGTTCTCGTGAGATTGTTCATTTCGCGTGATCATCGAAGCTACTATGCAAGACAGGATATTAACGAGTGCCTATATTAATAGCGAACGTCATCGACCATACTAATTAGCAACCGGCGGCATGGTCACTCTCTTGAGCGGTCAACGAGGCTTCTACACATTATGTCCGTCACTTCCGAATCTCAACAGCAACAACAATTGCGCAAAGGGAATAAGCCTAATGACTGGATCCAACATTATATAGTTATACGTAACAATGTTGTCGCAATCTGGAGGCGCGAGACAGAGATAAATGAGTTGACCTTTTGGTAATTAAGAGCATTACTATTGTCAATAGTGAATGTCAATGATAGTATACGTCTCAAGTACCCAAAAACAATTTGTTACGTCTACTTCGTCGGCAGCTTGTCTGAAAAGTGACAAATCGAAAAGGTGGTATGCGGCTGATATCTTGCAGATTGCGTAGGAGAGACGACAGTGGGACCCTTGTTAGTATGTTGTCATAACAATCAAGAACATTCCGCATAACCTCGATGACTGATGAAATGTAACCTCCAAACTACAGACACTTTCCCAATTAACCGCCCAAGCTACGTGTCATATGTTCAATAGTGTCGACTTGCTTGGTTCTGTATTCGCTCTTGTAAGACTTCTTCGTTGCGTGTGTTTCAAAGTCTGCGCACACGTTTCGTCTGTAAGCGTGCTAGTTTCTATTCAGTGTTTAGTTGTTGTCCATGTGTTAGAACAATATATTAGAACGGGCATAATATTGCTGTTGGAAATACTTATTTTGGTATTAATGACTCATTATGATACCCTTTGATCACCAAATAAAAAATATCGGGAAAAGGGTATCCAAATAAACACAACAAGTATCAAATCGTGATTATATTTATTTCTGAGGAAATCTGAGACATTGCGTTGCAAATTACGTTTGCAATGCCAATTTGGTTTCGTCGTCGACATCACATTAAATGTAACATAGTTTCCGTCTTACATACTCACTACGCATTATCAATGTATCACGATAATCTCAACTCATTCGTCTATTCTAAAATACAATTATAAAATAACACTACACATTCCCGAACCAAAATACATTCCGCCTGGACATACTACATCTATAATAACATGGCTATGATAATTGTATTATGTGATCAAAATGTGAAACATAATTGTTTTTGTTCTGTTTTCAGTTACATCAGATATGAAAAATGTATCTGGATTTTGATGACATGACTATACATTTTCCTCGATGTAATCAATATGACTTGAGAGTGTGTCTTGAAACAACATTAACCAATGAATAACAGTGACTTGCTGCATAAGATAACCTTATTGATAAGATGCGTTATTCAAAAGAACAAGATAACAATACCACTTCCACAACAATTACGTAAAACATTAGCTTTATCAAAACCTTTTAACTCATTAATATCACACACATTTGAACAATTACTTTCAGCAAGAGTTCAAATGGGATTACTCGCCCACATTAGACTTCTTTCCCTTCGCATTTAACACAACAAGGCACTGAGAAGTTAGTGCTGGAACTGTTCTGAATGCATTTGAATACCTGACTCGAACTATAGCCCAAAAGATGCATAATGATAGATAAACTAGAAAAAACTACGACATAATACTGACCATTCTTCAGGCGAGTTATTTTTAGTTCAATTTTTTTTTATTTTGCTATATCCAAACGATGTAATTTGTATATGTCAAAATGAAACTTCTGAATTTAAAATCAACATATACCTCCGAGGGCGGGATACACATAGATAAACATAGTTGGATTCTCGATAAGCCAATGGCTTATTGTCCGCTTGCCGTCTAAATATAATTCTCTGGGTGGTAATCTTGCTAAATCTTGTTTAATATTGCATGACGACGAAACTGTTGTTTGTATAATCACATATACAATGGCAGACGGACATTTCATTTGCACTAAAACCAGAATGGCAACCGTCTGCGACCTTAGAGAACATAGTCCACCAATTTAAATATGCTACAACCATTAAACGTATGAAATACATGTAAAAGGAGTCCTTTGTGAAATGCATTCCATCGTAATCGTACGGCGGAGTAGCCCAAACAATCGGTCCCTGTCTGCAACTTTGTACGGTACTCCACCACCGTCTCGTCCGATTATGGCAGTATGCAATTATCAAAGGTACCATTGTTGCTCTCCTTGTTCCCTGCTATACAGAGGTGAGGGTCAGGTACAGCATAGCTGAAACACTCTCTGTGTCTCCTCCTTGTTCCCTGCTGTACAGAGGTGAGGGTCAGGTACAGCATAGCTGAAACACTCTCTGTGTCTCCTCCTTGTTCCCTGCTGTACAGAGGTGAGGGTCAGGTACAGCATAGCTGAAACACTCTATGTGTCTCCTCCTTGTTCCCTGCTGTACAGAGGTGAGGGTCAGGTACAGCATAGCTGATCCACTCGCTGTGTCTCCTCCTTGTTCCCTGCTGTACAGAGGTGAGAGTCAGGTACAGCATAGCTGAAACACTCTCTGTGTCTCCTCCTTGTTCCCTGCTGTACAGAGGTGAGGGTCAGGTACAGAATAGCTTAACCACTCTCTGTGTCTCCTCCTTGTTCCCTGTTGTACAGAGGTGAGGGTCATGTACAGCATAGCTGAAACACTCTCTGTGTTTCCTCTTTGTTCCCTGCTGTACAGAGGTGAGGGTCAGGTACAGCATAGCTGAACCACTCGCTGTGTCTCCTCCTTGTTCCCTGCTGTACAGAGGTGAGGGTCAGGTACAGCATAGCTGAACACTCGCTGTGTCTCCTCCTTGTTCCCTGCTGTCCAGAGCTGAGGGTCAGGTACAGCATTGCTGAACCACTCGCTGTGTCTCCTCCTTGTTCCCTGCTGTACAGAGGTGAGGGTCAGGTACAGCATAGCTGAAACACTCTCTGTGTTTCCTCTTTGTTCCCTGCTGTACAGAGGTGAGGGTCAGGTACAGCATAGCTGAACCACTCGCTGTGTCTCCTCCTTGTTCCCTGCTGTACAGATGTGAGGGTCAGGTACAGCATAGCTGAACTACTCGCTGTGTCTCCTCCTTGTTCCCTGCTGTCCAGAGCTGAGGGTCAGGTAGAGCATTGCTGAACCACTCGCTGTGTCTCCTCCTTGTTCCCTGCTGTACAGAGGTGAGGGTCAGGTACAGCATAGCTGAACCACTCGCTATTCTTTTTCTTCCATAGTTGTCTGTCCATCGCCCCCTCTCCCCATCTTTTATCCTCCCCTGATTTTCTCGTGTCCCTCATTATGCAGTCCTCCTCAGATGTGGCCTTCCCCTTTTCCAGTATCTTTTATGTTGTTCCGCCTCTGCTCTATTCGCTATTTTTCCGGCAACCATCCTTGCCAGGTGGTCTGCCCATCTGGATGAGATGGTCAGACCACCTGGCAAGGTGGTCTGCCCATCGGCTTGTTAATAATCCTCCTTCTACAACATATCTATATATATACAATATATATTTATAATCGAGCTTGGGTAAGCGAGTATGTTAACTTTTCCTTCTTAAACGGCTTGAACCTCGAGCGCCAAATTTTCAGTGATTAATCAACAACCCCTAGAGTAGGACATAAGACCTATATATTTTCAAAATACCCCATATATGTCAATATTATTACCTTTTAAGGATTAATCAGTTATTCGACATGAAAAACGCAATGTGCGCGTAATATGTAAAACGTAACCTAATAATCGCACTAACCACGCGCACTCTACTGTCACGACTTAGGTCTATCGATGGACGTGAATTTGACATTCTCTCCTACCTTCGCCATGTTGAACAAACAACGAGTATCTGCGAGCGCCTTATGGTGTTTATGTAACGGTGCTGTGTTTTTTCTAACATTTTGTAGATAATACTATCATGACTGTCAACTACCAAGGTATCCCGTCAGGTGTCTGACATGTTTACTAGTTAATAATCTTACGTTTCTTTTAAAGAAGATTACCTAAACCGGAACAGTTGTCCGAAATGCTACGCGTTTTGCTACAATTGTTTCGGGCCGGATAAACCGTCCATTTGTCAATTGGGGACGGGTGTAGCAATTTCAAAACATCCTAGAAAAAACTACGGTAATATTTTAAATTAATTTAAAAACACTCTAGAGTGTTTTCAAATTTTTTTCAAAACACCCACCTGCCCAAGTTCGAAACACTACGGTTAAGTTGAAAACAATCACCTATCAATTTCAAAATACTCTGATCCTAAAAATGTGTATTTACACGTTGTTTTACAATGAAAGTACTAGTTCAACATAAAGCCCGGCGCACACCGCCCGATTGTCTGCGATCCAACGCATCTTGACTATCGCAGCGTAGACAATCGTGCATAATCGGGGCGGCGTGCGGCTAACATAAGGGTAGAGTGTTTTCAAATTAATTTCAAAACATTCTAGAGTGTTTTCAAATTGAGGTGTGTAGGCAAACCTGGGAACAATTGCAATCCGATTGTTCGTAGAAAGGTGTTGTTATTTTATTGATTGGAATGATAATTAGTTAGTTCACATTGTTTCGGCTTATAAGCGTGTAGACCCAAAGTAATGTTTGCTAGTGAATGATGTATCCCATTATGGCATGCAATGTCAACAACATGAAACGACACAAGCTAATTTAAAGCTGAATAAACAACGTTATATTTTACACGGGACGAATCAGATAACCCGACGTACAAGAAAAACTAGTACCGAACGAATACTTCTAATAATAACACAGCCGACCGTATCGAATCAAATGACGGATTCTTTGCTGTCCTGTCGAGTCAGTTTGCTCAGTGATTGAACCGTGAATGCCAGACAACACTGTAGCCCATGTTCCAGAAATGTGTCGGTGACGTCGTGTGTCTTAAGACGACATGCGATGTATCAAAGACGATAACGAACAAACGTTGTAAAATGATTTATGAGGATGTCAGGTAGCTGTTCGTCAGAACCAATATGGCCGACAGCGGAGACGGAGTAAAATACTTATCTGCAGCGAAGACGATGCCCTCCTCGTTAACGACACTTGCTTAATCAATCATACCCGGGAATAGCATTTCGTGTTTTCGAGGCGGCTATAAATTAATAATTCCGTAGTCTGGTCGTGACTTTATTTTGTCGTTTCGAAATACAACAGCGGTGCGTTAACTAACGAACTTGGTCGAATGTAGTGTCGATGTGTGCGTGACTAAAGACAAGGCCAAAAGGTTGTGCAATCGCTGATTGAGAAACGCCACCGGCGGTTCTCCGTGATTGCACAACTTGGTAGCATAGCAACAAGTTTGAACAGCCTTGGAAGGAACGGGTTTGTGTATAGAGCCGAAACAATGTTGCTCTTTTTCGACGAATTGTTACGTATCCTGTCTAAGATAATGTAATAGTTTGTCCGACGATTTTTATTAAAATAATTAGTACATCTAAACAAGTGAGTTTGCTTTTATAGTGGGTATTAGATACGTTCTATTAATATTGCAACAACGAGTCTGAAGTGAGATGAGTAAAAAGTGTGTTGAGGAGGCGTCTTTAATCAATTGATTCAGCCTTCGTGTATAGCAGACGGTACTTAATCGACCTATAAAAGCAACTTACATCACTATTACTCAGCTTGACGATAATTCAGTATGTAATTAATTATTCTTACCGTGAAATCCCATCGTAATTGATTTTGTAATCAGGATGTAGTTTATATTTTCCCCCTATGCTAGCTCTGCTGAAATCAACCTGCACGCACGAACCATATCAACGATTGACGATAGTGCGAATTGAGTTACAAATTTATGATGACTGGAGTTCGCTCTGGTCGTTGCACACATATTTTCAACAATATGTTTTTTTGGCAAATACCAGTAGATTAAAGATCACGATAATTAAATTAATTTCAATATATTTTATTCAAACAAATATCCAAACAGACAGTGTAGGCTGTAATCACCTCAACTTGATTTTCTTGTGAAATGTAATGTATTATACATAATATTGTTTGAAAGGAATACACAAGAAGTTTTAAAAAAAAATGTGTTAATGTATTCCCTAATTATGTGTTATAGTAAATCACATTAGATACATTATCAGATGAATGCGTGAATATTGCACACATTCAAAAAGCCTACACATATAAGGAAAAATTACCATACTGTAGCTCACATACTCACATACATATGATTAGTACAAAATAAAAAATGTAAAATAATACATATGATTCTGATATTTCAGAATCAGTTTTAATAATAAATACAAACTATACATATTAATTTTTGATTGTTTTTTGTACCGGTGTCTGAATGACCTCACTGTTTTAATGTTAGTAAGTTTAACATCCAGAGAATTCCATAGACGTATGCTATATACACAAAGAGACATGGCTCTAATATTTAAGGTAACACAACATCTTACCAGTTGATTTTTGAGTCGGGTTGTTACTGGAATATCTCTTTTACAAAATGTTTTGTATATTAGCTGGTAACATGCAGTGGTATGACTTGAACATGAATATAGCTGTTTTTACTTTTACAAGATCTAGCAATTTCAGTGTTTGCTACCTGTAAAATAGAGGGGTTGTGTGGTCAAGATGACCTGCACCATATAACAGTCTCATAGCTCTCTTTTGGATCATAACAATATAATTGAAATTGGAGGGATACATGTTTCCCCACATTTCAGAACAGTAATTAATGTATGGTAAGAACAATGAGCAGTACAGGATATACATAGACAGCGAGTTATCAGCTGACTGCACTAATATAATATGACAGTTCTCTTTGAGTGTTTAGATTTAACATTTGCTATATGACCTTTCCAATTTAATTTCTCATCTCTTAATACCCCAAGGAATTTAGCCACTCGTACCCTGTCAATGTTTGTATCATTGATAGCTATGTCAAGATGTGTATTCAAAGTATAATTAACAAACAACATGTAACTTGTTTTCGAAACATTTAGGGATAATTTGTTTACAGCAAACCAATTACACATTTTGTCAAGAACAGTGGATACCGTTGTAACAAGTTGATTGATATATTAATTTGCTTGCACAGAGCAAATTAGTGTCACCAGCAAACAATATAATTATATTTACAAGTCTGGAAATGTTACATAAATCATTCACATACAGTATAAATAGTTTACGTCCTAAAATTTAGACTTTGGGATTCCACATTATATATTTAACAAGTTGAAATTAAATCCATCATAGCAAACAAATTGGGATATATTTAATAACTACTTATCCAGTTATGTGCCATACATGTGATACCATAAAAAAAAATCATGATCTACTGTATCAAAAGCTTTTTTTAAGTCAATGAATAGACCAATGTAATACATTTTGCTATTTAGAGATGTAGTTATTTCATTAATTGGTCATAGGACGTGGACATGTTTTTTACGAAATCCATAGTGACTAGAGATAATAAATTCAATGGCGCAATGTGTCTTCCAACAATCGCCGCTAAAACTACGTATACAGTGCAACACGCTTATAACGAACACGTATACAGTGCAACACGCTTATAACGAACACGTATACAGTGCAACACGCTTATAACGAACACGTAGACAACGAATTGATGGATGTATAACGAACAAATTTCTTACATACGGATTTTTTCCGTATCTTCTCCATTATAAGCGTTCATTATATGACGAACACGGGTATAACAAATTCACGGTTGTTACGAACACCGTTTTCCGAACACATTTTGCCGTATAACGAACTTCTGTCCAACTGAAAATCGTCCGGTTGTTCGCAAATACTTCCCGCCCGTGACGTGGAAGCCATGCCGTGGCCGCCCAGAGCGCCAGTGCCAAAGTAATTAGGTCAATAAGGGACATCATCAAAAGGCAGTCAGATGACGCTGCAGCGCACTGCGACTCGCTTGAAGATTTTCCTTTTGTCTGGTGTCTTGGACAATGGAGGACTTCTTCAATGGAGGACTCATCTATCAATGAGGGAAATCATCAAAGGCAGTCAGATGGTCGACGCTGCAATGCACTGCGACTGGCTTGAGGATTTCCGTCTGGTATCCTATCCAACAGCAAACAAACGTCAATGAGGACTTCTTCAAAGCAGATTAACTGGTGTCATTCTGTGCGTGTTGTGCAGGAAGAAGTAGTTACCGCGGCTCCATCCCTCCACAGTTCGTGTTTTAGTGTGCTTGGACACAGAGTGCTCGCCATGTGTTTACGTCATATTGAGTTACTTTTTCACAGACGCTGGACTGTGATGTTATACTATAACTACACTTAATAGTAACATTTGTAACCGTTTTATGTGTCATCTAACTAAATGTTACACAACAAAATATCTGCGTTTTATAGACACGTGGCGAATAGTTTAAAAACTGTCACATACAACATTACCACCTAGCGGGCAAACGTGAACACGCATATAACGAATTCACGGATATAACGAACTTGTTAGCTACCCACAAAGTAGTTCGTTATAAGCTTGTTGCACGGTATATGATCTCGATAGCCTATTGACTATTTATGCCGTTTATGTCGGGGAGTGCTACAGCTTTTTACGTTAAGACGCGACATTGTATTAACTGACGCTGCTGCGGATTTATTACGACGATCCACTGAATATACTAGTAAATGTAGACAGACTAGGCACTGAACAGACTTCTAAAAGTGGACTGACGAGGCACTGAACAGGTTGTAAAAGTGGACCGACGAGGCATTGAACATACTTGGAAAAGTGGACAGACGAGGCACTGAACAGACTTCCTAAAATGGACCGACGAGGCACTGAACTGGCTAGTAAAAACGGACCGACCAGGCACTGAACAGACTTCTAGAAGTGCACCGACGAGGCACTGAACAGACTTCCAAACGTGAACCGACGAGGCACTGAACAGACTTGTAGAAGTGGGCCGACGAGGCATTGAACATACTATAAAAGTGGACCGACGAGGCACTGAACGGACTTGTAAAAGTGAATAGACGAGGCACTGAACAGACTTGCAAAAATAGACCGACGAGGCACTGAGCAGACTAGTAAAAGTGAACCGACGAGGCATTGAACAGACTTACAAAAGTGGACCGACGAGGCACTGAGTAGACTAGTAAAAATGGACCGACTAGGCACTGAATAAAGTTGCAGAAGTGTACCGACCAGGCACTGAACATACTTGTAGACTTGGACGGGCGACAGACTTGTAAAAGTGGACCGATGAGGCACTGCATAGACTGGAAAAAAATGGATCGACTAGGCCCTGAACATATATCTAGATTTGGACCCGACGAGGCACTGAACAGACTAAAAAAGTAGACGGACTAGGCACTGAACATACTTCTAGAAGTGAACAGACGAGGCACTGAACAGACTTGTAGAAATGGACCGATGAGGCATTAAACATAATTGCAAAAGTGAACCGACGAGGCACTGCACATACTTGTAGATTTGGACCGGCGAGGCACTGACCAGAGTTGTAAAAGTGGAGCTACGAGGCTCTGAACAGACTCATAGAATTGGTCGGACGAGCCACTGAACAGACTTGTAAAAGTGAACCGACGAGGCACTGAACAGTATTGTTGAAGTGGACCGATTAGGCACTGAACAGACTCGTAGAATTGGACGGATGAGCTAATGAACAGACGTGTAAAAGTTGACCGACGAGGCACTGAACAGACTTGCTAAAGTGGACCGACGAGGCACTGAACAGGCTAGTAAAATGGACCGACCAGGCACTGAACAGACTTCTAGAAGTGCCCCGACGAGTGAAGTGGACCGATTAGGCACTGAACAGACTTGTAAACGTGAACAGACGAGGCAATGAATAGATTTGTAGAAGTGGACCGACGAGGCATTGAACAGACTATAAAAGTGGACCGACGAGGCACTGAACAGACTTGTAAAAGAGGACCGACGAGGTACTGAACAGACTTGTAAAGTGAACCGACGAGGCACTGAACAGACTTGTAAAAGTGAATAAAAGTGAACCGACGATGCACTGAACAGACTTGCAAAAGTGGACCGACGACGCACTGAGCAGACTAGTAAAAATGGACCGACCAGACACTGAACAAACTTATAAAAGTGGACCGACGAGGCACTAAGCAGACTTGTAAAAGTGAACCGACGAGGAACTGAACAGGCTTACCAACGAGGCACTGACAAGAATAGTAAAAATGGACCGACCAGGCACTGAACAGTATTGTTGAAGTGGACCGATGAGGCACTGAACAGACGTGTAAAAGTGGACCGACAAGGCATTGAACAGACTATTAAAAGTGGACCTACGAGGAAGTTGAACAGTCTTGTAGAAGTGGACAGAAGAGCGTCTGGACAGACCTATAAAAATGGACCGACGAGGCACTGAACATAGTTTTAAAAGTTCACCGATGAGGCTCTGAACAGACTTATAAAAGTTGACCTACGAAGCTCTGAACAGACTCGTAGAATTGGACGGACGAGCCAATGAACAGACTTGTAAAAGTTGACCGACGAGGCACTGAACAGACTTGGAGAAGTGGACCGACGAGCTGAATAGACTGGAAAAATGGACTGACTAGGCCCTGAACAGATATCTAGAAGTGAACCGACGAGGCACTGAATAGAGTAGGAAACCTGGACCGACTAGGCACTGAACGGACTTACAAAAGTGGTCCGACGAGGCACTGAATATACTTCCAGAAGTGAACCGACGAGGCACTGAATAAACTGGTAAAAGTGGACCTATGAGACACTGAACAGACTCGTGGAATTGGACGGTCGAGCCACTGAACAGCCTTGTAAAAGTGGACCGATGAGGCACTGAACAGGCTTGTAAAAATGGGCCAACGAGACACTGAAAAAATGTGTAGAAGCGGACCGACGAGGCACTGAACAAACTTTAAAAAGTGATTCCACGAGGCACTGAACAGACTTGCAAAAGTGGACCGACCAGGCAGTGAACAGTCTTGCAGAAGTGGACCGACGAGGTACTGAACAGACTTGTAGAAGTGGATGAACGAGCCACTGAACAGACTTATAAAAGTGGACCGACGAGCCACTGAACAGACTTATAAAAGTGGACCGACAAGGCAGTGAACAGACTTGTAGAAGAGGACCGACGAGGCACTGAACAGACTTGTAGAAATGGACCGACGAGGCACTGAACAGACTTGTAGAAATGGACCGACGAGGAACTGAACAGAGGTGTACCGACTAGGCACTGAACAGACTTGTACAAGTAGGCTGCTTAGTGCGGAATATAGTCCTACGCTAGGTGCGTATCACACATTTCGTTGCAATAGATACAATGGCCTCCCAGGAGATCACTGAAGCAGCTAATGAAATTGGCAGAAAACACTATTGATAATCTGCGTAGTGTTGGCGAAAAGGCAAAAACACCTATGTATTATGAATGAAAGAATTTATATTTGGCGCGAGAAGCAATAACTTATGGTTTGTCATGGTTAGTATTAGTAATGTGTGACATTTGCCAATGTATTGTTGATAAATGGCAGGACATGTTTATCAGATGATATCAAGAGTCAACCATTGAGGCAATGGGTACATGAAAGCCTCGACATTATGACTAAAACACTTCTAACAAAATCACAGTAGATAACCACAAACAAATATTGCACGTGATAAATAATGGAAAACACAGAAGGGCCATTGGTGAAAATTACCATTCAAATATGAGATATACCCGGTAATTGATCGCTTGGAGAACAGAAAAACACAATATATCACGTCTGCTTAAAACCGTTGATACAGTGAATTTTCCACGGAGTGTATCTACGGTTTCTCATTTCCGTTTTAACGCGATAGTGTTAATAATTCACATTATAAGCGGTCGCTGTTGTGGCGCAAACTTGTAATTGACGTAACCATTTGTGATCGCGATAGGAAAATGTCAAACGAAATGCGTAACGATTTTGGTTTTAAAGGTAAAATGTAGGCTCTTACAGGTCGCGATATGTAGTTCACTGAACCGTTAAAAACATGGCACTTGTTCATTCGAACGTTAAATCGATTTCCCGGGGAAATATCAGTTACTGCGCGAACACTATTAATGTTCACTTATTCTCACCACTGTCTATGAACAGGTAGTCAGTTGTACAGTTGAATGATCCGAGGCAACGTGGTGTGAATTAAATTGTTCAATCTCCGAAACGGCAGCCAGACGATTCTAAACGGTCCGTCGAATAAGAATGCGAAGCTCTAGCCACTATATCACATAAACGTAAAGTATAGGGAAATTCTTGTATAGCGCAGTATCCAGTCGTTAGGACTGCTCAAAGCGCTTTACACTTTACTCCCTGACAGACCTGTTCAACCGAACACCATCCCGACTTCTCTGGGAAGCATTCAGCCACGCTACAATTAATGAGAGAATACAGTTCGCACACAACTGTATCCACCACTGTCTATAGTGAGATACTCACTCATTCACACAGCTAAGTGAACTGGAACAGCGTAGAGTTAACGAACTTGCCCAAGGTTCGACACGGCAGCACACGATTCAAACCCGGGTTCTCTCGATTGAAAGTCCGTTGCTTTAGTCACTGCACAACTGCAGTCCACATAGCTCTTTGTCACTAATCATGCTGATGACATACCTCATGAATACTGTAACATTTAGTTTAGAAGGCTAGCCGCTTATAGTATATTTCAACGTTCTCATCTCCATATTTCTGTAATGAATGTTATAAGGTATAACAAGAATGACCTTTATCAAACCACACTGTTATGCATATGGTAAAGAACATTTCATTAGCTTTATGCCGCCAATTGCTCAGGCGTTTACAATAATAGTTCCTATACACACATCATGACTTTACACACCACTTACATTACGCAAACACAGAACTTGCTGCTGGCTTCTGCGCAATGAGTGACGGCGTTTCGACCTTATTTCATACGTTTAGCTTCAGTCACAGCAGCATCGCAATGTTTCACTCAGTTAATTACCGTCTCATCGATGACATGGTCTTCGGGTTTGGCGACACAGCATCGGATATCAATAATTGTGTTTGGCATTTGAACGACAGATCAGTCGGAGACGCCTTAATTCAAAGGGTATACCGTTGTGCGTACGTGTTCTTGGCACGTGCGTGCGCGCGCACCCGGCGGCCCGCCCTCGCACGCTGGTATCACAACGAGCTATTTAATCAACAGCAACGGTGACGTTCTAGTCACTAAACGACACCTTGCAACTGCGCGCAGTGGCATCGGCTTGCTCTGCCCGAACCCCGCCTGCTAGACGAACGGACACGACCAGGAGTGATATATATGGTATATGCTCGTGAAGGAGATCAACAGAGCGAGTTGTTCGAGTGCCACGCGTCTTGCTGGGTTCGACGGACATAGCTGGTCTGGGTTTTTTTGCACCCTGATATTTAAACGATGAACCTTGTCATCTAACGTCATTCCGCTGTCGAGCGAAGTAGGACTCTGTTGCCGATATCTGATGTAACAATGTGGACATCAGACAGTATGTGTGTTCTGCGGACAGTGACCATCATTCTGCTAAGTTGTTGGCTGCAAGAAGCAACAATGGCCAACAGTCCAGGTACGTCTGACACTCACTTATATCAAAATAAAGCTAACGAAGCAGCTTGAATTATACGATTGCACATACACCGATGCGAGACTAGATGTATACTTGACAATGTATCTGTAGAAATGGCTGAAAAACAAGCGAACAAAGAAATAGCACAACATTATGAGAAGAAGAGTTGTCATATAGATGCGATGCAATATGTAATAATTTTCAAATACGTTGGCTATATAATGAAATTGTACCATGTAGTGGGGAAGGAAATAAGGGTAGTTACAAGATCAGCAAAAGAATGCGGGGTGGGTGTCTCTCTTCCTGTGTGTGCGCAAGCGTGTGTGGGGGCTGTGTGTCCGTGCGTTCGTGCGTGCGTACATGCAAAATAATCAATCAATAATCAATATATATATATATATATATATATATATATGAATAATTTCCCCACATCATTTTCTAACTACAGACCTATATCACGTTTACTAGTAATTTCAAACTGAATTATCATTTAATAAAACAAAATATATTATTTTCAAATATCAAATAAAAGGGTCCAAGCACCAATTTTAACAATTGACAGTGTCAACATTGAAAGACTTAAACAGTTTAACTTTCTGGGTATTACTTAACGCACAATTACAATTTTATTACAAATACACACATAAAACATTACCCGCATAATTACAAAAACTGGCCGATACTGAATAACATAAATATACATAACTGTTCCACACGCAAGAACAATGAAATATATACATTCAGGATACAAAGCGAATTTGCAAAAAAAACAATGTATCAAATATTAAATATTGCACACAATAAGCAGTACGTCAGATAATCTGACAGATATACCACACTATAACCACACGCAGCTGACAATAATATGTTACAAAATGGTATGTAACAAGGCTACTAACACACGTGCCCACTAACAAACTGCTACGCATGCACACATAATCACAAATAAATGCCCATTCTAGCTACACGTAGTACCGTAACCACGCATCCTTGCCCCCAAACACTCACCACTATATATGACTCGTGTGAATAGGCAAACATTAACAAAAACACACATGAATACACATACAGAGACTTGCAGGGCCATCAACTGTATTTTTACATGCATACACCTAAACAGGATTTAATGTAAAACAAACATATAATTATATAGAAGTATGACAATATTTAAACCACTAAGATAGTAACTATTTGTTAGTTGTATTAGGAGTTTCTTACATAATATACTGTACAACCTTTATTTTCAAACAAAATCACAATAAAAATATAACCACGTAAGTACACGGCAATCTATAAGACAGACCAACTATATTGGTATTTGTGGTGTCGCTCTGTGATTGCAAAAATCAAGATAGAAACTATATCAAAATGTATTACAATAACATTTGTGTCTGCCTGTTTGTCTGTCTGTCTGTCTGTATGTCTGTCTGTCTGTCTGTCTGTCTGTCTGTCTGTCTGTCTGTCTGTCTGTCTGTCTGTCTGTCTGTCTGTCTGTCTGTCTGTCTGTCTGTCTGTCTGTCTGTCTGTCTGTCTGTCTGTCTGTCTGTCTGTCTGTCTGTCTGTCTATTGTCTTGCTTACGGTTCAAGACGTACGAACTAGTAGAGAGTGTTTGCAAGCGCCAGACTCCCTTCCCGTCCCGAAGAAAAAGAATTATTTTATTTGACCTATCATACATTTCAAATAATACATCCACGTCTAATTAAAATGTTAAATAAAAATAGAAACTATATCAAAATGTATTACAATAACATTTGTGTGATATAGCTACACTATATAAATTATGCATAATGCATACTTTATATGCATTACTTTTTGCAGTACATGTTACAAAACATTGGAAAATAAACACATGTGTCTATCTATGTGCATGTATGTCTACATCCTCGTCTAATTAAAATGTTAAATAGACAAATAATAAATGGCATGTAAAAAGTAAAAAAGGTAAGTTCTTATATAGCGCAGTATCCAGTCCTCGGGACTGCTCAAAACGCTTTACATTTTACTCCCTGGCAGACCTGTTCAATCGAACACCATATTGACTTTTCTAGGAAGCATTCAGCTACGCTGCAATTAATGCGCGAAGACTATTCGTACACAAATATCCACCGCCGTCAATAGCTAGGTACTCATTCATACAGCTGAGTGAACTGAAGCAATGTAGAATAAACGACCTTGCCCAAGGTTCGACACCGCCGCACAGGATTCGAACCCGCAAAGAAACTAATTGCAAAGAAACCAGGGGTCAGATCGCGCCACGCGTTCGGGGGCGAGAAAGAAGTCGAGCTCGAGCCGCTTGCTAATACTCTCTATTTTACGGGTTTATGACTTACGTAGAAGGTGCCAGTTATCATAAGATGGCATTCTTTTAAAAGTTTTGTTGCATCCTATGAAACTGTTCGAAACTCAGAAAGGGGCACATTTGCGGATTAACAATAATAATTATTATTAATATATATATTCATACCACAATGTGTATAAATCAATTAAAACAGTGTTTCCCGTATTCACAAAAGAGCGAGCAAAGAGAATAACTGGTCTTTGACTAAAAGTGCTACACACATTCTCATTCAGCACGTCCTTTGCTAAGAAAATTGTGTTTTATTAGTTTCTCGCCAAGCCCCACCTGATAATGTTTTAATGATACCACAAATGTAGCTAGGTATGATATTACAGAAAGTCGTGGCGTCGAGTTTAAATTGAGTCAAGTTGTAAATTAAACTTTTAGACATATATAATTACAGTTGCATCTGTTTCTGTTTTGTGTGTGCCTTTCTAGAGCAAATAGATTTTGTTGACTAGAATTGCATACAGATGCAAGCGCCGTTTGATTGAAATGCAATGCAATGCAATGCAATCACAAATATGTGTGTGTGTGTGTGTGTGTGTGTGTGTGTGTGTGTGTGTGTGTGTGTGTGTGTGTGTGTGTGTGTGTGTGTGTGTGTGTGTGTGTGTGTGTGTGTGTGTGTGTGTGTGTGTGTGTGTGTGTGTGTGTGTGTGTGTGTGTGTGTGTGTGTGTGTGTGTGTGTGTCTAAGACACGTGTACTATGCATATGTTTAAATTTTTGCACACGCCAGGGTTGGAATGGTTCACTTTATAGACACGAAATTTCGGCCCGTTTGGCAGACACATATGACTGGGAGCAAATTCCGCATTGATGTTATCGAAACTATAAGTAGTATTTGTCGAAAACGTTACCGCAGGTCGATACCGTTAACAAAATGACAATAAAATTACACATTTGGGAATTATATGGATGACTTTTGACATTGGTTCCAACGGGAAGACAATACCGCCTATATAGCGATCGCATTGATCTGCACCATGTCTTCTCTACAGGGCGTCGCCTCACAAAGCGCGAGAGGCCGCCCGCGTATCAGGTTACTCTGAAATAACTATGTCGCCTAGGTCGTCTTCTTGTTATTTTTACGTGACAAATTAGCCGACGGTTTCTAACTGTTAGGCGCCTTTCGGCTTACGTGACATTTTAATTAAACTGCCGTATCACGCATGATCAAGCATCACGCCTGCAGCTAATCACGTCCGCCGCCAGATAAAAGAACGTTTTGCAAGGAAAACGTGCATTACAAATGTTGCCGTATATTGTCAATGAAGTACTGGCACTAAGCGTTTTTACAACAAGGTCATATTTCTTGTACTATAGTGGGGCGCGGTGGCACAGTCAATAGAATAGCGGACTCTCAGTCGACGGGACTGTGGCTCGAATCGTCTTCTGTCGTTCCAAAGCTTGGGTAATTTTGTTCGTTGCCTCAAGTTCACTCAGCTATACAAATGAATTCCTGGATATAGACAGTGGTGGGTACATCTTTGCGAATAGTCTTTGCGCCGTATTTATAGCAAGGCTAAATGCTTCCTACAGACGTCAAGATGGTGTTCGAATGGATAGGTCTGTATTCAGTGTGAAGGGCGCTGAGCGAAGTTATTAAAGCGCTGTATATTTGCGCCGTACAACGACTAAGATACGATATCATATGTACACAATATTGCCGCTGTGAACTACAGGCAAGATTGTGCAGCATGTCTAAATCAAAAATCAAACCGGTGTCGTTCGTCGGAGTTCCGTGTACAGAATGTTTATCGATTTGTGGCTCAGAACGAACTCCAAGTGATCAATAATATATAAGGTCATACGTTATTAAACACACAGTTTATCTATGCAATAGAATAATACGTATGTTTTTATAGTTCACTAATTATCGTTAATGTCCTCAAATGGTTAGAGCAAACATATACAAAGGCCCGCAACAAAATAATCTATCACATCTTTCTGAATAGTTATTTTTACGTAATATCGTCAATTTGGGCGTATTTGTGCGTCCATCAGTTTGTCAAATGCTCGCGTCGTCTTCACGCTGTTTTTCCTTAAGAAGACAAATTTATAAAGAACGCGTGGCGCTTTATGCTGAAACTGTCGCCATTTGGAACCTCTTGGGTGGCTACTAAATGTCCATTGCTTGACCTTGATGATTAGACGGAACAACGCGCGATCGAAGAACATCAATCTAATTAATGCCACGGTGTAACAATATTAGCAGTTATAAAATACTAATCGTATATGTTATATGAGACCCAGCGTCGATCACTCACATGCATGACTGGCATGATCGAGGATTTTGAGATACGTTGCCCGTGGACTATTAGAGGTGTTACTGGGGTAAACACGTTGCAAAACAACCAGTTCACAGAGGACTAATTCGCCTTTGAATCTAACACTGATCGCAGCAGACATAGTAGAATTTGTGGGACATTTCCCCATATATTCTGATATAATGCCTAGATGATATGTCTGCTACCCACCCAACGCCAGCTGACGCGGCGTAAAACAATGGGGTGCGTGACGTCATGCGTAAACTGAAAACAACTATTTAATAATAATAATACATTTTATTCGTAGGAAAATCTACCTATAATCGAGCCAGTGTGTCTATATCTATGTATGTATGTATGTACGTATGTATGTTTGTATGTATGTATGTATGTATGTATGTATGTATGTATGTATGTATGTATGCGTGTATATGTGTATGTGTGCATGTATGTATGTATATATGTATGTATGTATGTATATATGTACGTATGTATGTATGTATGTATGCATGTATGTATGTATGTATGTATGTGTGTATGTATGCATGTAGCGCCTTGACCCATCTGTTGACAACTGGAATACTACTTATGGATTTTGAGATTGACCAATCCTTTTGTTTTGATGCGCCTCTGAGCTTGGTTTCCAAGGATTTAGGTGCAATAGTAGTTATCCTATTAATATTATTATATATGTATGCGTGTATATTTGATAAGATTTTCCTTCTAGAAACTTTTCATCTAGGGCGCCAAACGTCCCGGGGTTCATTAACAAACCCCTCAGAAGGATAGTAAAAAAAATTATATTTTATTAAGTTTGTTTTATCAGTTATATTGTTCGTTCCGAACGCTAGACGGGAGTTAATCGACTATGCGCAGCGATACACGTGGTTTTTGCGAGTTTTCCATCCCACGTAAACAGTCCACCAATCAATTCGGGAGTTTTTACGTAACATCTCAAATTTACGTCACAACAAACGACAGGTAGAAATACTTCGGGAAATCGTCATCTGCGTCCGGAGAATAGTGATCTTTGCTAATGTGTACAATTAAATTAATAAAACAACGTTCGCTGAGTATATAAAACAGCAAGCAAAGACTCATCTTTATAAAAACGATAAGTGCGACACAAATTACCTATATCATCCAGCACATTCTTTTTAAAGGAAACGTTGTTTAGCAGGCTCTTATCGACCCCCCTGGTATAGTGGTGTTGAATGATATCATAAAAGTAGCTAGGTTTCATCAAAGCACGTACTTTTATATGTTATGGTTTCGTATTAAAAACGTCGTGGCATCGACGAGTTTGAACTGAGAGAAGGTGCGATTCCTTATTATTCGCTGTTCCTATTTCATTTATTATTCCCATCTCCCGAACAATACAGGGTAGAACGGCGATTTCAAAAGTGGTTGCATATACGAGATTATCATCCCTTAATATATTGAGAAACCATTGCATTTATGTAATATTATTAACTTTAAATAACTGAATCGCACAACACGCTTTGAAACAATTCGTCCAAAACCATATTGTGTCGCAATTAGGATAACAACAATAGACGATGTCTAGTGTCGGAGATCTTCCGTTGTTATCTCTTTCAGCTTCTTACCTCTTGGTGACTCCGTCCACAATCTTTGTTTTCGAGTTGCTAGGCGTGTCCTCTTTTTACCTGGATAAACCAGTTAGTGGTGCAGATTTGGTGACTCGTAGCTCCGTGTTCATCAAGCACGTTTAATATATATTTTCAATATTTTTATTTATTTTTATTACGTTTCTTTATTTTATTATTATTTATCATTAACTTTTTAACCAAGCAAGTTCCGCGACCGGAATTTGGGTTGCAGCCAAAAGTGTTCAGAACCGCTGCTTTAAAGTGTTGTCGCGATCAATCAACGACGACCTTAGATTGTGACTCAGCTGCGAATAGTTGGAATGGTTGAATTAACAGAGATATTGTAGTACTGATGGGATGATATTCTATCAATCTTTGAGCGGATGCACACCGTCTCAGACGGCGTCTCATCAACCTCACATCAAGATAGCGTGCTTTGCCTTATCAATCAATTTAACTCCATTATTTACTATTGTCTAATTTATTGCACGTTTCCAGTAATCTTGATCTTTGTATCATCGTGGATGCATCTGTAACGATATGATCCCATTTGTCTCCGTCTATCTGTTATTCACGCGAAACTCCTGCTGCGAAGAACAGTGTTCCCTATATTTGTAAAGGGCAACACTAAGGATACCTGAACAATCGTGGTTGCTACAGTTGTGATTTTGGTAAAGGATTGTAGCGCTCTTCTTCTTCTAAAATAGAAAAAATCGGTTACCAAAATTAACCATAGGAGGCTTAGAACATTATACCTGTGTTGAAAAATTCAAAAATTTGAATTTGTGTTTAGCGGAAAGGACCGTTTTAGACAATTGTCGTGGTCAGTCGACCCTGGACTACGACTTTGATGACTCAGCTGCGTGTAATCAGACTAGTTGAATTAACAGAGATGTTGTCCTAATGATATGATCATATGCTATCAATCTTTCAACAAACGCGCAGCGTTTCAGACTTCATCTCATCAACTCTACGTCCAACTGGCGTGTTCTCCCCTGTAAATCAATCCAGCTCCATTATTTACTTTTGTCCAATTTACGGACTCAAGTTATCGTATTGCTACAGGGCTTGATACCTGATTCAGACTGGAGCATTGTGGTCTTGGGACTTACTTCGGACTTGATTGCCAACGACTTGAGATTTCAATCCGAGTGCTTAGACTTGAGCAAAGACGAACTAAATCGTATAATGTGCGTGGGTAAATGAGATTTGGCCAAAAATGTGTCGTCACATATAAACCGAAACATTTGATTGATACCTGCTTACCAACAGCAAGGCAGCAGTTTGGCTATTAGTGGCATTAGCAATAAGCCTAAAAATTAAAGTATAACAGTCTTTATTTCCTCATGTACAGACTTGTGTCAAGCGTCATGGTATCAATGTATGTTATTGATGTTTTCCTTGGTTTCCCCACTCCATATCTGGTTATACGTGTTCTGGTCAAGACACTGGTTCGTTCTTGCTAATTTAACTGTGGTCTGCGAAAAGCGTTCTTCGCTGTCTGATTATTTTCTGAAATATTAGAAAATCCCACGTACAATAGTGAACTGACTGGTTTTGATATGTGTTGCTTTCTCCAGTTTGGTTTAACTTTAACGCCATCCTAAGTATTATGGTGTAGCATCTATCTATTTACCTTTCTAATGTAGATGTCAATGCATTTCAGTTATACAACAGCATAGAATCGACTGTTAATAATAATCGACTGTTAATTGCGGAACTTCAAATTCATGGTTGAACTTTCAATCAGGACTCGATTAACTAAAATTATTTAGTTAAGACCATTCTTGGTCTTAATAATTATAAATTATGATTTGCATTTTTACAAGTAAACGTCACGTGTTTCGTTTTCCCAGAACTAATCTTTAGTCCCACTTTCCCCACTGATGTTTGGACGGGGGTGACTTCCTCGCCAACACTTTTCTCCCAACAAGTGACTTTGTCTTTCATACTCCTTCTGATCAAACATACCATACTTGATATTTATATTTCTTAATAACAAAATCTCACCATCATCTGCAATATCTGGTTTGTTTCCAAGAATATGTTTGAAGTGATTGGTTCCGTTTTCTAGTAGTTCGTTTTGTATTCCCTTTTAGCTGCTCTTTCTACGAAGTCTTCTTTTGTGCGATATCATTAACAAGCCTCTAATTCTGGCTAAGCTTACTGTTTTACAAGTGGTGTCTGTTCAGATTATCTTCTATACCCTCTTGCATACCTTCTCTAGTTCAAATTAACTGTATTTTTTGGTATTCCTGATATATTTTGTGGATTATCGTTCTGGCATCTTTCTAATCCGGTGTTACTTGAAATATAGTGTCCTCCTTTATTTTATTCAGTATTGATCAAGATGTTTTTCTGGCTTCTGTGTCAGCCTTTATAAATCGTCCATTTTGTATCTTTAGCAGATTCGTTTACCTAGTAGAGACATTTAAATATAGTGCGTATTTCGATAACATATTGCTCGTGAAAGTCGATATTGTTGTGTTGCATCGCCCAGTCATATATTTCTTCCTTATATGATTTGTCTTGCTTTCACAAAACCGTGAATCAACGCTGCAATGATTATATCATAGTTTGATTCTACACTGCAAAAGTGTTGTAGGGATCCACAATCAATATGCTATTTCGTCATTACTTACGCATAACCATGTATACCAGAGGATACCTGTTACGTCCTGGGCTGATGTTGATTATGTCCATAGCTTTTCCTGTGGCTTATACAAATAAGGGCTTGCTTTCATGGACCCCTTTTCGCATGTAATATCCAAAATGAAAACTCTCACTTGTTTACGCCCTTGTTTCGCATAAAGGGTTTACTTGCACCGGATCAGCACAGTTGTCAGACATTATGTATGAATTGCAATTCCGCCGAGACAAAGTGTCTATTGATTTCTTCATAACTAACGTCATAAGATGCACATAACAATCAACTTATTAAGACAAATTAACTATATTTGTTATTTGCGTACGTTCAGCCTATCAAACTCATAATTATGTTTGTTAATCAAATTCTAATTTTGTATAACTGAACTCATTAACCGCGTGTAAAAATATATTCACATAAGTTGGTTATCGTGCAGATGCAATGCACGATATAGTTGCATGCTAGATGGGTAATAAGAGTTTAACCTGTATAACAGACACGTCTGTCCTTGATGTGAATGCTAACACTCCCTCCGCAATTGATTGTGTCAATTCGCTAATCAGATTCGTTGATATTCAAATATGCAATATTTGAGTAGTTTTAGTAATATGGTCAATATACTTGATAACATCATGAAACAAATGGGTTATTTAAAAAAAATTAACAAGATTTAACAAGATTGCCGACCTATAAGCTTCAGACTGCATGCGGACAAGAAAGCCGTTTGGCTAATCGAGAGTCCAACAATTTTCCACCTACGTATAACCCGCCCTCGCCAGATAGCAGTCAATTTTATTTTTGAACATATTCACACTGCTAGCATTAACACAATCATCAGATAATTTGTTCCTGTCATTTATTGTCCTCTGAGAGAATGAGTACTTTCTCATATGCAACCTACACTGTTCCTTGACAAATGCTGCATTGTGCCCTCTAGTTATACTGCCTTCTTTCAGTTTGAAGAAAATATTTCTTTTAATATCCTCATAACCATTCAATATTTTAAACACTTCTATTTGATCGTTAACATGCGAAAGTGTGAATTCTATTGGCAACAAATCAAATCTTCCATGCTACAGCATACACAGCCTGACGACGTTTGCCATTTTGTCATCGAAGTTTATCCAGATCCGTCAAAACGATGGTCAGTGATTTCATCGAACCTAAATAACAAGTTTGTGTAAACGAGTTATAATATAAGGTAGTGGACGCAAAGCTGGCACACATTTTCACGATTCGAATATGAAATGAAACGAGCAGAACCTTTAATGGTGCATAAACGGGGAAACTGATTTCATACCTTCTTAACTGGACTCTGATGTCCTACCCATATGCACCGATCAGTAGATACCGGAATGCTACACACAAGTGCGAGCGTCAGTTTGTCAGTTAAATTGACGTCTGTGGTCACAGAAGGCCTCCTTATTTCTGTCAACACTCCCCACCTGCTCTAATTAACTCTACTTGTCACTGAATTTCGATAATGCGGCAAATTCCAGCCGCCTCGTTGTCTAACGATGTTTACATATGAATAAATAAACGGATAATACGCAGGCAATTAATAACTAGTAATCGATGTCCGCTCGACGCACGCTACGTCTGCAAGTACAATGAAGTCAACAGAACTTTGAGTTTCGGAGCGCAAACAAATATTACACGCACGCACGCATACACACCCTCTCCCTGTCACCCACGCACACGCACACGCACACGCACACGCACACGCACACGCACACGCATACACACACACACACACACACACACACACACACGTATTTGTGATTGCATTGCATTGCATTTCAATCAAACGGCGCTTGCATCTGTATGCAATTCTAGTCAACAAAATATGTTTTGCACTAGAAAGGCACACACAAAACATAAACAGATGCAATTGTAATTAACTGTTTGATTCGAACGCAGTGTCAAGGATCTTGTCACAGTTGGCCGATGTGTGACAATGGTCTTTTTTCTATTTTCAGAAAACACCCAAGGTGAACTGGAGACGTACGCGAACACTGGGGAGTCATGGTCAGCAGTATCGGACAGAGACATAGGTTATGCCGAGGTTAAGAAAAGGGCACCTCGGCTAGATGCTGCTATGAATTATGCCGGTCTTGGGAAAAGGGCCCCTAAAATAGATGCCGGTATGAGTTTCATCGGGCTTGGGAAAAGGGCACACAGATTGGATGATGCTATGAGCTATGCTGGTCTCGGGAAAAGGCAAATGGACTCAGGTATGAGCTACACTGGACTTGGAAAGAGAGCTCCTAAACTGGATGCAGCTATGAGCTATGCCGGTCTAGGGAAAAGAGCCCCAAAATTGGATTCTGGTATGAGCTACATTGGCCTTGGAAAGAGAGCCCCAAAATTAGATGCTGCTATGAGCTACGCTGGGCTTGGAAAAAGGGCCCCTAAGTTAGACGCTGCTATGAGCTATGCTGGGCTTGGAAAAAGGGGCCCTAAGTCAGATGCTGCTATGAGCTATGCTGGGCTGGAGAAAAGGGCCCCAAAATTAGATACTGCTATGAGCTATGCTGGGCTGGGAAAAAGGGCCCCCAAATTAGATGCTGCTATGAGCTATGCTGGACTTGGGAAAAGAGCCCCGAGAATAGATTACGGTATGAGCTACATTGGTTTGGGAAAAAGGGCTCCGAAATTAGATGCCGCCATGAGCTATGCTGGTCATGGTAAAAGGGCTCCCAAATTAGATTCTGGTATGAGTTATATTGGTTTAGGGAAAAGGGCCCCGAAATTAGATTTTGGTATGAATTACATTGGTCTCGGAAAAAGGGTCCCGAAGTTAGATGCTGCCATGAGCTATGCGGGTCTTGGAAAAAGGGCCCCGAAGTTAGATGCTGCTATGAGCTATGCTGATGTGGGGAAGAGACCGAAACGAGCTCCGAGAATAGATATCGGCATGAGTTACGCTGGACTGGGTAAAAGATCGTACAACTTAGACGACGCTATGAGCTATGCTGGTTTAGGAAAACGATACTTGGGACACGTACGCGGAATCGACGCTGGCATGAGCTTCGTGGGTCTCGGGAAACGGTCGCACCTGTCGTACGAGGCGAACCGCGCTGACGACGAGGCGAACTACCGGTACGGCAACAAAGGCCGCCTATTCCGCGTCGGGTCGGACAAAGGGCTGAACACCGCCGGCTATGATAAACGTGTTGTTCATATCGGCAGGATTTTCACGAACAAACGGCCGAGGTTTCAACGGATGCTCGACGCTGGTATGCGCTTTACCGGCATTGGCAAGCGGGCAACGAAACGTCCGCTACCTTGGCGACAGGTCCTGCAGTCCATACGACGCAGAAACATCGCTGGCTCGACGTGATATTGAGGTCAGTGGTGCGTGTGCAGCATCTCTACTGAACGGCCCATGTGTTGTGCGATGGATTGGCGAGGGCACTACATTACGACAATTGGAAGACTAGCGAACAGGCTCAATTAAAGAACCGTCTCGTCCTCTCGCGTGTCTCGGGTGTCACTTTGACCTCGATTTGAACACACCGGGTGTACTCTCAAAGTTACAGAAGCTGATTTAGAATTGCTGGGTTATGCCTTTACGGTTATAGACGTCCGGGTTCCGTTGCGCCGAATGTTCGCGGCGGGGAGTTTGAAAGAAATATGCGCTAGAGGGCGAGACGTATTATTTTTTGAAGAACAAGATGACGTCAGGATGCAAGAGAAACATACATACCAGGTGTCTTCATGGTTTATGTTTTAAAAAAATCGTAATGGTACATGTGTTGGATATTGGTCGGTGTTATTATTTCAATAGTGCAATAATGAATGCCTAAGACTGAACGCTCTTCAACAATGGATCGACAGAAACATACTGACAATACTGTGAAACAAGGCTTTGTTATTGGGTTTCTCTCAGAGGTACCAAGCCCAATTTCCGGCAATAACCTATCTGACAAGTCACACAACGAAATGCTAGCCTTGAGACCTCTGCCATATTACACAATCCATGTTGTTTAAACTATTTAGACATAACGTGAAAATGTACAATATACTGTCAAACCAGCGTGAGGTATACCATTATATGCACATATACATCTCCACTGTGTCTAAAGTGTAGACCTGACCGTAATGAATTCTGGCTTATTGTCTCACACGCTCGAATGACTACATATGCGATTAAAAACGTCGGACAATCTGCGTTTGAAGGCACCATCTTCTTTTCTGTTTCTGCATTACACGCTTGACTTTTTGCAAAACATTACGAAAACGTGTGTTGTCTTGATACTGTAATTTTAGAGAACGAAGCAACTATTCAAACTGTTAGTTACAAGCTAGTTACAAGCTGCTATCGGTTTTTTTTTTGCTGTGACCGCAACGACCTTTTGTAATAGCAACAACGTGTTGGTGTAGAAACGAGAGGATGTTAAAAAAGTGCATTCACATAAACATGTCGTACAGTCTGCTGCAGTATTTGTAATCTGCTGTCTTAGTAGCAATATGTTGGTGTTGCGGCAACAACGTGTTTTTATAATGACTACCTACGGTTATGACAACAACCTGCTGCTTTAATAACAACGTGCTATATAATACCAAACGTTGCTCTATTAACAATATGTTGTTATATCAATATGTTGTTGTTATAAGGAAAACCTATTATTATTATTAGTTTCATTATTATTGAAACAACCTGCTATTGTAGTAACAAACCGATATAAGGGCAAACATTTGATGTTATATAACGACCTGCTGTTATAGTACCAACATGTTGTAATCGTAATAATAATAGTGGACGCTTATTCTAAGGACTCCTAGACCTAGTGTGAAGAACGTCTGCTTCAAGCAACTTTGAAATCCACGTTCTGGCCTGCACAGTTTAATACAGCGATCCGATCCGATTCGAACGTCCGAGCGTCCCTTGTACACAACCTGCAATATATTAACAAGATGTTGGCATGATAATAACTTACCGTTGTAGAAACAACCCACTGTTAATTACAATAACTTTCATGTTATTGTTGAGTATCCCATCAATCATCTTCGATCGAATTGAAATGCATGACAGAACACTAGTTAACAGGCTCGCAAGATTCGCATCACGTTTGAGGAACATCAATCAGAACATCACGCATTTGAACAAGGAGTCCGTAATGGCAGTTAGGTCGACTAACAGTCACTGGGGGAATTGAACAGTAATCTTGACAAACCTCTGCAAGACCAATCAACTGCTGAATTGGATTCAAGTACAAAGCCATTGCAGTCAATGCGCTTGTTTTAGCATTTAGATGCCCAAGTACAGGTATGCACAATTATATCATCTCACGCAAAGTCTACTCGCCGTGCACAAATCGGGGTTATAGATTTGGGACATATGACATACAGTGGGTGAATTGCCAACATTTATGTTTGAAATTAAACAAAAGTTATTTCAATGAGGGACATGGTTAGGAGACTTTTTGCGTAGTAGCAAGGGACGTTAAGGACGCTTTTGTGCGTTTCGAACAATGCTTCTGTCGCTGCGGAATACGATCCGCTTTTGTCAAATGACATGCGAATAAGAGTTCAAAACACGCACGAAAAATACAATCGCCAATATGTTACCATAGCACAGGAAGCTGCACAAAACCTCGCTAGATCCAATGAGTAGTTTTATGAGGAACTCCCTTTGAGCATGTCCTGGAAACCATCAGACTTACATAGTCGGAAAGAACGTTTGTGGATCTTACGGATTTACATTACCAGTCTTACAGGGATGCACCACTGGGGATGGCTAAAAAATACACTGCGGGAGACTTCGTGAGTATTGTCGTGCATTGCTATAATTAATAATCTGTCGAGCCAAATAGTCAAGCTCCTTCGAAGCAAGATCATTTACTTGGAAATTAATTAGGCCAACATGTCGATTCGCGCAATCGTTAGAACCTTGTGTCGTTGAGTGGACTAGGACTACGTTGGATAGTTGTCCAGTGTCATTAATTATGACCAATCATCTAGGCGGAAACGCGACTTGCGGCACCCACTGCCGGCGATCAGGAATACTGCCAGACTCTGAGCAACCCTGATTTGTGCGCATGACCTAGCCATATCCCCAGTGAATAATGCTGTCCCACGCACGGCTCAGTTGAATAACATTTACCGTTGTCCGTCACTCAGTCGACCACAATTTGACATACAAATAACGCCAACTGCCACAAACAGCTTGTTAACATCAGCCATGAGGCGTCATGTTTATCGCGACATCGTTGTGTAGATGGGTTATCAAGTTGCCCCGACAATGATGTGGATCGGATGTCAGATATTCCAAATTCATTTACTCCAATGGATTGCTTAATGGGTGTGATGTGTTTTGCTTATGAAATCTGACAGGTTATGCGCCATCGAATTTCAATTCTAACAGTATCTTTGTCAACTGCTGTTCTTTCTGATATCAGTAACCTCGAGGAAATGTTGTCTTACACATCGTGCATGTCAAGTTGTTGCTTCATCAGCCACTCTATGTCATTCTTAACGTGCGTGACATTCCCTGTATTTGGCATAATACGGCCTTTCCGTGTCATAAAACAATGATTTAATTATAGATTAAAACTACCGCTTCTAAAAATATAAACAAGGAGAAACGGCCCACAGCTCTAATTGTTTTGAGAACTGATTATTCAACTTTTGTGTAATAAAAATAGGGTTACTTACTGATAATATAAAATCAATATCATGGTGACAGAAAAATCTAATGCCAATATGTATCGTAAATATCCAGGAATACAGAATACTACCTTATGATAACATCCAGATATATATATATATATGTATGTATATATATATACATATATATATATATATAATATCGTTCTATTAAATAGTGTGTGTATCATCATCATTGTGCAGCCGTAGTGTCCCGTGTTTGGGCAAAGGCCTCAGCATGTCGTTTCCAGATCTGCCTGTTTTGCTGTCTCTGCCAGATGGTGCCTTTCCAGTACTCGTCTAGTTCGTCTCTCCACCATCTCGCCGGTCTTCCTCTAGATTGTTTCCCTCCGTAAGGTCTCCAGATTGTGATACGCGAAGTCCAATAGGTTATCTCGTAATCTGCTGATGTGCCCTGCCAGGTCCACTTCTGTCTTCTGATTTGTTCTATCACATCTCTGACCTTTGTCTTCTCTCTTACCCAACTGTTTCTTTTTTCTCCCGATACGTGATGTTCAACATACTTCTTTCCATTTTTGTTTGTGCGGCCGCTGGCTTGTTCTTTGCCTGGATGGTGAGTGTCTATGTTTTCCGCGCCGTATGTGATCACTGGAAGTACGCATGAGTTGTAGACTTGTCTCTTCAAGCAGGTTCCAAAGATACCCTTGCAGATGTCGCGGTGTTTGGCGAATGCTGTCCAGCCGGCGGTGATTCTTCTTTGAATATCCTTGTCTTGTTTTTTTTGTCTTTGACACTGTATCGCTGTCCCACATTGACGTAGATTTCAACGTTTTCTATCTGCGTGGTGTTAATATATATTGGTGTGTAATTTTCTAGCATCACTTTTGTCTTCTAAATGTTCATCTTCAGATCATGTTTTTCACTTTCATCAGCTAGCCGCTGTAGTATCTTTTGTAGTCCTTACGGTGTAGTAGCGCATATGAGTATGTCGTCGGCGAAGCGAAGATTACTGGGATATGTTTCGTTTATCCTCAAGCCTCTTGTTTCCCAGCTCAGTCTTCGGAATATGCTTTCGAGTGTTGCCGTAAACAGCTTGGGCGATATGGTGTCACCCTGTCGTACTCCTCTCTTGAAATTGATCTTGTTGCTCTTTTTGTGTAGGTGGACTGTCATCAAGCTGTTGGTGTATATGTCTTTCAGCAGTTCGATGTACACGTCTTCTATCCCCTGTTCTTGAAGGGAGGTCAGTATTGCTTGAGTTTGCACCGAGTCGAAAGCCTTCTCGTAGTCGACGAAAGCGACGCAGGGCGAGATATTATATTATCGGCACTTCTCTTTCAGTTGGTTTACGACGTGTATGTGGTCTGTCGTTGAGTACCTGCTTCTGAAACCTGTTTACTCTCGTGGTTGATTTTCGTCGAGTGTCTTCTCTAGCCTATTCGTTAGTATCTTTGTGAGTAATTTGTAGATGTTTGATAACAGACATATCGGTCTGAAGTTATTTAAGTCTTTCTTATTTCCCTTCTTGAAGATTATCATCGTATTTGCGTTCTTCCATGCGGTGGGTATTCGTCTTTCTGATAAGCATTTAGTCTACAGCTTAGCCAGTGTATTCGAGATGGTATCTTCTCGTGATTACAATGTTTCAATGTTTATATGGTCGTTCCCTGATGGCTTCCCATTCTTCGTATCTCTTAGCGCTGCTTCCCCCTCCCATGTTGTTGTCTCTGGTACCTCTTTCGGGTCGGTGTGAATTATGGTACTCTATTCACTGTCGTATACCTCGGTGTAGAAGTCCTCTATTCTTTCCATGACTACTCTATACTCTATAGCTATGTCTAACCATGCTGATACCTCCATTGACGTACCACACACACCTCATCAACTATGTACATTAAAAGCAAGAACAGAATACTGTCATACATAAACGTACATACAATCAATGTGAAACTTACGAAACATACTATCTTGCCTATAAATTCCATACATCTAAATCATACAAAATATGCGTTTACACTGCACAATTTGTCAAACAAGCGACATAGAAGCGATATGGCATTAGATTAAATGTTTCTAACACACTTGGGTGGTTTTGATGATCACTCGCTAAACAACATATTAGACATAAATGATAGTAAGTCATTAAATCCTATACGTAGATCGTCATATTTCGACTCATATTCATTTATTAAATTCAGCAAACAAAATGCAAATAGTTTCAGTGTATCAAATTCCAACATACAATCAATAAACACAAAATTTAATGAAATAGAAGCATTCGTCAAAGAACTAACCAGCGAAAACTTAAAATCCAGCGTCATATGCTTACAGGAAAGCTGGCTATCTAAAAATGATGACCTAGCAACTATACCATTGGATGGATACAGCTGCATTACTCAAGGGAAAATGTCCAGTAATAAAGGAGGATTAATCATATACGTTGATACAAAATATATATACAAAGTAATCTTAAATTTAAACAATTATGAATTATGGGAAGGATTAATCATTAAACTAATTAACGGTGGAGTAACAAACCAGTACTAATAGGGAATATATATAGACCTCCTAGAACAATATAATTATCGCTGGTGATTTTAATATAAACTTGCTAAAGGTAATGAAAATGTAACTAAATGTTTTTATCTTCTCATATCACATAGCATATAGCCACAAATTATACTTCCAACAAAATTCTCAGTAAGAAATGGTACATTACTCGACAACTTTTTCTGTAAACTGACTAAATCATACTGATGATACGAGAAGCAAAGATAATACACTACGAGTTACTTTTTAATAAATACAAATATAATACAGCGAACACATGGAAAACAATAAATGAAATTATGTCAAAACAGAAACCCACTGCACAGTTCCCAGTATGTTTTCAACAAAATAATGAAACATATACGAATAAGCTTGACATAGCCAATGTATTTAATCAATTTTTACTCAAATAGCCCGTAAGCTTGCAGAAAATATAACATGTACAAGTGCAAATAATATTACACTATATCTCATAAATAAAACTAATGCAAGTTTTAAATTTGCAGAAATACAAGAAACATCCATATCACAAATTATCCACAACCTTCCCAACAAAAGCAGTTATGGCTTTGATGGAATATCAAGTAAATTATTGAAATCTATTGAACTAGAAATAGTCAAACCCTTAACTGTATTGATAAACCAAGTATTAAATACTGGAAAATTCCCTGATCAACTTAAAATTGCAAAAGTAATACCTACATATAAACAAAACGATCCTACATTATTGTCTAACTTATAGACCTATATCTCTTTTACCGGTCATCTCAAAGGTTATTGAAAATATTATTTGTAATAAATTATTAATGGATCTTACAAACACAAATCTGTTATCATTCAACTGAATACGTTGTTCTAGAAATGGTTGATAGCATTATTAGACAAATTGATCAAAACAGTTACCTTTTAGTAATATTTCTTGATCTGTCTAATGCATTTGACACACTTGACTATTAAATTTTACTAGAAAAACTAAAATACTATGGATTGGAGCCCACATCTATATACTTATTACGTGACTACTTCACAAACCGTAAGCAATATGTAGAACTAGAAGGTACAATAATATACTTTGCCTTTACAAACAGGCGTCCTACAAGGATAAATTTTAGGGCCATTGCTATTTATTATATATCAATGATTTTACAATATAATACAATTACCTAATATTGCCTCACATTAACTACTGTCTAATGATCTGGCGATACAAATGTAATCGAATAAACAATCTACAAAAGAAAGCTGTAAAAACAATATCTTTAAGTAAATATAACTTCCACACGGAACCAATATTTAAACGTTTCTCGATTTTAAAGATTGGAGACCTACTTAGTATACATATATTACGATTTTACTATACATACAAACATATAAAATTACCAGCCTACATTAAAAACTGGTAGACAATCGAGAGCAGCAACATACATAGCCAGAATATACACATTCAAGACACGACACGAATTTGCAAAAAGAAGCTTTATATATAGTCTACCACACAGAATAAGCAATACCTCTGATATCATTAAAATAACCACACACAGACTACAAGGATATATTCATTATGTAAAACATAATATCATACAATGATACAAACACACACGTACAGTCGTAAATTGCTACACATGCACATATAATCATGAATGAACACCAATCCCAGTAACACGTACAACCATAAATATATTACATTGTACCCACACATTCACTACTTACTACACGCGTGAAGAAACAAACATTAATAAAAACAGATATGAATATACATACTTCTAAATAGGATTGGGCAATGGTGCATTAATGGAATACATAACGTACGAATTCTATAAAAGATAGACAATTACTAAGTCCCAAGGTGGCCCCTATGATAGCGACTATTTATTAGTCTTAGTCTTAGTCTTAGTCTCCTACACCAAATAGTGTACAAACTTAATCTGAATAACTACTGCGTTATATAGTTACAATATATGTTTATATGTATGTTTTATTTGTATTACTTCTTTGTATTGTACAATATTTGGAAAATAAATACATATATATATATATATATATATCTAAACATTGAAACATTGTAATCACGAGAAGATACCATCTCGAAGACACTGGCTAAGCTGTATACTAAATTCTTATCAGAAAGACGAATAACCACCGCATGGAAGAACGCAAATACGGTGATAATCTTCAAGAAGGGAAATAAGAAAGACTTAAAGAACTACATACCAGTATGTCTGTTATTAAACATCTACAAATTACTCACAAAGATACTAACGAATAGGATAGAGAAGACAGTCGATGAAAGTCAACCACGAATAAGGTACTCAACGACGGACCACATACACGTCGTAAACCAACTGAAAGAGAAGTGCCGAGAATATAATATCCCGTTCTGCGTCGCTTTCGTCGACTACGAGAAGGCTTTTGACTCGGTGCAAACTCAAGCAATATTGACCTCTCTTCAAGAACAGGGGATAGAAGACGTGTACATCTAACTACTGAAAGACATATACACCAACAGCTCGGTGGCAGTCCACCTACACAAAAAGAGCAACAAGATCAACATCAAGAGAGGAATACGACAGGGTGACACCTTATCGCTCAAGCTGTTTATGGCAACACTCAAAAGCATATTCCGAAGACTGACCTGGGAAACCAGAGGCTTGAGGATAGGCGGAGAATACCTCATCAGTCATCTTCGCTTCGCTGACTTGTATGCGCTACTACACCGCAAGAACTACAAAAACTACAAGGTCTGAAGATGAACATTTCGAACACAAAAATGATGGTACAAAATGACACACCAATATATATCAACACCACGCAGATAGAGAACGTTGAAAGCTACGTCTACATGGGACAGTGATACAGTATCAGAGACAAAAACCAAGACAAGGCTATTCAAAGATGAATCACCGCCGACTGAACAACATTCGCCAGCCACCACGACATCTTCAAGGGTAACTTGGAACCTGCTTGAAGAGACAAGTCTACCACTCATGCATAATTCCAGCGATCACATACGGCGCGGATCGATACATGGGCACTCACCATCCATGCAAAGAACAAGCTAGCAGCCGCACAAACAAAGATGGAAAGAAGTATGTTAAACATCACATATAGGGAGACAAAAACAAACATTTAGGTAAGAGAGAAGACGAAGTTCATAGATGCACGCACGCACATCAAATCAGAAGACAGAAGTGTAATAGTAAAAAGCAGTATAGGAAAAAGTTCCACAAAGGAAGGTATAAGGACATGAGGAAATATTTAGCAGCTATATATTGGAATAACACTCTGAAGCATAAGACAGCAACAGAATGCTGGAATTTCTTAAAGAGTGAAATTAAGTGCATAGTCGATACATTTGTACCCTTCAAAGAACAAGGGAAACGGTCCAAAAAGAAATACTTATCGAAAGAAGCCATTAGAAAAATTAAGGAAGTCATATAGATGTACTGGAAATGACGAAGACTACAACATTTATAAAGAAGCACTTAACCAAGCTACAGCTAAAATTAGAAATTCAAAGAGAAGCTATGAACAAAAATTAGCTAGTAATATAAAACATGAGCGCAAGAGTTTTTATGCGTATGTTCGAAGCAAACAGAAACTTCAGGATTAGGTCGGTCCTCTAGAAGATAGTGCTGGAAATATAATATCAGAGGGATTCTTAATGGCAGAAGATCTGAATGAGTATTTTAGTTCAGTGTTTACCAGGGAAGATATTAGTTCACTGCCAGTATCAGATACTAAGTTCAAGGGGCAGATTCAGACTGTAACCCCGGAAATGGTAGCTAAGAAAATAAGGGCTATGAAGGAGTGGATTGGATTCCGCCCAAACTACTATTGGAAATTGTAGAACAAATTAGCGTACCGCTTGCTACAGTTTTCAATTTGTCATTAGAAGAGGGAGTGGTTCCTTTAGAATGGAAAGAGGCAAACATTATACCGTTATTTAACAAAGGCTCGAGAAACAAGTCAGAGATTTATAGGCCAGTGAGTTTAACATCAGTGATTTGCAAATTATTACAAAAAGACTACACTAGCAAAAGAGCAGTATAGATTAGATATAAGAAAGTTCTCATTTTCACAAAGGACTGTAAATGAATGGAACAGATTATCTGCTGATTGTGTGGGTGCTAATAGCGTGAATATGTTTTAAAATAAAATCGACACATACCTCAGAAGGGCGGGGTACACATAGATACAAGGGTTGGACTCTCGATAAGCCAAAGGGCTTCCTTGTCCGCCTACCACCTAGAGTTAATTCTCTGAGACGAACTAGACGAGTACTGGCAGGGCACCATCTGGCAGAGAATAGCGCAAGACAGGCAAATATGGAAAAGACATGCTGAGGCCTTTGCCCAACCACGGGAAATTACTGCTGCACAATGGTGACGACGACGATGATGATGATATATATATATATATATAAAGTAGGTACCAATCTACTCGCCACAAGATCTACCTACATTTGTAGGCAAATATAAGCCGGAGCTCCCAGCGGACTCTAATGAGACAGCTCTGGAACTATTTGCACTGATAGCCCGTTTATCCAACTGTAATCACGCCATCACCCATACTATTGTCAAAACGCTCGATTTTCAACCGCTTCCTGTATTATGTTCCTCAACATGCATGCACGTGTAGTGATGGATCGGCATGCACACACGATAAGTCGTTTGTTTACCTGTTGGCCGATGCAGCATTCTGATTTATTTAGTGCTTCACTGTAGTGCACCAGCTCTCTTGATAAAGTGGAACAAGACGATGACTTAACAAGATTGCAACCAGGAAAACTAACTCTAGATGGCAAGTGGACAAGGAAGCCTTTGTCTTATCGAAAATCCGACTTTTAACCAAATTTAACAAGATTACCGTCCACAACTGCAAACCTTTGTATAACCCTTCATCATCAGACAGCTGTCAACTTTTATTTTTGAACATATTCACACTGCTAGCATTATCACAATCATAAGATAATTTGTTCCAGTAATTTATTGTACTCTGTGAGAATCAGTACTTTCTCATATCCAACCTACACTGTTCCTTGACTATTTCAACATTGTGCCCCCTGGTTCTACCGTCGTCTTTAAGTTTTAACAAAATAGTTCTATCGATATCTTTATAAGCATTAAATATTTTCAAAACTTCTATTCGGTCTCCTCTTAGTCTCCTAGTGTCTAGTGTTGACAACCCACATTCTAATAGGCGGCTTTCATAACTAGCTAAGATATTTCAGTTCAGGAATAAGCTTAGTCGCTCTTCGTTGTACTCTTTCAAGTTGATCTATGTCCTTCTTATAATGTGGCCTCCATGCGTTTATGCAATATTCCATATGAGGCTTAACTAATGCTTTGTACAGTGGTACAATCAGCTGTTTCTACTTATATGTGGCATTTATCCTAATTAGCCCTTGTTTTGTTTCGATACCCTTTGAAGCAGCAATTTCACATAGCTCTGACACTTTAATGTCAGCACTGTTATTCCTAATTTCTTTCACAGTTTTACCTAATACTGTATCCTCCATTGTGTATTGTTTGATACATTTCCATGTCCTACGTGTGTGCATTTACTCTACCAACAACTGAATAAATGTTGCCATTTTTTAGACCATTTGACTAATTTGGCTACTCCACCTTGTAAGTGTGTTTATCTGCATCTGCTGTATGCTAAACTCACTGTTTTGTAATGATCTGATTTATTGTTCGGGTCCTGTTCAAATAAGAGTATAATGTTTGCGTCTTTCCATTAATGTCATTCCTTTTAATGAAAAATTAAAAAAAATTGTAAATGCTATGCCAATTAGCATTACTGTTTCCAACAGTATTTTGGGTGGAATCCCATCCACTCCAAGTGATTTATTAGCCTTCGTTGCCTATTTTTCTTAGCTACCATTTCCGGAGTTACGAATAAGTCCCCCAACTTGTCTTAGCCTCCTAAAATTAACATATATTGTCTTGGTGATAAACTATCATATTCTCTGGCCAACTCTGAACTTTAAGTGTTTTTTGTCATTAAGAACCCCTCTCATGTTAGTTATATATTACGTGGTATGTATCTGTCGAAAAAGCTTCCGAACAGTGTTTCCTGTCGGTCGCGATGTTGTCCACACCTCGAAGTCGTCGCGTCTGTTGAACGGGCCGATAACTAGCACGCCGAGCAACGTGATGTCGTGCGTCTTCAGAACTGATTGTCAGGAAACAATAATGCAAGAACGTCACATGGTGACGTCAGCACCATTTGATCTTGAAGACGTTTGTATACGCTTACGCAGCTGCGATGTCGCACATAAAAATGCGCTACATTAAAATCTGCGCTAATTCCGATACAGCTACCAATTATATAAGTAAGACAGTCCTGTGTGAATTAAAACTAAATAATCATTATTGTTCATCAGTAACTCAGATCCTGCGTACTGAAAGTATGTCCACGCGCCAGTGCAAGAGTCTGGGAATCTTACAAAACAAACTTAGAAGTGGAAGTTAAACAATTCATACTCCACCGTTCAAAAAACGCAACGAATTCTACTCAAAACGTAAGAGTTCACAAATATGTAATCAGGCAAATAAATCCACAACGTTTTACATATATATATATGCATATATATATATATATATAGAATCGAAATGATACAGAGTAGATCAACAAGATGGGTTCTGGATCGTTATCATAATATTTCCAGTGTTGTTGGCATGTTACATGAACTTGAATTTATTATATTTCAACAATGTCGTTTGCATTCTAGATTAATATTAATGTACAAGAGTGTTAACAACATAGTATGTAAGAATCTAAATAAATACCTGTCCCCAGTAATCAACAATCTTCCCACTGAGGTGGTCTAGGCCTCTAACCTAGAGTCATACAGGACTCTCCTCTCGGGCCTTCCAGTCACAGAGTGAAAATTGAACCACTATTACAATTAATTTATACTTTATTTATTTGTTTTAATGTATCCAATTCTTTATTAGCTTCCGCTGCGCCTACGTTACAGTCCTCAACTTGATGATGTTTACGTAATATTGGCAGAACTGCAGTTTTTAAATGATTATTTCAAGATGATATGTATGCCATATATTACGCTAAGATGCGTCTACATGTAGGTCCAGTATTTATATGTCAGTCACCTATCAACAACAATAGGCCTATGTGAAACTAAATTGTATGTCTGATTTTCTTTAATCATGTTTGCTTTTTGTGGAAAGAAACACGACAGGTTTCTAATTAACTTAAATGTGTAAGAATTCCTGTTACGCACACCACCGAAAAAACCTCCTTCATTCAGTCATGACGAATGAAAAATATTTTGTTTTCGGTGAGAAGTATTAACATACTGGACGCCTTCGGTTAAATATATGTATAGATGTGTGTGTGTGTGTATGTGTGTGCGTGATGCGTGCGTGCGTGTGCGCACGTGTGTATGGGGGAACAGTGATTGTGTATGCTGTGCGTGGATGGGGGTCTACGCTACTGAGCAGATCTAATGTAAGTTGCAAGGTAGGCACATTGACCGTAGAAGACATTGCTGGTGTGTGTGTGTATGCATGTGCGTGTGCGTGTAGTGTATAGTATTGTAGTTTGCTTTAATGATTCTGGCACGTGTCTAACAAGATTACACAAAGTTATTAAGATAACTATATGTGGTGTTTCAGCACTTTGCATAATAAACACCACAACACATTGTACGTGTACGATTATGTGATAGATTTTATATAATTTGTTAAAGGCAAAATTACATGAACAACGATAGAAAGAACGGAGAAGACAGACTTCAAATGATCGACTTCTATTGCAGAAAATCACGTTTTCTTGAAGATGCTCACAAAATACATAAATACACGCACGCACGCACGCACGCACGCACGCACGCATGCAGACACTTAGTAACATAGAAACAACATAGTCATATGATAGACTACCGCTTTGTGAATGTTACTATTTAATAAACAAATACATTGATATAGCAACTTATAGCACTTAGTCTACATCCAGATGGATACTTTAGCCTGTGTATATAAAAGCAGCATCCATGTTGCTAATTTAATCACAACATTATAAACAATTACAATGGTATAGCAACTAAATCACATATTCTACGTCAAGATTAATACTTTAACCTGTGCATATAAAATAGCATCTATGTTGCTGGTCTGGCCACAACATAAACGTACAATGTATGACTCTAATCAATATTATGTGTCCATCATCTTCATGTTACTAATTATTAGTTATAAAATACTGTCACCTTCTCGCGTTTACTATCTATGTTTCACCGGTTTTCTATTAAAAAAGCTAAAACGTAAACACGTACTGCGCTGAAACAACCATTGCACCTGTCATGCTCCAGTTATGCACAACTAATAACAGTAGCGAGAGAGACTAGCATCTATGTATAATAACTGTTTAATACTTGGTTAATTGGCAACTAGTCGAGATACAAGCAGATATTTTCTCATCTATATGATCGCTTGATCTTCTCACAAAACTTGCCCTCTCTGACGTAGTTACTCGCCGACATATCTCGGTGCCCGTTTCTCTGTGAACGCGTTCAGGCCTTCTCGTCTGTCCTTTGTGGTTATTATCTGTGAATAAACAAAATCTACTGGTCAGGGTCACTGTTTGTGTGTGTGAGTCTGTGTGTGCGCGAGTATGTGTGCGTGCGTGCGTGCGTGCGTGTGTGTATCTGTGTGTGTGCATGGGCGCGCGATTGTGTGTGTTGGTGAAATTGGTGTATAAATACACAAACGCACACACACACACTCACACACAACACGTACATAAATTCAACCACTCACACACATGTACACACACGAACACACACACACACACACACACACACACACACACGCACACACACTACTCTACACCCACAGGGGCACACGCGCACGAACGCGCATTGACACACAAGCGTCCGCACGTATACATATCCATACATACACACGTTACTCGCACACCTACAGGCGCGCACACACACGCACGTACGAACGAACGCACATACATTTGCATAAGGTTTCTTTTTGAACCACGAAGGCACGTCGCTATAGACAACACTGAAGTGGTATTCAGGTCTAGTTCTACCAATATAATGCACGCTTTATGTCACTTTGATACGTGGTAATACACAAACCTGGGAGTAGCATGCTTCTTCTATCTGCAAGCCAGTCGCCAAATCAACCTGAAGAAATGACCATTAGGTGACGGCACATCTAGCAATAATAGGGGTGACGTGGGATATCACGGAACACCGTAATTGTAGTGATTATAATTGTGAATGCAAGTCGAGTTTATATTGCCTGGGGTATGCATGTTTCAAACACCTTTGCCGTCAGTCTACTGATATTGTGTTAATAGGAAACAGAAACGATCGTCACGTTCGCATTCGGTATCCGGCTCTTGTTGTTGGAAGATACATTAGCAGGCAATTGAGACTGGCGTACTGATTAAACATTACGTGCTACAAGAAAGTAAATCGGACATTTAAGTTTAATTTAAGCCTACTTCCATCTCTCGTCGTGACAGAGCTAATGCAAACAATGCAGCTTTTACAGCAGTATGCACACATTACTGGCTAAACAATATAATTATTTACATTCCAGATGTTGATAATTATGTGAAATGGAAGTTACCAATGTAAAAAAACAGCCACAATCTTCTACACAGTATTTCAGGAAACAAACTGTAAACAAAACTAATAAACTTACTTCAAAACCTTTGTTCAGTGCCAGCTTTGCTAGTCGTAGGGCAATCGGACCCTAAAACATACAATAGTAGCGTGGTGTCAAGCCCGAAGTTCAAAGTACTGCACACTTCATCCCTGAGGCATGTTCAACAAGAATACCCGTTCAAATGAATGAAACGTTCTCTTTTCTTAAATCAAGTTTTCTTCTTCTGTGCAAACAAAATCTCTGGCGAGCAGAGTTTTATAAGGTTAGAATCAGAAAGTAGAACATTTGGATGATAAAACACCAGCTGTTTTATATTGTCACAAAGTTCATGAGAACCATTGGCAGATTGGAGGATAGCTGCATACCTGTAACAGTCAAAACCAGATGTATGAAATAAAAATACATTCCTTAACTAGATACTTACATGCTTCACAATACCACTTACCACTTGTTCACACCGTAAATGTGGAATGAAGTATTTGAACGGTGCCCCAAAGATTAAATTTGAATATGGTCAACCTTGAAGTTATGTCTGTGCTGCTAAGCAAAGTTTACCTTCGTACAACACATTCCCAGGCTACGATTATCATAATATTATTATAATAATATTATTGTTAACGTCTCAGATCTACAATTTTTAGAATCATTCAAAATTGTAAACTTACCTGATTCGTTTTAACAGGATATACTTTCTCATAAAAAGGCCTCCAGAAACAATTAAAAATTTAACAAGATTTAACAAGAGATTTAAAAAGATTGCCACCCAGAGAATAAACTCTAGATAGCAGGTGGACAAGGAAGCCTTTTGGCTTATCGAGAGTCCAACCCTTTTTATCTATGTGTATCCCGGCTTTCTGAGGTACGTGTTAATTTGATTTTTAAATATATTCATGCTACTATCACCCACACAATCAGCAGATAATCTTTTCCAATCATTTAGTCCTTTGTTAAAATAAGAAATTTCCTATATCTAATCTACAATGTTCCTTTACTAATGTACCTTCGTGTCCCCTAGTTCTTCTATCTTTCTTAACTGATAAAAAATATTTATATCAATATTTTCATAACCATTCAATATTTAAAAAACTTCTATCTGATCTCCTCTCAATCTCCTGGTCTCTAGTGTTGTTAAACCACATTTCATAACTAAGATCACACAATTTTTGTATCATTTTAGTCACTCTCCTCTGTACTTTTTCTAGCATATTTATGTTTTTCTTGCGATATGGCCTCCATGCTTGTATACAATATTCTAAATGAGGCCTAACTATTGTTTTGTACAGCGGTATTATTAGTTCTTTTTCCTTATACACTATATTTTGCCTAATTAATCCAAGGATTTTATTTCCCTTTGAAGCTGCAATTCTGCACTGCTCTGAAACCTTCATATCAGCACTAATTGTTAAACCTAAGTCCTTTTCTTTTACAATAGTACTTAGCACAGTATCCCCCATTGTATGTTGTACATCTTTGTTCCCATGTCCTGTGTGGAGCCATATACATTTCCCAAAATTGAACAATATCTGCTGTTTTTTCAGACAATTTGATCAACCTGTCAAGATCATCTTGTAAATGCTGTCTATCTCCATCATGTTTAATCCTTCTAAACACTTTTGTATCATCCGCAAATTTCAACACCTTACTTGTTATATCATCGTCCAAATCAATGATATATATTATGAATAATACAGGTCCCAGTACTGTGGTACCGCAGTCAAAACCAATTTCCAATTTGAAGCCTCCCCATCAACTACTACCCATTGTCTTCTGTCAATCAGCCATTTTCTATCCAGTTAATCACACCATTTCCTATGCCATAGGTCTTTAGTTTTAGCAGTAATTTTTGATGTAGCACTTTGTTGAAAGCTTTCTGAAAATCTAAGTCAATATCTACTGGTGATCCCTCATCTACCCACTTAGTGATGTTTTCCAACAAACATAACACATTTTTTAAGCATGACCTCGCTTTTAGAAACCCATGTTGAAATGGGTTTATCAAGTTATGTTTAACAAGAAAATCCACCATGTGATCTTTAATTAGTCTTTCTAATAATTTGGAAATCACCGATGTTGAACTCACTGGTCTGTAGTTCTCCGACTTGTTTCTCGAACCATTTTTAAATAACGTTACGATGTTTGCATCTTCCTATTCTAAAGGAACCACTCCCTCCTTTAATGACATGTTGTAAACTGTTGCAATCGGTATGCTAATTTGACAATGCCAATATATGCAATAATTTTCTTTTCAGATAAATGCTACACTACATACCAGGAGCTATTTTATTCGTCTTTGAGTGAATGAATCAGTTTCCAAAATGTGTACACCATTAACTGATTCATACAAAATATACCCAAATAAAAATACAAATGCAGCAGTGCCACCAATATTAATGACACAGAAACAGTTTGATCAATCACCGCCCGCTGTGTATGTTATACTGACATTTACAGCAATCTCTTCAGCAATCTCTAGAGCCTTTTGATAGGCTGCGTCACCAGCCTCGTTCTGCTCAGTGACGTGATTGACCAATCGGAGTTGATGTGCCTCAATTCCGTCTAGGACCCGTCCAGTGAATATCAGCTCTTTTGCAATGGAAAGTCCAACTATGCGGGAGAGATGCTGTGTGCCTCCTGGAAACCCAACAAAGCAGTGTAGTCGGTGATGCAAAAGGGAAAAACACATAAAGCAATAAAAGTAGACAAGCATATAGTAGCAGAAGACTAAAGGAATGTAACAGCTTATGCCACATCTTCATAATCTGACTTCAGGAGAAAAACAAAGAACAACTTACCTGGTAAATGTTACTATTAATAACATCAATACTATTACAAAATTAACCAATTAAATGTCCTACACCCATGCTTAGTACCAGCATACAAAAGATAGTATTTGCTAACAAATGAAATTAAAAAACAGCTGTCAACAAATTAAAATTTTTACGTTCAGTTTTCTTTTTAAGTTAATACTCCTTTTATATAGGTGATCCAGATAATAGCCAACCATAATTTGCAAACAGAAACCAAGTGAAATGTTGTCTTAGATACACATTAACTTAATGAATGGAAAAAATTTACATAACAAACACTTTGTAGTCCTAAAACAAATTAGGATCGTATTTGTATAGAATGTCCAAACATTACTTGTCTACTTATGGAAGTCACCAGTTTTTTTTAAATTGGTTAAGGAACTCTTAAACTATCTATTCAAAGTGGTTGTGTTTTCTGATTAAATCATTACAGTTTTGCATTGCAACTAGGGGGATACCAATAAACCATCTAAGGAGAACACACATAAATTTAATATAGTAAACGCTACTGGCGATTTTCTAAAAACTATATATACAGATGTGTTTTTGCACAATTTTGTTTTTCAATACTGATATCTTATGGTACGTTATTTTTTCTCCTACCTGCACCAGGAATTATTGCAAGTTTGGTCTCAACCAATCCCATCTTTGCACAATCCGCTAGAAAAAGAACAAATAAGTAATTACAACCTAAAAATAACAACAGTGTGTATTTTGGTGTGAAATTAATTAATTTGAACATGCACGTTACACTTGTGATGGGTAATGTTCAACATACAAGTGGTACTCATTTCTGACCTGTATTAATGTGAAAATGTGCAAAAATAATTAATATTCCATTAGGTTATTCCATGATACTGGTAAATGATTGGATTTTCTAGTTATTAAAAAAAAAATGTACACACAGTGTACATGTACACTAGGCTCTCACTACAAGGATTCCTGATATAAGGATAATCCACTAAAAATTAACAATGAAATTTCATTATAATAAAAAATTAACATTATAACCAAGATCTTCAGAATGGAATTTTGTTCAACAAACAACTTATTTAAAAGAATACCTTGTTTTGAATCCTTAACCTGTTTATTTCTCAAGAGTGTCTCTATTTGTTTGTTTCACCTGCAACTCGGATGTCACAGCACATTGCAAACTCGAGTCCTCCACCCAGTGCAACGCCATCTAGTGCTGCGATGGTTGGCATGGGAAGATCTCGCAAATCCATGCCAAGTTGACGCAATGATGTCACAAATGGTCCGACTTCAGCTTCAGGCATTTGGGCCCGTTCCTTCAGATCAGCTCCTGGAACAGAATGGTAATTACAATCAACTCCACCGAGAGTTCATGTCAGGTGATTATAGTTTTTTCATAACCAATTAAATTATATACACTATTAAGATGTTCCGAGGGCAGTGATAAAATGCAGGTGACTGGACATCTGGAGAACCGTAAAACAAGAAATGTTAAGCGACCAGGAATACCTAGCATGAACTGAGCTGGCTCACCTAAGATTGTGCTGGCTGGAGGTACTCTGAAGCTCCAGAGGTAGTGAAGAGGACAGGTTTACAAGGTAAGTTTATGATGTATTGTATGATGAAATCAAAAGTGTGGTGTGGTATCAAAGGTTTCTTCAAAAATGTCAATAGCAGGTTGATGAGATGACAACAAACCTGCACAAAAGACCCCAGGTACAGCACTTCTCAGAACCATCACTTGTACCTCCTTCGCAGATTTGAGCATCTTCAGAACATCACGGAACTGCAACCAAATTAAATATAACTATGTAAGAGTTAAGTAAGTATTTGTTCTGTGCATGCATTCACATAACAGATACTTACTACACGCCATGTTTTAAAATAAAAACAAATACGTACACATGCGTGCATGTTCACACACACCATCTGCCGTATATGCTATTTTAGTTTCAAATGCTTGTTTTAAATAAACTGTTTCCAGCAGCACATGTACAGTGTAACCTCCCTATTAAGATCACCCTCTGCACTGGACAAGTGACCTGAATAGGGAGGTGAATGTATTAGTGGGACTAGTTTCCTATATTTTACTGTTACAATATTTGGGACTGTCCTAGGGTGACCTTAATTGTGAGGTGGCCTTATTACCGAGGTGACAATAAAGCAAAGTTCTACTGTACTCTGTTAACACATCAATTGTTTTTTTGGATTATGACATATCTTACATTAATATAATATTACAATCCATGCATACAACTCAAAATTGCTAAATGTACATAGTTGTTCAATACCTGATTCCTCAGACCTTTACTGATAGCATTCTTGGCCTCTGGGCGAGTCAGACTGCACACAGCAATTCCTGAAAGTGTGTTTTGTGATTCACAATGACACAAAGTTACAATAATTCATAACAAGTTTGCAAATACCATTTAGCCCATTGTGAAATAACAGTTCATTGGTGTTCAAATTTACAGCATGTGAATGGTTTAAGTTAATATAACCTGAAATTGTTAACTTTAAAAGTGCATGTTTTTTGTTAATCATTGATTAAGAAAATTTATTTTAATTTGTTTGGTAATAAGACTTTGATTAATTTGTCTGGTGGCAGGGCCTCTTTTGTCCTTTTTGCCACATCCAATCAAACATAATTTTGTTCCGTCATTACCGGTACATCAAACCAAAAAATGCATTTGGGCAAATGAGCTAGCATGTCATAGCTGATACTAGATAATATATTTTTTGTAAAATAAGATGAACGAAGAATATAACTCATGACCTTTAAACATAACAAATGTGGTAATCTGACCATTCACAATGACAATAAACAGACCGGTGATTGTTAAATGTATAATGCATCATACTGTGCTCTTTCGTTAAAACGTAAGTAATAAATGAGTAAAATTATGAAAAATACATGTTATGTAGACATGCACATCTGGATGGTTAATTTTTTTTTAAATAAAATTGGAGTCACTGCCTCCAGCCAATCAATGAGATGCTGTTTAACTGACTTTTGTAAATTGTGACTGATCATTTAAAAACTTTAAACTTTAAGAATAATGAACGGTATTGATATATTTATTCATATACAGCAGCAGGACCTGTGATAATGTAAAATGAGTATTTCACATTCCCTAATGTAGCTTCTTAGAACTGAAAAATATAAGAAATCAATTCGAACATTTAGACAAAAGGTTTGGCAGTGTATTTATGTCTTAAAAGACAACAAATTGTACAACTTGTCTGCATTACTTTATTCCATCTTCAGTCATTCAATTACACTTAAGTAACTGAAATCAGTAAAGTATATAGACTTATATTCCATGGGCTTGAAGGACTTGGAAAACTTGACTCAATGTAATATTTTTATTTTATAAAAGTTAAAACATTTCTTTACACAGTTCTAGTAGTAATTAACATACAAACAAAGAAACAACTGTACTTTCAACTTTAGTCTGTGTGATATAATAATAATTATTGTTATTAGTAATATTTCAAGTTCATGGTTTATATGTCACTAAAAATAGTAATAAGTTTTTTTTTTTAAAGTTCTAGTAGCCTAGGGTCTACTAAACAAAGCTAGTATTAGGATTGGAAAGCATATTTAAATTACCATAGGACTGATGCAACGCTTTCACTAGTGACATTATAATGTAAACATGCGACAGTTTATCTGGGCTAATCACTGTAGGTTTACGGTAGTACCAGAAACGTGTCAAGGACAAGGTCCTCGTTTGAGTCTTGTTTACAACTCTCAACGCGCGCTACATAATGAAAGTCCCACTTTCATTGACACTATGACACTTGTTTCGTACCGGTTCTATCACCATTCAGAAATTCCACGTTAATATCGTTACTGCTGTTGGAAGCCAGAGAACGACTTAAGATCCTGCTTATATTAACACAGCTCCGTGTGCCTTTGGTGAACATAACTCCCCCAAAGTTGATGAGAGCCATCCCTACTTTAACGACAGCTACCGCTGCGTGTCCCAAATCAGTAGTGACATCTGCCGGATTATTGCCGAACCATTGCTGTTTGTGGCGCCATCTGCTGTATATTTACGCAACTTTTTGTATTAATTAGTGCTGCCTTTACGTAAGCTTTTACTGCTTATTTAAGAAAATGTTTTGCTGTTATGCCCTCTTTTAGTACGAAAATCCGACTAATTACTGCTAAGAATCTAAAACGAAACCATATTTTCGTAACATAATGTTTTGTATTTGCTTCGAGGTTATGAGACATGGCGCCCCCTGTGTGGACAGTCGCAACCAATATTCATACCGAGTTCGCCGGGCACCCCCGTTATTTAAACGTTGTCTTGTATATGTCAAGTATAGCATTTGTTTTGATACTTATCAAACGGATAATTTAACATCTTTCTCGACGTAGCTTAATCTGCAACTGAAGCCATGGGAACAGTTTTGGTAAGTTACGTTGATCGCCAGTTTTGCTGTATTTTCATACATAATAATAATCAGATTCGCGGGCATTTTATGTCGGGCCATTCCACGTCTAGAGTTTGATAAACTTTTTAAAGTTTCCTAAATACTCTTTTGATCTTACACATTATGAAAATGTCGTTGGGCAAATGCTACACCGTTTTAGTAGATCTGTATATTACGCTAAGGCAGAAACGTTCACAATTACATCTTACAATTATCTGTAGGCTATGGCTGTGCTACAGTTCTTTTGAAACAAGCTTGAACTTGCATTGCCATTGCCTGGGGCATGGCAAGCGGAATTCTGTCAACTCAAGACTCAAGTCAAGCTATCACGGATTTTAGAATCATATTTAGGGACCAGATTTCCAGCTATGTTAGTGTGTAGTATAAATCACTAGCCAAGTCTCACATTTATAAAATGCAGGATATATACTAAAGATGCGAGCACAATCAATGCATAACATAATGATGCCATTGATGGGCTTATTAAAATATATTTACATTAATAAAATAAGACAAAAATATGCTATCATCAGTCAGTAGTGGTGGTCAGTGTCTCAGCTACTGGCATAGTACACCAAGTGAGAGCGCTATTGTTACGTTTTGTAATATTGCACAAATAAAACAACACTATGTAAAGAACTAAGACATTGTTTAGAAGTAGAACATTGTAAAATATGTGCATCCATGCAATATTAGTTGTTTTCAGTGAAAAATACATGTTACCATACATCTATGCTCCATGCGTCAGCATAACTGCCAGTCTGAGGCTGTATACACCATCATTTATATTTCCATCTGACCATGGGGTGCTGTCTGTCAGAGGTACTGTGGTTCAAGTCCTGGTGCCGACCAATTGGTGGTTCAGTATCGGTATCAGCTGTCATATTGAAACTTGGGTAGTTTTGTTCACCCTACATTGTCTGAGTCTTTCAGAAGAGACAGTTTTAAGCCATTGGTCCCTCCTGGTGCTACCTGGTGGAAATCTGTGCCAGGGGAAGTAAAAAAATCCCTTGCATGGAAATGGAAAAAACCTGTCGTGAACGCACTGCACTGTAATCTCATTCTTTAACACTCCCATCAGCTATGGAAAGAAGAAGAAAGAAGACCCTAGCTGTGTACATCAGCCACCCTTTTGGCAGCAGCAATTGATTGTTTCTTCTACTTGTGTTAGTAAACATTCTAGCTTCCTGTTAAAATCCCATTTATTTATTATCTCAAACATGCAAGTTGCATTCTTACAAACTAATTTAAGAATAAGATTCCGACTTAGTAAGTTAATTGGTCTGCTCCAGTACATGCACAGTAAAATGCAAAAACATCCGATGTGTTAGATAATTTTGAAGCAGTAAACTCTGTGTCATTTTAAAATGACACATCATTATGAGCTTGCCAGTGAATGTTCAAATGTTTCCTTTATACATTATTTCTCATTTAGGAGGACCCAACCCTGGAGAGGCATTTCAAAGGGCACAGGGACACAGTCACTAGTGTTGATTTCAACCCCAACATGAAACAGCTGGGTAGGTACTAGGTGTAGTCTTTCGGGAAGTATAACTTCACTACACTGTACACAAACAGTGCAGACAGCAGTGCATCCAATATGCGTCTGTAGTACTCCTGCAACACTGCCACCTTGTGTGTTTATGGCAAACTATCAACCACCAGCAGTATCATCTATGTACAACACATCTGTTGTAAACATGTGGGTTTCATCAACAACGACACCAATGTGAGTGCTGTCTATCAGGGAGTAGTGAATAGCCTGGCTCAGGGCTTTAATCAAAATGTCATTTTGATGGGGAAACTAATCAGAGTTTAGTTAAATTTTCTTTTAGCATCCCATCCCTAAAAATGAAATTGTTTTGTAAAGATGTGTATGTCAATTAATCAGTACATCAGTCATCAGCCACAGTGCATAAACATAGATGCAGGTTTGACAAGAATATGTTATTTACTTGTATTTTCATGTGTGCTTTCTCCATCCTTAGCCTCAGGCTCAATGGATTCGTGCCTCATGGTGTGGAACTTCAAGAACCAGATGCGGGCCTACAGATTCGTTGGACACAAGGTGGGGAACAGATACAATAAACAGTAAAACATGCTGATGTTTTGGAAATGTTCATATTTTGTGGCATATTATTCATCTCTGCTTTTGTCTGCAGAATTACTGGGTATATCTAGTTTGGTTCACAGACACATATTCCACCACGTATGTTCTATATACCTAGTATAGGTACATATCTAGGTATATGTCTAGAATATTTGAGGTAATTTAAACTAAAGAATTTGAAATCAGTTCAACTCTGTCAGTTACATTATAGATAATGTGAATGTTTTTATAATATGCACATGGACTTATTCCACCACGTATGTTCTATATACCTACCTAGTATAGGTACATATCTAGGTATATGTCTAGAATATTTGAGGTAATTTAAACTAAACAATTTGAAATCAGTTCAACTCTGTCAGTTACATTATAGATAATGTGAATGTTTTTATAATATGCACATGGACTTATTCCACCACGTATGTTCTATATACCTACCTAGTATAGGTACATATCTAGGTATATGTCTAGAATATTTGAGGTAATTTAAACTAAACAATTTGAAATCAGTTCAACTCTGTCAGTTACATTATAGATAATGTGAATGTTTTTATAATATGCACATGGACTTCATTGGTTTCATTTTACTATTTCATACGTAATGTTGCTCTAAATTTTTAACCTCACATGATTTGTTTGATTCTGTTCACAGGATGCCGTCATGTGTGTACGATTCTCTCCATCCGGCCACCTGGTGGCATCCGCATCTCGTGACAAGACGGTTCGACTCTGGATTCCGAGCGTGTAAGTCAGCTGCACAAATGTTTTTTAATTAATGAGGCTATTATTTAAAATATATACCTTGGTGGTTATCTGGTTACTATTTTGTGTTTTCGGGGGATTACGTTTTACAGAGATAACATCTTTTATGAGTGTTAATAATATGCCCATCCCGTGAATGTCTGAGCAGATACACTTTGGATATCAACAGAATTGCTGCTTTTGGAAAAGCGTTTTGTAGTTGACAGATACAGGTAATTGAATGTGGATGTATGTGTTGCAGGAAAGGTGAATCGACTGTGTTCAAAGCTCACACAGCAACTGTTCGAAGTGTAGACTTCTCTGCAGATGGCCAATCCCTTGTTACGTCGTCTGATGACAAAACCGTTAAGGTGTGTTACCAGTGTGGGGCATCTCTCTTTTATTTACAGTCATTTTCCTCCCCACACGTTGCACAACATATGTTGAATGGTCCATCACAGTTATTTTATTTGGGTTATAAACGAGTGGACTACAGTGTTGTTAACCATAGGTGTTTCTTTTAGTAAGAGGGCTAGTCTTCAAATTACGTACAAATAAAACTAAAAAAAGAATATCAAATTACGTACAAATAAAACTAAAAAAAGAATATCTCCTTCCCCTGTTCATACACCATATGCAATCCCTCTTACCCCCCTCATATGTGTAATTTAAATTACCAGCTGCCTGATGTGCACCTTGTGTCCAATTCATAGTCATTAGGTGGAGATGTTTGGCCCCTTAAGAAAGGTAAAAGTAAAGATAAGTTCTTATATAGCGCAGTATCCAGTCCTCAGGACTGCTCAGAGCGCTTTACACTGTGCTCCCTGGCAGAACTGTGCAATCAAACACCATCTCTAGGAAGCATTAGCCACGCTACAATAAATGCGCGACAACTGTTTGTACACAAATATCCACCACTGTCTATAGCCAGGTACTCATTCATACAGCTGAATTAACTGGAGCAATGTAGAGTAAACGAACATGCCCAAAGTTCGACACTGCCACACAGGATTCGAACCCACGTTCTCTCAGTTGAGAGTACAGAGCTCTTACCGCTGCACTACAACGCTCCACACAAGTCATGCTGTGTTATATTTTGAGATATTCTTTGCTTCAGGTTTGGACTGTGCACCGACAAAAGTTTCTCTACTCTCTCTGCCAACATTCCAACTGGGTTCGATCTGCCAAGTAAGTTTTTTGTACGGAGATTACGTTACAGACTAGCGTTAAAGGGATTCTTTGAGAATTTAATGCACGCAATTATTAGGTAATCCTGTTAATATGATTATTTCATGTAATTCTATGCCTTTATTTCATTAGAATTATGTTTTATTAATCGCTAATGACCCTGACAATATATCGAAAAAATAACTCCACGTACGCGGAGTTTCTACTTTAGGCCTACCTTCACGATCCGTATAAGGCATGCTCATGAATATTCGGGACTGTCCGTCAGTCTTCGATTAGCTACGCCGAGTTAATAGATGCAAGAAATACGTCATCAGCATGTGTGTGTATGGATTGACCGTCATGACCGATAAAATTATAAACATGAAACGTAGACCAGCTGCTGTTTATGTCACAGATTCAGCAAAGAAAAGAAGGAAAATATATAGAATAAATGGAGAATGAACATAACGACATGATTGATTTAAAAGAACAAACACCACCGATGCCGTGATGGCGACGCCGATGTCATATTGAATGATTGGCATTGTTTTTGTTGGAATATAAAAACTATGGTACTATCATGTTCCATTTTCACCAGATACATCTGGCTATACATTTTGAAGTGAAGTTTTAATTAAACATTTAGATAACAGAAATGTACTGAAGCCGAGAAACATTCAATAATGAAACCATTTTATTTGCACCATAAATCCAGCTGCTATTTCTGTAAGCAATCTTTCCTATCTACATAAGATTTAATTTTAGTTTTAAAAATGTAGATCTATAAAGAACATAATATTAAAATATATTGCATCAGTGTAAAACATGTTTTATTTTGTACTGGGAGTGCAATAATTATTTGTTCTGCCCATCATTTAGAATAAAAGATATTGAATTTGTTTCTGTCTAACTCCTGTTTCGATAACATAAAATGGCCATTGTATGATGGAAATAAAGTTATAAAATTACAAAACTTTAAAAGTAACACATATTTTAAAACACTGTTTTCAGTCATCATTGGTGTATTTAGCTCAAAAAGATCCCTAAAACTTTTGAATGTTGTGGAATACTTATATTTTAAGAATTTTCAAAATTATTCTAAAAACAATTTTGTAGACAACTTTTCAGACACTATTCCCAGTATAGTTCACTTAACACAAACTTGTTTCAACAAATTTGGAAGAATATGCTGTAGAACACAATCCAAACATGATGAGCATAAGAAAGCATAAATGTTATTATGTACTCCTACTTTGCAACATAATGACAGGATGATGTGCATTTGGATGCACAAATCGATCGATTGCACAAATCCATTTGAAACGTAGTGATGTACATATTCCCAGCAGAAGCCACACGGAACTAATGTGGCAGAACAAAGTCAGACATCTTCTTCACTACTGTGTCAGTTAACATATTGTCCTATTAATAGCACTGCTATGCATTTTGATATACAAAGCTATCAGATGCACACATCCATTTGAAACTCGAAGTGAGGTACAACTTCCCAGTAGATGTCGCACCGAACAGAATGGGGCAGAACAAAGTCAGACATCATCTTATGTCAGGTGACCCATTGTCCAATTAATGGCACTGTTAAGTAGAGCTCTTCAATTTTCTCTTTCCATCAGCTCAGCTATTTCCAATGTTCCTACAAACAAACAAAGTTGAGCTTAGGAAACTGAGCTTAAATATGAGTTAACTAACTCAACACTGCAGATTAATTCAGTTTAGATGTTGGATTATGGGACTTATCACCAAGTGTACAGCTGACTAAATGAAAAAGAAATACAAGAGAACCTTGTTATGTTGATTCAGTCAGACTAAAATCCCAATCCATTACTTTGGCCAACTTTTAATATGCTTCTACATAATTACCTGTATGCATTGGTCATATACTGTGCATATAATTATACAGTGCAACACGCTTATAACGAACTACTTTATGGGTACCTAAACGAGTTCGTTATATCCGTGAATTCATTATATGCGTATAGGCGTTTACCCGTTAGGTGGCAGTGTTGTATGTGAGTTTTTAAACTATTCGCCAGGTGTCTATCAAACGCAAAGATATTTTGTTGTGTAACATTTATTTAGATGCCACATAAAACAGTTACAGATGTGAAAAAGTAACGAAATACAGTATGTCGTAAACACATGGCGAACACGTCGCGTCCAAGCACACTAAAACACGAACTATGGCGAGATGAAGGCACGGTAACTACTACTTCTTGTACAACACACACATAATGACACCAGTTAATCTGCTTTGAAGAAGTCCTCCAGTGTCGGTTGTTTGCTGTTGGCTAGGGCACCAGACAACAGGAAATCCTCAAGCCAGTCGCGGTGCGCTACAGCGTCGTCTGAATGCAAAGCCCTGTTACGGATGAACTGTCGTATAATGCGCAGCTAACAATCACCTTTGTCTTTGACGATTTGCCTCATTGACCTAACACTCACAGAATGACACCAGTTAATCTGCTTTGAAGAAGTCCTCCATTGTCATTGTCGGTTCTTTGCTGTTGGCTAGGGCGCCAAACAACAGGAAATTGTTTCGTTATATCCATCAATTCGTTGTATCCGTGTTCATTATAAGCGTGTTGCACTGTACATATGGGCCATTCTCATAAAAAGTGTACAGTAATGGTAAAGTAACATGTTTAATTTGTTTTTAGCGAGTACTATTATTATCATATGTGCTATTCACATGAAGCAGTGCAACTTGATCTGATCTATTATTAGATTAAAAAAATATTGAATAAAAACTGATGTATACTAGAGTGCTGATCTGCTGGTGTCCAAAATTCGTGCATCGCAAATTTCCGTGGCAGCATGGTATTGTGTACTTTTTAACAAACCTAAAACGTTTACATTGAATGATGACATGCCAGCCAGGTTTACTAACAATCGTAGCTGTAGCATTAAAATAGTTTTTTTATGTTTCGGTTCAAATAAGTGGGGAAACGGACTTTTCAAAAACGGCTGACTGGAATTTGGAAAGGCAAGACCTGTAAACACACATACCCAAATCCCAGATTTAGGCAAAAAAATCACATCCACGACCAGGTTAATCCTCTTGCTATGGTTGCATATACTGATATTGTAGTGTGCATTTTCGTTCACTCCATATCATATACCGGACAATGCAGGTTTACTAACTAGAAAGGTGAGGCCCTTGCCTGAGGTTATGTTATTTACTGTAGTAGAGGCTCGACAGACTCAGTGACAGTGCCAGCAGCCACTGACACCAACTGCACCCGTCTGTGGACGTTATAATTCTATTTAATTGAAACGTTACTCGGGTGACGACATTGGGAAGCAGGATAAATAAACAATGCATACGCTTCCTCCACTGATAAAAAGCTGTCAATACACATATGTCTACAAATTGCTTATTTACAATGCCATTGCTTGACTCAACTCACCTCGGAATCAAACATGTTAGCTGTGTGCGTGACGTCAACAGTCTTTGTGAAGGTCACTGCACATGCATGAATATTCATTATACTCGGGCTGTAGAATTAATCATCCACGTGGCAACAAGCTCACAATGATTCGCATAAACACAATTGTTTATCGGCTTTTTGCGCAGATAACACCCAAATTATGCATAAACATGCAAGACATAAGTAGCAGAGAAATTACTTATGGGAAATTAATACGGTACACCTCGAATGTATATTAGCTTACAAAGAATCCCTTTAAGGAATAGGCGACATAATAATTACTTGGTTTGTACCTTACAAAGGTAATTATCATCTGTATTAAGTGGTGTGAAGGATTGTTAACCACGGTAAGTATGATTAACCAAGGAATGGATGGGGGTAACCCTGTTTGGTGTGTTTACATTGAGATGCCTACCATAAATGTCTATCCTTAGAATGGCACTACGTACAGACAGAGTATTCAGAAATGATGTTTGTTGTGTAGGACAATTTGAGCGGTTTTTCACAATGCAAATTACATCAAATGTCCTCAACTGATCAATCACAGAAAATATGCTTAACATTATGAACAATTGATTTAAGTACAAAAACCGTTAAGAACTCTTAATACATAATTAATTTTTCAAAAAATAAGGCGTTTCGTTTCTTCCAAAGAGTCGTAGATTAATACGTGAATGTTTGGCAGCCAAGATGCAGACCATCTAGTAGGACAACGTTAACACACTGAGAGTTTGGCAGCCAAGATACAGACCATATAGGAGGACAAATTTGACACACTGAGAGTTTGGCAGCTGAGATGCAGACAATTTTGTAGGACAACATTGACACACTGAGAGTTTGGCAGCCGAGATGCAGACCATCTAGAAGGACAACGTTGACACACTGAGAGTTTGGCAGCCGAGATGCAGACCATCTAGAAGGACAACGTTGACACACTGAGAGTTTGGCGGCTGAGATGCAGACCATCTAGGAGGACAACGTTGACACACTGAGAGTTTGGCAGCCGAGATGCAGACCATCTAGGAGGACAATGTTGACACACATAGAGTAGCTCAAATACATTTAGACGTTGTTTTGCAGGTTCTCTCCTGATGGTCGACTCATTGTGTCGTGCAGTGATGACAAGACGGTGAGGATGTGGGACCGGGCGAGTCGCGAATGCGTGCACACGTTCTTTGAACACACAGGGTGAGTACACGCCGTTGTAGTTTCCCAACGTAATATCATAGATGTTCTACCTACTAAACCAAGGCTGTCTGTTCCGATACCCGGAATCAGCCAGGGTAGTATTTCGTAAGAGGAAGGTGGCTGAGTTAGTTGTGTTGAACGTGGGAAAATGCGAACGTGTTGAACAGCTAATTCTGCATTATTGCCAGTAAAGCTTGTTTTGAAACGTGGATGTTTTGTATACAGTTTGAACATTTCGCGGGGCGAAACAAATTGTGAACACTACAACAGGCTTACTAAACACAGTTTGGCAGGCAGTATGTATATTTATTCTAGTCTGAAGAACATAATATTCATTAATAAAAATAACCGAGGAACAGGCTGCCACATTTAACCATTTCAGTGTTTTGTTTTTATTCATAATAATCCACTACGTGGAGCTACTTGTTGTGTATGGTTGTCAAGGCGAATAAATTAACTATTCAATAGTGGTCATCGTTTATTATCACTCGATAATAATTTACGGTGATTTTCACGTTTTTTTATTATGGATTATCAAAATCTGCAGTGGCCACAATGGCGGACGGCATTACTTCAACTAGCGATTTACCACCGTATGTTTTGGACAGATTATTTGATAGTTTTATCGAAGAATCTTTGTCGGATGTTGACGATCGACATAATAATGATGTCGGCGAACTTAGTGTACAACTGAGTTCAGCAACTGCTAAAACATTGACATTTTGGCGGCCATCTTAGATTGTTGGTTACCATGATGACGGAATGTAAAATGATATGGCTCACTTTATTTGCTGATTATCATACTTTCCGAAAATATATAACATTCCTATTCATAAAATGCATTTTTGTTGCTCGAATCTTGACTTGAAGTGAGGTAGTCCATTATGTTGCATATTCACTGGGAATGCAGTATTCAGTGGTCACAGCTGATCAGGGCTGTAGTACTGAAATGGTTAATGTCCGTACACCCATCCTGTTTTACGTCTGCAGATCCGAAACAAACGTTGAACAACAATTTAGGATTTGAACGATTGAATTGGATTTTGGTTTCAGTTACATCAACCAGGTGGCGTTCCATCCAAGTGGGACATGTATCGGCGCGGCCAGCTCCGATTCGACAGTCAAAGTGTGGGACATCCGCATGAACAAACTACTGCAGCATTACACGGGTGAGAGGGACACGAGTTCACCACAGCTGATTCTATGAATTCCACATAACAACTACCACATAGTGAATGAGTATTGCATGATTTAATTTTAATTAAATATATGACAACATTTTTATACAAGTCCAGTGTGATAGAGAATTGAAATGGGCAAATGATGGTGTTTGTTACTGGAAAGTGGACTGCAGCCACTTTGGGAACAACAGGTTGTTCGCTAGGTGGTGTAAGGTGGTACTTGTTTATTTTGTCACTGCGTGATTCAAAATCATTTTTGCAATTTAACGTTTAATTTTGTCTGTGACACTAGTGTAGAATTAGTGTCAACGTATTGCACTGTTTGCTTAAACAAACATTTTATAAATTGTCACCACCAACGCTGTTAAATCTTGTACTTAAATTAGTTGGGCAATAATACAGGTTGATTTGATTTTCGCGCTAGCAGGCTTACGTACACAACTTACTAAGGTAGGGGCAATCCCCTTATAAACTATATACTAACAGGCCTTTTCAACAAGACGTTCTTTTTAAACGTCTTGTTACTTTGCACAGGCCTGCTGAGTGCGAACAATCATACGACCTGTAATATTGCCATTGATTATCGCCAAACCACTCTTTAATAACCTAGAAATTTACATTAGTTTTAGTACAGTTATACAGTTTTAGAATATTTTATTATTTTCAATTATTTATTATTTTTATGAGACATTATCATGTTATTCTTCACCATTTTGAGGAAAGACAATGTCACCAGCATTTTTATTGTGCGTTTTATTTTTATCCTGTTCTGCTGCTTCGAGAGGTAACGATTTTACGCTGTGCAAGCCACTTAGTCCCCAACGGTCGGCTGTCATTTTAACAGTTTCTCAGTACATGAGAACACAACATTCCTTGTCACATCTTCACAGTTTGCCATGTCTTAATCATTGCTTTAATAGAAAGTTACTGCCGATCCCCCGCTCTAAGCCAACGTTTAAATTGGCAATTATTTTACTACTAGCAGGAGATGTAAGTCTTAATCCTGGACCTGCATTTATCGCCCTCCAGGACACCCTGCCCATTTCTTTGAAGAATTCCAGGATCTGCTTGAAAATCTGGCAACTATTTATTCAGAATTTTATATACTCGGTGATTTTAATCTTCATCTGGACACCTTCATCAACAACAAGTACATTTAATGACATTCTGGCATCCTATGACATGAAACAACATGTTACCTTCTCAACACACATACATGGCCACTGGCTCGATCTCTTAATCACCCGCTCAGATTGTAACAATATTCAGACACCTACTGCTTCAGATGGTTTATCAGACCATCACGCTGTCATTGCTGATCTCAAAGTTCCTAGAATTCCCGTAGAGTCCAAAAACAAAGTGTTTTACCGACCGATCCATAAGATTGACATTGCCGCATTAATGACAGACATCCTTAAATCCGACCTCATCAGTAAACCCAAAGAACATCTGTCAGATCTGTGTCGACAGTACTGTCAAGTACTCAAAGATTTACTTAATAAACATGCACCCCTGAGATCTAAATATGTGTCCCAAAAGCCACATGCTCCATGGATGACTCCTGAAATTCTACAATCTAAAAAGCGCCGGTGCTATCTTGAACGTGTATGGCGCAAATCACGCTCGCCTTTGGTCAGATCACGATATTCTCAACAGTGTCACTACTGCAACAGACAAGTGGCCAAAGCTAAATCAAATTATTACACAAACATGGTCTCAAGTAACTCTGATAACCCACACCAGCTATGGAACTGCACAAATCATATTTTACATAGACGGCCGCCTCCATCTCTACCTAGTCATGTGTAAGTAAAATCTCTGTGTGACTCGTTTTCTAGTCATTTCAAAGATAAAATAAGTCTTGTACGTTCTGCTTTTCCATGTCACACTTTAAGTACTGTAAATGTGGACTCCCCACAAGTAAATTCTCCACTTGTATTGTTTGAGCCAGCCACAGTTGATGAAGTGAGGAAAATAATAATGTCCTCCCCAAATAAGTCATGCGATCTCGATCCATTACCAACCATACTACTAAAAGCATGTCTTGACTCTTTACTTGGTACAATAACGAATATCATAAATTTATCACTAAGTTCGGGTAAATTCCCAGATGATTTTAAACACGCACATGTAAATCCTGTTCTCAAGAAGACTTCTCTGCCAAAAGATGATTTCAAAAATTATAGGCCAATTTCTAATCTTAGCTTTATTTCTAAGATACTTGAGAAAGTCGTAGCAAGCCGTCTAAGGCGTCATATTAGCTCAACTTGTTTATCCAGTGTGCTCCAATCAGCATACAAACAATTTCATTCTACAGAGACTGCTCTCCTAAAAGTACACAATGATGTTATATTAAACATTGATAAAGGCAAAGTAACTGCACTTACCTTGCTTGATCTGTCTGCCGCCTTTGATACCATTGATCACAACACTCTTGTCAAACGTTTATCATTGTGGTATGGCATATCTGGCACAGCTCTGACCTGGTTTTCTTCATATCTAACCAATAGACATCAATGTATAAAGATAGATAATTACTTTTCAACCTCACTCCCCACTTCATGTGGCATTCCCCAGGGTTCCGTTCTTGGGCCTTTGCTTTTCACTCTCTACACTACGCCACTCAGCTCTGTAATCCAAAGTCATAACTTGGATCATCACCTTTATGCAGATGACACACAGATCTACATTTCCTTGGCCACGCCCGATACAAGTCATTCTCTAAACCGACTCAACGATTGTCTCCAAGATGTTTTTTCATGGATGACCGATAGTAAATTAAAGTTAAATGCAGACAAAACTGAATTCCTCATCATTGGTACTCCAATGCAGCGAGGTAAACTAAATGACTTTTTTCCTGAGTCAAATTATCACACCAGCAGCATCAGTACGGAATCTAGGAGTGACCTTTGATTGCGACTTCAAATTCAGACAACACATATCCCAAACGTGCCATTGCTGTTTTTATCATATCCGTGATCTTCGCCGACATATGTTGCTTTCTGTCGCTAAGACTATCGCAACAGCTCTTGTTAGCAGCAGATTAGATTATTGCAATTCTCTCCTTCATAATATTGCTATCAAGGATATTGCAAAACTACAACGCGTCCAAAATTGTTTAGCAAGGGTAGTCACACAATCTCCTCGATTCTCCCGCTCAGTGCCACTTCTAAAATCACTGCATTGGCTCCCCGTGCGATATCGCATTATGTTTAAGATCTGCACAATCACCTACCAAGCCCTTTCATCCAAACAACCTAGTTATTTACACTCAATGCTCACACCAGCCAGACAAGCCAGACAACTTCGGTCGTCTAGTTCGAAGTTGCTATCTGTTCCTAGAGTTAAGACAAAGGTTGGAACTCGAGCTTTTTCAGTTGCCGCGCCAACTATATGGAATTCGCTTCCCATTAATGTTAAATTAGCAGAAAATATTGTTACATTTCGTCGTCACCTCAAAACCTATCTTTTCAATATCGCCTATCCTCCCTAGCTTCCTAGCACATCCATCCATTTGTTGACGAATTTCGCCTAGCACACGAGTACGAGAATGCTTAATCCTTTGGTTTTGGTGCACCACTGAGCTCGGATTGTCTGAGGATATTGGCGCTTAAGAAGTTATTTATTATTATTATTAATAGGAACGTGGTTGCTGCCATGCATGTCAGATAGGATACTTAACCATTCTAAAAAGAAAATCTAACTATTTTGAGGCACAGCCTACAATGTTTAGAAGTTATTTTTAGAAAAGTAGATTGCATATCAATAATAATAAATTCTGATATAACGCCCATTCCAAATAATTGTTCTTGGGCGCTTTACAATGTTTCATAAAATGAACAAGTTATTTATTAATTTTGATGGATGTAAATTATATATTGATAATGTAGTAACAACTAAGATATAAAAACATTAATTAGGATCACGTAAATAGATAGTAAAATAATTAAATTAATATGTCTAAAAATCACACCAAAAAATATCAGTAGCTAAATGGTCAATAATCAAGAATAAATAACTATTAAGAACATTATTTAACATTGCCTTATTTGGTATACTTGCCATTGTAATACCACCAACTCCAGATTGTCTTGCTGCAGTGAAATATCCTCAGAATCTCATTAATAACTTGTGTTGTTGCATCTGCCGCAGTGCACACGGGCCCCGTCAACAGTCTGTCGTTTCACAACAGTGGCAACTACCTCATCACAGCCTCCGACGACTCGACACTGAAGGTGCTTGACCTGTTGGAGGGGCGGCTCTTCTACACCCTCCACGGGCACCAGGTAAAGGGTACAGGCAGTCAGAGCCTCCAGAGCAGCAGCTTGCTCTAATCAGGACATTCTCGCAAATGTTACGTATGCTAGAATGTTGTTCAGTTATCACAGTATAATTACAACTGGAGGAATCAATCTTATTACATTGCATGTGATTGACCACTTGTGCGCAAACACAGAACACTGTGTGTGTGCGCACATCATGTACATGTGTAATAAGATTTATTCCACCTGATGTAATCATAATATTATAAGTGTGTATGTGAATGTTTGGTTTAGTTTTGATGATAGGACAAATAATGAAGTGAGTTTTTTATTCAAATACTTTTTATTCGTTCATACACAACCAAATATACAAATCCACGTAAACCCTACATACATGTATTCATGCATGAACATACGCACGCACACACATGATCACATTGTCCAAATAATGCACATTTTCAATTATAAATTAAGAAATGCAGCTACAATCACATTATCTTCTGTATGTTGTAAAGCTGCCTACAAAATAACATAGCAATTTTTTAATTCAAGATACCTATGCTGGAATTACTTAAATTATACATGTGTATATTAATCGTATATTTTACAGTGTAATTGTTTATGTTATAACTACATGTATTGTTATCAGTTACACAGGTGGGTTAATTATTACTGTGTTGTCATATTTTTTGTTAAGAGTTTATGGTGTAATTGAAAATGCTCATAATCTTAAACAGAGCCAACATGAAATACCCTTGAATGGATTGAAGATCCGCTTTCTTGGTTGTTATAATATGACATAATTACCTCACAAGAAACTTTGTTCTCTTTTGAATATTTTGACTGCATCTTGCAGTCTTCATCGGCAGAATGACATTACGGGTGTCACATGACCACTGTCGTGTGACACAACCTGGAAAAGGCAGCAAAGTGTGGTGTGGTATATGACATTCAATGCCCAGAATGTGACCAGCACTACAGAGCACTTGGCACAAGAATGAAAAAACATCTGTCATGTCGCCAACCCCTATCAGCCATAAGTGAACATAAACTGAACACAGGCCATCAGTGTTTATCGAAAGTCATCACAATTTTAGACCACGAGGAGAACTGGCATTGAAGAAAAATAAAGGAGGCAGTCAACATCCACAGAGGAAAATTTACATGACAGTTGTCATGTGACACATGTAATGTCATTCTGCCGATGAAGACTGCAAGATGCAGTCAAAATATTCAAAAGAGAAAAAAGTTTCTTGTGAGGTAATTATGTCATATTAACATGAAACACAGTTTTTTATTAATATATTTGTGTTTATCAGAGCCTAAAATATTTTAAAGTCGTTCATGTAGTTTTAATATATGCCATGTGAATTTCAGGGACCAGTCACAGCTGTTGGATTTTCACGGACTGGTGAATATTTTGCTTCTGGAGGTGCAGATGAACAGGTAGGGTGTATATCTTAGTACATAATAGATTTAACATTGCACCGTTACATGAATTATAAGAATTTAGTCTACCTTTTTGTGCTATGAATACATTTAGAAAATCATAAAAATATTGAAAGAAATAATTTTGCTATTATTGCATCTAAACTGTGTAATATATGCAGGTAAAATATGTCGGCTCCTTTAAAAGGAGGCAGTCTGTTCCTAGTTTTTCATTTATTGCCCGCAACAACATTCCCAATCTGGAAGGTACCACTCTGGGGCATATTCAAATAGTAAACAAAACATCCAGTTTCAAGAGAAGCTTTATTGGCAATATGGCCGAGTTGGGCTGAGTTAACCCCAATGCACTTTGATGTTCAACGGTGTCCAATTTTCGCACATTCAATACAGCAGACTTCCTGTTACAAATTACTACACCCGCTAATTCCTGGTAGAGGAACAGACTGCCTCTCATTAACTTTTGCTATTACAGTGTCAAATTATTGTTGAAGTGCCGACTAACATTTTATACGACACATGCTTTCTGTAGAAACTTTCAAAATCTATGATATTTCCGTTAGCATTGTTAACATATATTTGAATGATAAAAATGGTGGATTTTGATGAGCCGTGAATCTGTTGCCTAGGTAATGGTGTGGAAGACAAACTTTGACCTCCTCGACTACGCGGACATCCTGCAGTCACACAAGAGTCGAGACTGCGCCAAAGTTCCCGCTCCTACAGTGCGAGACATCCCGCCCCGCGTAGAGACTCAGCCACCCTCCCACCGCTGCCACACCACAGCACAGGTAATGTCCCCTCGTCATCATCCGACCTGTGACACACTCAGTGAATTATGGCCAGAACTGAAGCTGAGTCAAGTGGTAGTGACAATTTACGTAAAATTCGGAACAGGTTGGCATATTTAGCACTTAAAATTATGGCCATATTTTTGTAGCATAATAAATTATTCCCAGCTTAAAAAAGTTAACGAAAGTGTACTTTAAGGGTAATCTTAGCACAAACTGATAAATTACAATGGATTATCTCTATAAAGACTCCTGATATAAAACAAACTTAAAGGGAACAATATCCCATTTAGATCTGCATTGTGTTATATACCCATGGAAATAAGGAACATTGGTTATAATGAACAACTCCATATAGCGAGCATCTACTGTATGATTAATATAATAAACTTACAATGGATGTCTGTCAGGACAGTGACAATGACGTGTCACTTTGCAGGTTGATGGTCGGCCTGAGCTGAGACACTACAACGACGTCATGCCTGGCGTCACAAATGTCGGACCTGCTATCTTCTCACAGTCCATGGTATGACCGTGTCACAAATCACTCCTTTGTGTAATTTTCATTGAAAGAAATCAGATTTGAGTCTAAGTTCATGACCACTTACATAGATTCAGTGTGATCGAAAGGGATGTTTGCCAAATGTTGGCCCAGTTATAGGTCTCTTAGCAATTATTACATTAACTATGGGAAATATAACTTATAAACGACAAGACAAGTTACTAATCCCATTTTTAGTAATAAAAATCTATTAATCAGACGTCATTTACCTTACTAGAAACTTGCTTTTCATCTCCAAATATTTGGACAGGTTTCTTTTGAGGTAAACAATGTCAAATGAAAATTGAATTTCTATACTTTCTGTATAGTTCAATGTAATGTTATTTAAAATCTCGTATTTGCATGTGACGTTCACATTATTTAGGTAACAAACCATCCCAATTGCATTAAAGCATAATTTATATATTAACATATAATCGCTATGTAAAAACTATAAATCAGTCATTGTGAATAATGTTGTCTGACTTGTCTTGCAGGTGAACAATATGGTTGATGAGATAGGATTAAACTTACCCGACCAGGGTCAGAGGTCGACTGCAAGACACCCCCAGGAGGGGGGAAGAGGGTCCCAGATGGGGGTCGCCAATGGCTTCCACCATACGCAGCCCCGGGTGTACACCCAGCCGCTGGAGGAGAAATCTATCCCAGCCGAACTGGAGAAGACCTTGGAACACATCGTCGGCCAGCTCGATATTCTCACACAGGTAAGCTAAAAATGTCTTTCACATCGTTCTCTCTATAGTCCAGGGTGAACTTTGTCTCGATACGGGGACAAAAGTTTTACTTTCTTTGTTTTCCCTTCATTGCAGCTGACTCTTAACACTTGACTCTCCATCTCTCATTCTCCACTCCTCTCCCAATATTGCCAAATCTCTCAATACAATCTTCCTTTTCTCCTTTTACCTTCCATTTTTAAGGTATACACTTTGTTCGCCAGCCGTTCTCCCACTTGTTTCACATTTCCAGCCCACTCCTCACCAGTTGTCTTTTAAATCAGTAATTTTCCACTTGTAATTTTTATTCTACAAGAAGCCAGGTCTATGTTTCAGTCGGGAAATACTGCATGCTTTTCCATAAAATGGTTACAGTACAGCATTTGTGCACAAAAGTTACAAATTATTTTTGTTGTTGTTGATGACATGCATATGTTTTGTAAGCAACCACTGATCCAGTATTGTGATTCCTACATAGCAATACACACATTCGACTACATTGTAATGCTCTGCAATGTAAACGTTTTCACCGTGTGTTGAGAAAATAAACAAAGGTTTGCAGAAATCCTTATGAAAGAAGAAGAATGCTTAGGACTTAGTTTTGACTCATCCTAACTGTATTATGCAATTTCACTGGGGGTTTATGGCAACTGTTTCAGACTGTATCGATTCTCGAGCAACGACTGACTATGACAGAGAACAAACTACGCGAATGTCTCGACAACCAGCAGAAGATCACGTTACAGATTCGACCCCAGGACTAAAATGTTGACGTAGATACGGCAAATGTGCAAACTGTACAAAATTACTGCATAGCTTGTGGAGGTCTCTGCAGGTATATTGCTTGTGGTTGCGAATAATACATCAAGACAACAGATTGAAAGAGCAAGTTGTGAAACTACTCATTAGAAATAAAATAATTGGTACGTCATCAACAAAATTAAACGGAATGCAAAACGGTTTTCATATATCAATGTAAACCTGATTTAACAATCTTATACTTCTTGTTTTTTGCTGTTAGTATAAGATAAACAGCAAGTTTGTAGACCAGTCAATCATCAAATGAATATCGATATATTTCACCATTAAGGGTGAAGATCAAATTTTTGGTCTTTTAATTCTGAAAAGCAATATCTGTATATCTCTAACTTGTATATAAAACTGGATTTTAACTAACCAAAATGTTATCAATACCAATGCAATGTAAATGAAACATTATTGCAGTGACCGTAGAATGTTCGTTCGATTAACCAGAGAAAATCGTTTTACATTCCCTTTTAACTTTACGTATGAGTGTTACATATATTTATATAACGGTATAGATACTTCAGTGTGATGGAATACGATTCCTCTATGACTAGAGCAATGAATTCGCTTGGTGCAGAACTCGATGCATAGTATTAGAAGATGGAGCAACTTCATTCAGTCTCCGTTAAATAAACAACTATGTGGCTGTTGCAACTGTGATGTTTAACCTGCGATACAGTGGCATTACATCTTTAGTGAGTGGCGATTATTATCCATTTGTTCCGATTGCGTTTGCCCAAGCTACACAAAGGACTAACCTTGCAGCCTTTTCTCATTCCACTCTTCTGTCATGTATGTAAAGAAAATTATAGTTGTATGAGAGCCTCATGACTCGTCTATAATGCATGAAGACGATGCATACTGCTGACTTGCGATGAAATGTTTGAACTGCATCTAAACTCTTCTGTATATATATCTCTTAATAGTATTATTAGTTATTATATTATTTAATTATTTGTAGTTTTCATTGCATATATTTGGGTGTGATGTATATGTTAGTGTATGTATCAGCATGTGTATTGTTTGAGTGACCAACTGTGGAATAGCCGCAGTGAATTCTTGTAAAAACCCTTAGCTTGCAGGGTTCTTTCTTGGCATACAATAGACAAACACCACCACAACATTGAACATAGGGAGCGGTAATGTAGTCATTAGAACATTGAACTCTCAGTTGAAACAATCCGGGTTCGACACCTCACGCTGCCAATTTGAATCGTTACTTCAGTTCACTCAGCTGAACGGCTTCATATCTGGCTAAAGAAAGTGGTTGATGTTTGAGAACAAGGAGTCTGCACTGTAATTTCTGTATGGCTGAATGCTTCCCAGAAAGCAAAGAATGAACTGGTCTACTAGGGAGCGAAGTGTCAAGCTCCTTGAATAATTCTAATGAACGGATACTGTGTTATATATAAGAACTTTGTACATATGTTTTTCCTCTATTATTTTGATTTTTTTTTCGGTGTGCTTATATTAGACTCTTCACACACAAAATGGACCCAGCCACTGTGACATACTAGCTTATTTATAAAATTATTTAGTTTTGGCGAAATAAAGTGACAAACTATAATTGGTTTTGACCAGATCCATTCAAAATAGCAAACATTGGATGGACCTTTTCTTGTGGTAATTTCTCATCACAACTTCTTTTCATTGTCTGAGCAAGCATCTCGTTTGATGCTGTTTTATTTACTTTATCTGTGTGTAATCATATATAGGTTTTGAGTTTTCTGTGTAGATATTGTTGATGAAGTGTAATTCCACAGATGTGAAAACATCTTGTATATACACACACAACTGTGGTGTAGATAAGTATTATGATGTGTTATCTACTCAAATTGTGTTGAGTTTATGTCTGCATGTAGACACTGTTCAGACAGTGACATCTGCATTATGACTTAAAATTATTATATTTTGGTAGATAAATTTAACAAATTGTTAATGGAAATGGACAAAAATGCAGAAAACATGATAGAATGATCATTTCAAAATTAATGAGGGCATTTTCTTTAGATTATATTTTTTAATGAAATTTGTGTTGCTATTATACTAAATTTTATTGACTTTTTTCTTTACATTATTGTTTTAAAATTAAATTTGTCTTGCTTCTATACAAAATTGTTATTGCAATGGATAGAAATATGGTTCTATATTACGCCTCGTCTTGCTGGAATGCTTTTCAATATACCTGTATTTATGTTGCGTGTGTGAAAGTGGTGTATTTATAGCTTTTGAAATATCACATTTTGTATATAAAAGTGTTTTGATATGATAACTGGTGTTGAGCTTTTCATTTCGGTGTTTTTTTTATAGTATTTTGAAAGAACCGTTTTCATGAAGAAGAAAAACTTGTCATCTAACGTGTAGTTTTCGATGGTAGACTTGTTAAATGGTTTGTATTCTAACCTCCTGTTATTAAACTATTGTATATGTTTTAACAAGATTGCATTTGTGGGCAAAAACCAAAGATGCAAGTGCACAAGAAACTTGTAGAATGTTTTCATTACATTTCTATATTTCCAGTCATTTAGTGATGTTTGGAGGTCAATTCTGAAGTTGTTGCTAAAAGAGTCACGTCATAAATGTATACGTATCAAACTAAGTTAGTAAAGTAACGTAATTACAAATTGATGTATGACATTTTGACGTAACCCTCAGTCATGACCTTGAACTCCCTCAGCCAAACATGACAATCTGCATTTTAAAGAATATATTTTGAAATATATATGGCAAATATAATAATATGTATTTTTGTTAATATATAAATAGTATAGTAACGATATTTTGATTGATAAACAAATACTGCATTGATTGCAACATGGCTTAATCCGTCCCAAAGAAGTCGAGATGGCATTCGATTGAACAGCGAGTGAAATATAAAACGATCTGAGCAGTCCCCAAGACTGGATTCTGCGCTATATAATAACACTATACGTTTTTGCTTTTTCGGTCAAGATTTGATTGCAAAATGACATGCATTGTGGACATATGTTAAATTGGTATTATTTGCTAATAATTTGTAATATGATGTTAAGCTTCACGAACAATTAACCTGGAATTTTATGCTATATAGTAAATGCAATTTTACGTTGATCCAATGTCATATACAATTGTTAACTTTTATGTACATTCTCGCTTAACCAACTGAAAACAGTTCTTTTCAGAAGTTTCACTGATGGACATTAGATAGGTCTCATCGATCATGATTTGTATCTGGCAAGCCAAATTTTTCCCCATGCTTCTGCCCACAATTACAACAATTCAAAGTGGTTTATTTCCGTCGAATTTTGTGCTTAGTTCGCGTGTCACACCTGCCTTCTATTAAGGCATGGCAACAACAAGAGAAAGTACACGTTTGCAGAAACAGCTGGGTGTGAAGATTATCTTCCAGTCTGGTATTGGGAACGGTTAACACAGAGAATGGATGTCATCAGGGTTGAGGGAGTAAGGAGAAGAGGACGACCACTATTGACATGGGAGAACTGTCTGAGAAGAGATTTGGTTGGAATAACAAGGGAATGGAGAACAAAAACGGACATAGTGAGTGGAGTTGGCAGTGCGGGTTCTAATAGAAGAAAAACAGAAATGTTTGACCAATATCGAGACTAGCATCATCTCGGACTACAGGGGCAAACAGTAGATGATAGCAATACCTACGTGTGAAAAGATGCATTTCATGTATTCAACTTCAAAAGATCATTCTGTGAAGGTACCAAATGTACACACCAAAGTCACTTGAGACTATTGATAAAGTGGACCAGGCGACGACTTAACACGATGTAACCACTGACAAGATTGCCACCCAGAAAACTAGCTCCAGAAGGAAGCCTTTGGCTTATCGAGAATCAAACTTATTTTTTATTATCTAATTATTTTGTTTGCGTGCGGGAAGAATGTTTAGAAGAGACGCTGCAGCATTTTTTGGAACTCCGCTGTTTGCTTCCGCCGTCCAGCGTGCCAGCTAACACGCTGCGTGATTCGGCTTGCAGATTCTGTGGACTGGGCTGGTTGTTTTTGTAATCGGCAGCAAAAGCTTGTGCATTGTCAATGACCAGCAGTCTGGAACCAACAACCGATGGACACCAGACCATGCAGTGGTGTAGATCCATCAACGGCTAGGATGGTCAGGTTCATTCGACATTAGATATCAGCAGCATCAACTGTGTTGCTGTCCACAAATGCGATGTCGTGATTGTCTTGTTCCAACAGCCCGTATCATGTTAGTCATCCTGCTAAAGAATTGTCAACGTCACACCTGAATTATTCCTAGGCATTGATAACAAGCTTGGCTTGAATGACTGCTTTGATGACGTTCGTTGTTCTTATTTGCCATGTACGGAGGGGGTCTGAAATCCCCTTTGGGGTCAAGGGGTTATTGTTGCCCCGCTGATTATTATTATTGTGTGTGTTCTACGATAACCAACACAAAAAGATTGAATCACATACTAATTATTGTTCATATTCATATACGGTATCATAACCAAGCCAAACACAGGACGCTGTGACATATATCGGGAATATGTTACACATTTACGATCAGTTTCGATTTAAAACAATTTGGCTCGCTTCCCATGCATTATTTTCACACCGAAATTGATCAAGTGCAGACACATAGTAACAATTAGACAAAACCTGTCAACTTCACGATATACCATACAACTAGAAGTACTCGATTTTAATTTCGGAATTATTTCTGTCAACAACTAAAATACGAGAACCCGACGATCGAAGTTGCGCGATGTTCTGACGTCATTACGTACTACCAACAATGAAAGCACGACGTGCGGACGCACAACGTCATTAGAGATGCAGTCGGCCTACAAGACCGGGTAATCGATGAGAAGCTTGCGCAAGCGGACGCACTTCGACAGAAATCTCTTCTGTAAACGTCGGCGTCTAACCATCGGTTCTACTAGAGGAGACGCATCTTTTCTGCCAAGTGTTCTAGTGACGGGTGAGAAATTGTGTCAAATAAAGAGGAAATTCACGAACATTAAAAGAAAGCATAAAAGTGCCCGACAGGGATGGGGGTGTTCCCTTTACTGACACGGTGTACGAAACTAATGGAGTCCAAGTTGCGCCTTCGTATATCTTTTGCTGCAGTGTCATCCACCTCATCTATTTATAATAAATCATTGTTTAGCGTAGTGCGTAGTTTATTTCATGGTTGGAGTCATTAGTTACCAAGCTGGTGTCCAAACAAATGTGACAGGATGTATACAATGAACAAATACAGCATATATAAGCAATTAAGGCATTCCGAACGAATTCTGTTGCTTTTGTTAGGCCGTACGCTACTCAGTGGGTTCCCTTCTCGTTCAATCTATGTAGTATCAGTTTGCCATCAATTTATAATGTTCTTTTACAATGTTCACATGTGTTCCCACCAGTTTTTAGTTAGCCTCTGTCCTTCGTACACCGACTAGATCCTCCTACTACATGTAGGGGCCTATGCATTCGAGCCACTAAATACGTGTTGCACCACGTTTCTTTGCGTAGGCTACTTCGGATAACTGTTTTGGTTTCCTCTCCTTTGCAGCCCTTCGTTGTTTGTGATAATGACCCACTGTATTAGTCGTGTTCTTCTGTAAGTGATGTTTCAAAGAACGCGTTGAGAATGATAAACAATTAATACAAAGGAACGCGGTAAGGTAATTTAAGTCCTTACGAATGTTTAAAGCGTTTTACATTTCACCCACCGGCAGACCAGTTCGATCGAACACCTTCTCAACTTCTCCGGAAAGTGTTCAGCCACGCTGCAATTACTGCGCCCAGACTTTTCGTGCATTTAATTATTAGACAGATAGTCGTTTGCACAGCTAAGTGAAATGACTTAACGTGGAATGAACGAATTTTTCCATGGTTCGAAACGGCAAAAAAAATATTTTTTTGCGGCGACGTTCAACATTTTTAAGCTCACCAGAAAACTCCAATTGCACCCTTCTTGAGGTTCACCAAAACCCAACTTGAGGCTTACCCCTCGAGTCTCGCCGGCGACGTTTTGTTTAGTCCATCTAATTACTTCATACGTGACCCGTGTTCTTAATATCCATCCAGCTCATACATGTGTGTCCGTCCTTGTTCGACAGGGTGCGAGTTCATTCACATTCCGCGAAGGTTGTGAGCGCATGCGTACCGGTTGCCTCAATGTGTCAACTTTCACCGCAGGTATTTGTATACAGTTTTGGCCATTGATAGATCACTTGAATACTACTATTGTTACAATAAATTACGCTATTCTGCAGTACTGCTAAAATATAGTAGGGTGGGGTCAGGTGGGCCATGGGGCCCGATGGGCCACGAAGTAGATTATATTCGATAAGTGTCGGCATCTGTTACATATCCAAGAAATAACAAGTGTTTATGTTGCACCACCAAAAGATGTACTTTACATACAACTCATTTTCTTAACGAAATTTACTCGCAACGAATTTTGACAACCGATATTGTGTTCATTTATTTAAATAATAGGTTGTTTATATAATAAATTCTTCTCTTAGCAAAACATTATAATAAATATAATATATATATATATATATAATATATCCTATAGGATGTTTCCAGAAACAATTACATAGAAGGTTTTTCCATAGAAATTTATAGAATTTCTATAGAATTCTATAAAAAATATTATGTTGCCATCAAAATGATCTGTGTAGAATTCTATAGAATATTCTACTGAATTCCAGAATAGAAGTTGAAGTGGCTATAGAAAGCATGTACAATTCCATAGGATATTCTACTGAATGTTTAATGTCACATACCTTTTTTATTTCATTCTACAGAAATTATATGGAATTCTATAGATATCCATATAATTTTATATATTTTGCTAAGGGTTAACAGCAGTAAAAATTCAAAATTCATCCAGATGACCCCTGGGTTGTTCTTCGGTCTGTATATCAAAGTGAGTGCTGGTGCGACCGGGACTCGTTCCGTGGCAGAGGATCACATGTGTCCTTGCTGTTGGATAGTCGACATGAACCAGACGATTGGGAAGATGTTGCCCGCGTCACCGGCTCCTCCGCCCCCTCCCCTCACGTGGGACGCCAACAACGGGTTCGGGAGTAAGATGATCAACAACCGACACCTGTCGCTTGACCCCCACGTGTCGATGACGGCAGCGGCGGAGTGGACGGAGCGGGAACACCTGCATAACCTCGTCAACAAGCTGACCATAGAGAACATCGACCTCAAGTCGCAGAGGACAGCCAAGGAGAAGATCGTGGACGCTCTCGAGAAACAGGCGAGTCTCCGTCTCTTGTTCGTCTTCTTCACATTACTGTCGTGTGGACTGTGGATGTGTGTTATGTATTTGTTACCCTCTAGACGACGTGTCTCTATCTGATCGTCCGTTCGTCGGTCTCTCTTTTTCTATATATTTGTCTATTTATCTCTCTGTCCGTTTTTTCCATCTCTTCGTCTCTCAGTCTCTCATTCTCTCCGTCTCCTCGTCGCTCTTTCTCTCCGTCTACCCGTCTCCCCGTCTCCCCGTCTCCCCGTGTCTCCTTCTCTTCGTCTCTCCGTCTCTCATTCTCCCCTTTGTTGTTGTGAAATCGTTGTCAAATAACATTTGTCTTCAAGGAGTCATGTCTTCGCGTTCTCTGTTAATGTATTGACCACGAGGTGGTGTGCCTTTTGTGATTGTGTAATTTGGTGATACTCAGATGTTTGCAAACGAGTAGGCGTACACATTATTGGAAATGTTTGACTACCTACTATGGTTTGCATCGCAGGTTAAAAGTTTGGAAACTGAACTGACAGCTTTGAAGCGTCGCGTGACACGCCAGGTGAGTGAAGTCACCAGGATGTCCATTGATGCAGTCGATGTAGTTCGGTGTGGAATAAAATACTAAACACACAGCTATCATAAATGCTAAACGTGGTGTATATATAATTATTATAGGTCGGATTGCTAGTAATTGGAGTGTTTATCTTATTCAAGCTGTTCTGCAAGGGGGCACATCATGCTGTCCCTAGCTTTTACAAGTTACATTTGTGCAACAAAATCGTTTGCAGATAATAGGAGACTAGTTCCGTGGTAGCAGGCCGAGATTAATCTCGCACCGAAAGCGGTCCTTCGCCCACCGTGAACAATCTGACCTGCCCTTTTGACATTTGACCTGACCTTTGACTGCTCAATAGCTGTCGTGCCAAAATTGTGTTTTTTATTGTTGTTTTATGTGGTGTTCCTACAAATAATTGCAAAAAAATACTTGCTATTCATTCTGATAATTGAAATATTTAACATAAATGTATCACTAACACAAATAATAGCAACGCGCATTTCTAGCACGATCCTGGTAAACGATTATTTTAGGCACCTAACGACTCTCTGCCCGTTTCACCGGACTGTGAAACAACAATTCGGAAACTTGTATACAAGTTATGACACGTCTAGATAAACAAGAAAACAAGGTTCATAAGTGCTATACTACATACCAATATTAAGTAAAATTCCACGATAAAGCGACAATGGTGAAATCCGTGTATGCACATATATTAAAGACCTACTGGAATCATATAGCTGCTACACATGTACTGACTTGTGTTTTTATCTGTGTTTTTATCTGTATTCTAGTCTTGCTAATGGGTGTGTGTATGAATATATGGACACATATATGTATCAGACTACGTGTATTTGTGTCTGATTTAAAGAATTGAATGGAGCGTAATGGAGAGAGATCACCTGACTTCCAATTGAGTTATTCGGATCCGATCACTGCACGTTGCATAATAGTGTAAGTTTCCGATTAGGTTAAGTCGGGTAGTAGGACGATGAGGCTAGGATAATGTACTGCAATATGCGTTCGGTGGAGCAGGGCTTTCCGGACTCGACTTCGAAGGACAGCATTCCGATGGCACTCGGTTGCGAGGCGCAGGAATCCAACAGCCGAGTTCAGTTGAACGCGCACAGAAAGACGCTCGACTGGCTCAACCCGCAGGTAAAGACAGCACCTCTGACGAGAGAAAGGTCTACTGAAGTGTCAACTGTAAGGCCAGTCACGTTTCAAATTAATGTCAGCAAGGTTAAATATGTTTTATTGGCTATGGCCTGCCTTGACATTACCCAATATGTGGCAGTCATCATCGTCACCATCAGCAGTAGCGGCAGCGGCAGCATCAGCGGCAGCATCAGCAACAGCAGCAGCAGTTTCCGTGCTGGATAGAAGTCCATACTTGGTAGAACATGGTCAGTTTATCTCTGCCTTGCCCACAACCTTCTTGTTTTCCTGGTCTCCTGCTACGTCGTTATCTCCACCGCTATCCCGTCTACTATCAGGCGTTCCTCAACTAACCCCTTGTTTCCGATTCCACCCGACAGGACGGAACGTTCGAATCGCAAATGATTCTTTCGGGGTCGTCAACGCCGGCGTCTCTGTCCCCGACGTCGCCGACGCTGATCAAGGGGCCGGGTCTATTCATCCAGCTCTCGACAAACCCCTGGCAGGCTGAGCAGGAGTCGAACGCCCTGCGCGACCTCGTCAACTGCTTTGTGTCAGCGATGACACCGCCGCTCGAGAAGTCGACGGCGTTGAACACTGGAACGACTTCTTCCAACAGCTCCCACGTGCTAGTCCAACTGTCCAGGTGCACGTCATCATTATATTATTATAGTTATTATTAGTATTAGAATAAATTTGTAAAATGCCATGTATCCGCTTTAAAAACCTGTTCAAAGCGCTAACAATATAAAACAAGTAACAATAATATAAGCTAAATAAATAAGTTAAATCAATAAGTTAAATAAATAAAATAAATAAATTGAATAGACGACTAAATTGACTTTATAAATTATATAGACATAATTATACGTTAAAAAGACAAGCTAAATTAAAAACAAATTAAAATTATTAACTTTAGTTAAAAAGCACAAATAGTCAAATTCATTTAAATGTCACTTCAACTCGCAATAGAGTGTTCTACTCGTTGAACGGAAAAGATGTGTCTTTAACAAGGACTTTGTAGATTGTATATATTTAATATGTGTGTGTGTGTGTGTGTGTGTGTGTGTGTGTGTGTGTGTGTGTGTGTGTGTGTGTGTGTGTGTGTGTGTGTGTGTGTGTGTGTGTGTGTATGTGTGTGTGTGTGCGTGTGTGAGTGTGTGTATATATTTATATATATGTATTGCGAATTCAGCATACTCATTATACTATATACATGTACATGTATACATATGTATGACATCTGAAGAAAAAGGTTCAACATCAGTGTACAACTTTACTTTTATTTCAAGTCCTTCGCAAACATTCAAGGCTGTGACTAAATATGTGGCGTGTACGTACTATTTACAGTGAAACCTTCTGATATTAAATTTCAGGAAACAATAAGTTTCATGTTGTTATGTTATAATATGTTATCTTGGACGTTATAATGTGTTATCTTGGACATCATAATCAACTTAATTCCGAAACCGGATGTAGTTTAAGTTTAGATAATTTCGACGTAATAATTTCGAAATCCACAACAAGCGGCTCTCAGGTTGCCAATGCAAATCGTTGCACAGCCTGTTTAAGCAACTTATCTCGTTGCAGCTTTTGCCTATCAACACATAGTTTGACGCCCGACCAGCCCAAGGATAGTATGCATTTCTTGACCGGCGTGAATGACCAGTATCTCATTCCGGTCGAGCTGACGGACATCGAGCGGCTGACCGCAGTACTGAACACTCGCAAGGCAAGTAACGCTGGCACAACAACGACATTAATAAATAATCCATCAGCGCTCCCACCGCGCGCACACAGACGCGTGCGCTAGCAGACACCATCCCCCCACACGCACGCATACACGAGCACACGCACGCACACACACATACGCACGCACACACACACACACACACACACACACTACGTTCGACAACAACTCTCGTCTATATTCATTAGTCGTTGTCATTTTAAGACCCGAATTTGTTTTATGTTAAATGTCCGAGTTTGCTCGAAATATGCCAATTTCTGCTGGCCTGCTCCCACATCACCGCTATCCGCCGGCTCCTGCAGGCGATATGGTACGGCACACACGCCGACCAACTGGTGCTATCGTCATCTGGGTCAGCCTTGCCGAACCAACCGGCCCCCCCGTTCGAGGTTCACCGGACACCGAGTGGACACGTCTGTGAGACGGACATTGAGAACATGCTTGTCACGCTACATCACCAGTGCAACAAGAACGCGGCGTTAATGGCGGCTCTGAAGGAAATGGAGAAGCAACAGGTACCAGGACGTGCGAAGACCTTAGATATAATAGTTGAGCAAAACAGTTTGTCCTGGTTAGAAACGTTGGAATCGGTTCTACTTTTCTCCCCTTAGCAAAGAATATATACATTTGTTTAACATCCGTAGATTTTTCTACACAATATATGCGTATGATTTTCCGTGGAAGATTGTGTAGGGCCTACTGTAGAATTGTGTAGTATGCAGTTGTGGTGGTGGTGATCAAATCAAATCAAATCGTGACATTTATATTGCGCCGTTCCAACAATCGTTGCTCACGGCGCCTTACAGAATGTTCGGGAAAACAGGTAAGTCTTAAGGTTTGATTTAAAATCAGTGTTTGTCATTGTTGTTGCAGTCAGCTTTTGCGGCAGCAAGTTCCATAGTGTTGGGCCTGCCACGCAAAAGGATCTATCACCCCAGCGACGCGTTGCACGTGGGACACATAGATGATTGTGTTCACTGGAGCGCAACAATCGAGTTGGCTGACGTCGGGTCACACATTTGGTGATATACTGTGGTGCACAGCCAGTCAGTGCTCGGTGCGTGAGTAGAAGTATCTTATACTCTACTCTAACTGCTATTGGCAGCCAGTGCAGCTTGATCAATAGAGGTGTGACATGACAGAACTTCCTGGCGCCGTCGACAAGGCGAGCCGCCCAGTTCTGTACTCTCTGCAACCGTTCTAGTTGTTTCACAGGCAGTCGGTGGAGTAATGCATTGCCAACGTCAAGTCTGCTGGTAACAAACGCATGTATGACTTGTTCTGTCGCTGCAGGTGTTAGATAACGTCTTATTCTTGCAATATTTCGGAGATGGAAAATTGCAGGTTTACAGACCGCAATCACGTGCGTCTCCATCTTCATCTCGGCATCGAACTGTACACCAAGATTCCGTACATTCTGAGTTACAGTGACCAAACAGTCTCCAATGCATAGTGTGCGCAGCTCAATTTTTCTTAGTTGTTGCGCAGAGCCGAACACGATGACTTCTGTCTTTGAGTCATTCAACTTTAAAAAGTTTGTCATCATCCACGTCCTGATCTCCGCTACACATTCTTCAATACGGACGACAGCCGCAGCAATGTTCTCTTGGTGGGGTTTCACTGGAATGTAGATTTGAGTATCATCCGCGTAGAAATGACACATCAAATTGTACTTGCGAATAATCTTAGCAACTGGTGCTACATAGATGGAGAACAGCTGAGGACCCAGCACGGAGCCTTGTGGTACCCCGTATACCAGAGGACGAGCAGGCGATGTAGCACCATGAATGTGGACTGACTGGACTCTGTCTCTCAGGTATGACTTAAACCAGTCTAGTGCATCTTGGACCACTCCGATATCATGTGAGAGTCTATGCAACATCACTTCATGGTCGACGGTGTCAAACGCAGCCGATAGATCCAGGAGAACCATGATGACAACATTCTGATTGTCCATTGCGTGCAGGATGTGATTCTGCACACAGACAAGGGCCGTCTCAACGCTGTGATTCGGCTTGTACGCTGAATGATAGGGCTCACAGAGATTGTGCTCTGACATGTGAGCTGACAATCTCGCAGCAACGACACGTTCTATTGTCTTCGATAGATAGGGTAGATTTGACACGGGTCGGTAGTTATTCAAGACAGTTTTGTCTAGCTCGGTTTCTTGAGTACTGGCCTGATGTGCGCTTCCTTCAAGTGTGAAGGCATTACCCCCGTTCTCAGAGACAGGTTAACAATTGTCATGAGCACAGGTACAACATCGTGCGCACAGTCTCTAAGAAGCCATGTCGGAATGGGATCAAGTTCACAAGATTTCACTGGCGATGACTTCAACAACATTCCAATTTCAGCCTCAGTGGCTGGCTCAAATGCAGTCAGCAGACATGTCTGCGGTGCATCCTCAGCAGAGGCATTTACAATGATGACATTCTGATTCAGTTCAGACCGAATTTTCGAGATCTTTTCTGAGAAGAAATCCGAGAACCGCATTGCCAGTGTGTCAGACGAGTCACATGGTGGTAGTGGTGTGCCATTATCAGTGTGTAGGAGCTTGGCAACAATATTGAACAGCTGCTTCTGGTCACCAGATGCATCAGCAATTTGATTCGTGTGGTATTCAAGTTTTGCACGGTGCACAGACGAAGAGACGAGCTGGCGCTGGAGGCAGTAGGCAAGCCTGTCAGACTCCAGTCCAGATTTTCTCCATGTTCTTATGCCATCATTATACCACGGCGTGTGTGGTCGTACAATCACTGTGCGGTTCTTTAACGGTGCTTGCTTGTCAATGATAGCCGCAATGGTTTCATTGTACAAGTCAACAGCATGGTTCATGTCATCAGACAGATGATTTGACAGTAGCAACGAACGGATTTCATCACATATCGCAGTGGTATTGATCTGTCGATAGTTTCGACTCATCGTCGTTACCCGGACGTTTGGTGGTTTCACGAGTTGTAGTGTGCAATGAATTGCCGAGTGGTCTGACATGTGTGGGATGTCTGTTCGTATATTGTTCAGAAACGTATCAGATGAGCGCGTTATAAGCAGGTCAATGGTATGTCCGGCAACATGCGTCGGGACTTCCACGTGCTGAGTAAGATCTGCTGCATTTAGAATGTTTTGAAAGCGCTTAGTGTCATTGTCTGATGTATTGTCCATGTGGAAGTTAAAACCACCTGCGATCAGCATGTTTGACGTATACATCGACATGGTGTCCAACAAATCACCAAATTCTAGGAGAAATTCCGCAGTTGTAAAGCCATTCTTGGAGTTTGGCGGGGGGCGATAGACGACAAGAAGACGAACAGATTGAGTATCATTGCTGAGTTGTAGACACATCGATTCAAATGTATTTGATTTTGGCATCTCGAGATGTCGCGTCGTGAAGCCAGATTTGTAGACGACTGCAACACCACCACCGGTGCTGTACGTTCTCGGGACATGTCGTAGTTGGTAACCAGCAGGTGTGATGCAACCAGTAGAGACGGAGTCATCAGCACTCAACCACGTCTCTGTGATGGCAAGTATGTCTAGATCATTGTCCTCAATGAGGTCACATATCACGGTCGCTTTCCCCGCTTGCTTCGTGTCACACACTGATCTGGCATTCAACAAGCAGAAACACACTTGGCGTACAGATGGTATGTCACATACACTGTCGAGTCGAATCAAATTCGATGTGTAGGTTTCACATCTCACGATGACCGATGATGGGAAGCGAGGAGTAATCAGTACAGGAATGGGTCTTTGCTTTGACCTCCCTGCCCTACACCCCCTGCGAGTCCGCCGATTGTTCACACGTTCTAGTTGTCTTAGTGGTGCCACACAAGCATCTATTGAAAGGTAGCATCCAGTAACAATAGAACGTCCAATTCGCAGTAGATCCAGTCTATTGTATGTGATCATGCTGTGGCAGTGCATTGTTGGTGATAGTGGTGTTTCGTCGTTCTTGTCGCCGTCTTTTGCATAGTAATTGTAGCATGTCTGGAATCTTTTTATATTTAAATCTATCTGTGTTTTTTTACTAGTTGTAAGGGCAGCCTGTGTTATTTTTACTAGTTCTAAGGGCACCACACAACACGTGAATATAGCATTACTGTATAACGTTCACCAACCCCTAGTGCCCTCTGTCGGCAGTACAATCTGACACACGAAAAGCGTGAGGCCGTCTTCCACTTGGATCGGGAAAGGCTACAAAACAAGCGTCTGACAAACGTCATCACGACCCTCAAGCTTCGCCGTCGCCCGTCGTTAAACACCTCAGACCTCGGCTCGAGACAGCGCGGCCGCTGGAGCGGCAACTCTAGCAGGTGGCTGCAGATCAGCATTGGCATCATCGTTCACATGGTTGCCATGCGCGTCGTCAACGTGTTCTTCGCCTAGGCGATGGCGCGCGCATGCGCGTTGGTTGTGTGTGTGTGTGTGTGTGTGTGCGTGTGCGTGTGCGCGTGCGCGTGCTTGTACGTGGTGGCCTCAAAATGTGCGCGCGTACAGTGCGTGTGCGCGGGCGGATGTATGCGAGCGTGCGTAGCCTGGAGCGTTGCCGAATTTTCTGGCCCGATTGGCGACGGAAGCACTGGGCTCGAAGACACTGTCCAGGTGTTGCCCGGTGCGTTAGCGTGGCGGAAGCGCTTTGCACTGGTTTCCCAGTGTAGGAGAGACCTGTCTGTCATTGGGTGTCATGGTCATTGCAGTGGCGACGAACAGTTCCGGTCAAGAAACATACATGAATGAACGGGTTTCCTACTAAGAATCATATATTTGCTAGATTTGGGCAAAAAATCTGGGTGTCATCAAGTTTTGTATACTATGTGTCATGCTACAAACGTTAACTGTTATTTGACGTGTGCAAGTATACTCAAGCACATTTATGTATGCATGTATGCATGTATGCATGTATGCATGTATGCATGTATGCATGTATGCATGTATGCATATATGTATGTAAACTGGATCTGGCTACATTACATATGATAACTGAAATGCGAAAACAATAAATACCGCATACCGAAAAAAAAATTTCAGTAAAATAAAAACGGTGCACCAACTGCATACCGGTTCGCTACGGGCTGTAATAAATATGTTACAATAAATATAATCAATACAAGCTGACATGTTTGGTTTTTGTTTGTACAATATAAATTATATTTGATGGGATGAATATGAAATTACATACACACGAACAGGCTGAAATATTGTTCCTGCATCAAAGACATCATTGTTGCAAGAAATAAAGATGGTTTTAAGCCAATTGCTTCATCACATGCCTGCATATAATGAATGGTCGATTATTATATTTTGTCTTCTGTATTGCGTTAAAAATTACTACAAAACGCATCCGATTGGCCGACCCCAATCTCACGTATGGGGATTTTTCTGGACAATAGTCAAAATATGCAAACGTACACACGTTCAGTTCCGTTTTATGCACAACTCGTCATAGCAGACCACCTCATCATTATACGGTTTCCGTTTAACATATTTATATAATTTCGGATTAATACACACGGGTATAATACACGCGGGTACAATACGGTCTGTCCAATTGGCATATCAATCACGTGAACCAACATACTGGATCCATCAATTCGGGTGTGCAACAATGATTTCATAATATAGCCCGACTTTCATCTCTTTCTACTGTCATTCGCTTCTTTCGACCATTTGCCTCTTATCTACCAATTGGCGATGAATCTTAGGAAACAAAACGGTAGTTACGTTGAGTTATTTACGAGCTGATTTTAATTTTTCCGATCACATATCGGGCTGCATTGTAGCCGTAACAGCCAGAGAACCGATTTCAGCAAACTTGGTGAGTCAGAATAATTATATTTATATATGTCTAGCTTCAAATACCAATACGCCTACAAATCCACTATTTTACTCAGCAAACAAGCACTTGAGTCTGCTCAAATACATTATCAAACCATATGAATGTTTAAGAGTAACCCCAAGATTCCGTGTGGAAAGTGCAGTTGTAACAAGTTGGCGTACGAAAACGCGCTGCCTATATGCGCCATTAATACGGAACTTTGTTTTATGATTATTTAACTTTAATCCACCCTCATACATCCAATGGAAAATGTTATTAAGATAATGTTGGGTGCTGATATAAGGAGCAATTGGTATTAGGAGTAGACAAATAAATGTGTAACTGTATATCATCAGCATAAAAGTGATTGTTAATAACTGAGCTAAGTGGAGTTAAATATCGAGAATGAAAAGTAATCGTCGAATGTCATGAGAATCCCGAGGAACATCAAATGCAACGTAGAGCATTGAAAGAATAAGAGAAACCCAAATATTCACTCTCTGGTGTTTATATGTTAGATGTAACAAAAACCAACTCAAAACTGTACCAGGTAAAGATACACGATTATTGAGAATGGTATGATTAACTGTATCAACGGTAGCAGATAGGTCAAGCAAGGTAAGTGCAGTTACTTCACCTTTATCCATATTTAGAGTTACTTTATTGTGCACTTCTAAGAGAGCATTCTCCGCAGATTGAAGTTGTTTGTAGGGCCTACGCAAATTGTAATACATAATAATAACAACAAGAACAATAATAATGACTATATTTATATACTAAAATCCTAAGTAAAACACTCTGTTCGGAAGTATTTGCAACAGTCTACCAACATGCTAAAATAAATGTATAGATAGGCACGATGACCTAATATGAGATCCAAAGCATTTTGCTAAGTGTCGTGAAATTAAGCTAATTTTGGAAATTTGGGTCTATTATTGTGAAAGTTGTAATTTGGCAAATATATATATATATGTGTGTGTATATATAATATTGTATACATGTATGTATATACATATATAAATATATATGTATATGTAATTTGGAGAAGACAACCACTTGCCGAACTTCAACAACTTTAGCCGGTGTAGAAGAAGCAAGCAGAAAATGTATTTGCGGAAATACATTATTTAAAATGTGATCTGTGATCTAAGTGTCACATTAAATCAAATCATACGTGTTTATCAGTCTTAGATGATAATGTTGTTTTCAAACACATAATTTTATTGTTGTCACGTTTGTTCGAATGCAGTAACGAAGTCATCTGTGAAAAAATTCCAAACGAAACAAAGCTAAAAACACATGGACCGAATCGAATACTGTACGTGTCGTGCTTACGTAATACATCTGGCTGTCAATGACGTGACAGTGACATTTGTGTACTGCAAGGCGTACTGCAACAGTTGTGTATTTGTGACGTCCCAAAAGAGTTGGTTATTTTATTTTTAGTCTTGCAAATGAAATGTTTTGTGTGTTTTGCTCATGTCTGTCCCAACAACACATGTGGATTAAAAATATTTTATTTGTTTCAAAATAAAAATATAACAATACGTTAGTGACGTGATAATCGTTATTTTAATTGATAAATTAACTTGATTCACGAGCGTGACTGAGTAGGCGCACGAGATGTGTACTGGACTCGATCCACGGGCGACTTGATGAAAGCTCGAAGAGGCGGTCGGGGCACCTGCTTCAAATGTCGACGACCCTCGGTCTCAGAATAACATTTATGTCAATTTGCCCAGAGGCTCGCCTCCACCTGCATTAGAACTGGAAACCAACCAGATCGATAACTAGACGTTATGGAAACAAATGTGGGAAAACTATCTAATCGTGTCTGGACTCAACGCTAAGCCAGACAGATATGTAACGGCACTTCTCCTACACTGTATTGGGAAAGATGCCCTACGCATCTTCATTGATATGGACTTGACGGAAGAAGAACTCGTCAGACCTGCTCAAGCTAGGAGTCAAATCATGGAAGAAAGCGGAGGTGGTGAGAAGACTGGATCAAAGGTCCTATGACGTTGAAGATAGTGAGGGAACAATGTATAGGCGTAACCATGTACACCTAAAAAAGTCACACGAAACACCACCTCAATGTGTTCGTTGAGGAGTCCATGGATATCCCATCCCAAGATGATCATCGAATCACTCCAGCTGAGCCAGTTCGGGCCACACACCGGTTGAAATTCAGCCGAAAACACCGGTTGAACAACAGCACCAGAGTAACCAGACAGAACCACACTGTCCTATACGTCCAACAACATCCAAGAAGTCTGAGAGCATCAACAAGTCCAAGCTACCCGGCAAATACAAGGACTAGGTTGTGTCTAATTGAACAGTTGATTATGCTTACATGAACATTGATGAGTACAGACTTGGTTGACTTGTGGATGCTCCATCCATACATTCATGTTTGCCATGTTCGCATGACTATGACATGTTACCTCGTTCTGTTCTCGTAATTGAGCAATTGAATGTTGACCAAACTATTTTACCTTTAATACGTCTTCCAGGAGTGTTACTGCTGTAGTGAAATAGAGTGTGTGATATAATGTTTAGTGTAAAAAAAAGTAAAAACGTTTTGTGATACAGTTATGTTACATTCAAGGTTTGGTAAGTTTATTTTATTTATATCAGTACGAAGCACTGAAACTGATCCATAGACACAATGAGTTAATTGCTTTAATACGTTAATACGTTTTCGTTAAGTACTTGCTGCTTGTAAAACGGAGGGGATGTAACAATTTCACTTAATGAGCGAATATCGTAGCAGTTTTAATTAGTGAGTTTAAGTCGCAGCGGACGGACTATAGGGGGTCAGCCTAGTCACCTTACATAAAAGCCATGCATGGAGTCGGCTATATAATGGGGATTTAGCTACATATTGGGCAGTTCGTAGTTAGCAGGAGAGAGAGAGAGAGAGAGAGAGAGAGAGAGAGAGAGAGAGAGAGAGAGAGAGAGAGAGAGAGAGAGAGAGAGAGAGAGAGAGAGAGAGAGAGAGCCTGGAAACAGCCTCAACGTGGTTAGTCAAGCATTGAAACCAAATTTAATAGGGTTTGTCTTTCTCTATATAATGTGTATGAACTATCATGTTGTGTAATAAAATAAAGTAATGATATTTTTATATAGCGTAATATCCAGTCCTTTGAGCTAGTCAAAGGCGTTTTACACATTTCGTCTTAGTAGATCTATTCAACATCATCTCGATTGTTATGGGAAGCCCTCAGCCACACTGTAATTACTGCGCGAAAACTATTCGTACACAAATATCCACCACCGCAAATAGCCAGAGACTCATTTATACAACTTGCAGTAGATTCGAAACGGGAGCATAAGGAATTGAACCCGGAATCTCTGCATTGACAGCCCAATGGTTTAGCCACTACGCCACACTGATTCATCCATTGACAGTCCAATGGTCTAGCTATTACGCCACACTGATTCATCCATTGACAGCCCAATGTTCTAGCCACTAGGCCACACTGATTCATCCATGTTGTGAACAAGGGAAGCCGTTCCACTGGAACACAGGCTGTCGTAATATCATCCGGAGCGGCCTTGCGGAGATTAAATCAGCGTGTCTGAGCCGAGGTAACGGATGCCATCATGGTGCACAGGTGTACCAAGATAATGTCTCGTCGACTTAATTAGCCAGGTAATTCGAAGAACCTGCGCATTTTCTAGTGACTGCAGCCTAATTTCCTCATAGCCTGGCCGTTAGCCTTATCGAAAGCCAAACTATAAAGTGTAATAATTGTAATGATTACATTGCGTTACATGTTTTGTCATTATTGTCGTCTTTCAAGTGCAATTCAACATTTCGCTACCTGACCTATCCATGATGTGATTTGTTGCCTTGTGAAATGTTAGTCAAGCCATCAAAAAAGGACGCCAAACACATGGAGAGTTCAGACATTCCGTAATATGTTTTCTTAATCTTCTAACTCCCAAAGTTTGTTTCTTTGTAACAAAACATAATGTAATGTTTTAATGTCACAACTGCATTCGGAAATGTATGATTTATGAGATGTGACGCAGCAATAGTAATGAAATTCACATATATAACCGTTATTAACATTGTTTGCAAAGGCAGACGGGCGTCATGCGCATAATTTGGATTGCGATGCAGGCAAACCGCGACCTAGCGGATCCGTCAATTCACGACTTTCCTTACGAAGGAACGATTGCCTCGCCTGACAGATGCACCAGGGGACCGTTTCACTAAGATATTAAGCTCTTAAGGAAAATCCATCCTAGAACAGAATCTGATGGAAAAATCAAGGAGTATTTTTAAAATGCGTTTCACTAACGTGATCGTCAAATTACTCTTAAGGCAAAACACGATATTTCCATCATGATAATCGATAATCTACACAGTTGGCACAAATTGGCAAAATATATTGAACAGTTGTCAATAAAAAAAAAAATTATTCGGCCCAACAACCATCCGTCTGAGGCCGCTGATCGTTAATTTACAATATGGTTCCTTCATGTAAAACTCCCCGAGTTCCCCAGCTCTGATCCATTAACTTTGGACGCATTCTAGGAGAAGATACGACGATTGAATCTCTTTGCCGGTGTACTGGTCTCGATGGAGGTTCCGGTCTGAGAGTAAGTTCCGGTTCCGTTTTGCGTATTGCGCATGCTCGCGCAAGCGCAGTATATCAAAATCGACCAACTGTGAGCAACGTGACCTCAGGTGACCGATCAACTTTGACCCCGTGCCAGAAGTATGCGGCGACTGAGTTACATCGCTGTGAGCAACGTGACCTCAGGTGACCGATCAACTTTGACCCTTGCTCGATGCACTCGGTGACTGAGATATACAATTAATCATTTTTCGTTTGCTGTAGCGACCGTTACTCCACCGACCTATTTGCCCCCTACGTTGCTGAACAGGATCGTACATCTGCGCGTGACCACTGTCTACTGGCACATTAGTTAGTATCAACTAGTTCACATATCTTTTGTTGAGAAAATACCTGTGATGCAGCGGGAGAAAATAGGAGATGAGTACCGACGGTACATGACTTGCATAAGGCATTACCTAGTCACAAAAAGCACTTGGTGTGTGAAAAGCGAATGCGCAATGCTATTTTGAAAGCTACGCAGCATGGCAAATATCAAGTAGACGGTGAGTAGACAGTCCAGCCCCAGGGCCAGGCTAATAGTCTGTAGCCTAGCGTTTAGTATACTATGCCATAACCCAGTATATTAATATGGGTTTCTTAAATGATATAGGTGTCAGAATAGGGGCCTGTGTTTTTGACAAAAGTATAATTACGAAACGATGGCTGGACGCAATGCCAATGACGTGGCTATTAATACAGCTGCTCTGCAGGCCCACTGTTTATTACCTAGAATGGTTATTATTCTTATCTTTCTGTGGGTTGTACCTCTTGATTTCCTGAAGCATAAATAAATATTCCTTTGACAAAACAGACACCCATGGCAGTCATTACAGGTTGGTGGTTATTTTTTGGCAAATATTAATAAAAATTGCACTCAACCTAAGATGTAAAATGGCTTCAGTCTTATATGACCAAATGTACTGCTAGTATGTCACTACTTGAAATTAGTTAATTGTGAATTCTATTTTGTGAATATTCTTTCAGCTGAAATTATTAACGCTATTAAACAATCGTTTTACCTAAAAATGTATAGGCTTAGCCTAGGGGCCTACCACTAAAATGTACACCAACCTAAATACCAATGTATTTGACCATATATAGTGCAATTAATGAATGAAATAGATTAATAAATAATGGACAATCACTCGCTATCAATATTGCAGTTAGCACAGGTACTTACATTGTTATTGTCACACTGCACTGTACTGTATTTGTGTATGAATAGTTATATTTCCTTTCTCGGAAGTAGACACAGTGACACATAAGCTTATTGACAGTGTGTGGGAATACTGTTACATGACAGTAAGGAATTTACTAATTAATTGTATCATACTGACATGGTACTCTTTGTAGTGTTAAATTGTATCAAGTGAATTATGACATTCTCTACATAGTTTGCTCAGGCCCTTATCACTAGAATTTAGACCCCTACTGTCCTAGGCTATGGCAGTGCAGCATAGGTAACTTGTGTTGGTAATTTCATCCATCATTTATGTAGTAAGCTTTACTTATAATTGTAACAAGTGAACAATACTATTTGGCAGCATCTGCAAATTTTGTAAATGGCCTTTATTAAGTTGTCTGTTTTTAATTGAAACTTGAAACAGTGGTTTCCTTTTTAACATTGTTTATTTTAAATTAAGAGTACACCTGTAGATGCTAATGTCTCAGTATCTGTTGGTGGTTCAAATCCGCCAGGTAAATGCACAAACCTTTGTGCACAATTACCCCTGGCATGGGCTTATTGACCGATACATTGCATCTGCGAGTATGATTATGTCGATATTTAATTAAAATGACTTTCAATGGTGCAACAGTTGAAGCATCAGATATAGTCAATTGAAAAAACAACTGATTTACCCCATACCTTCATTGTCCACCTAACAAGATTGCCACACAGAGAATTAACTCTAGATGGCAGGTGGACAAGGAAGCCTTTTGGCTTATTGAGAGCCCAACCCTTTTTATCCAACCCTTCTGCATCCTGCCCTTCTGAGGTGTGTCGATTGTATGTTTACACATATTCACACAGTAAACACCCACACAATCAGCAGATAATCTGTTCTATTCATTTACAGTCCTTTGTGAAAAGTAGAACATTCTTATACCTAATCTACACTCCTCCTTTACTAATATAACTTCATGTCCTCTAGTACTTCTATCCTTCCTAACTGAGAAAAAAGTATTTCTATCAATATTTTCATAACCATTCAATATTTTAAACACTTCTATCTCATCTCCTCTCAATCTCCTGGACTCTAGTGGTGTTAAACCATCTTATTTTAGGTGTATTTCATAACTAAGATCCCTCAGTTTTGGTATAATTTTAATCGCTCTCCTCTGTACTGTTTCTAGCATATCTATGTCCTTCCTGCGATATGGCCTCCACGCTTGTACACAATATTCTAATTGAGGCCTAACTACTGTTTTGTACAATTTATCTTTTTTTTTCCTTATACACTATATTTCACCTAATTAATCCAAGGATTTTATTTCCCTTTGTAGCTGCAATTCCGCACTACTTAGAAACCTTCATCTCAGCACTAGTGGTTAACCCAAAGTCCTTTTCTTTTACAGTTGTACTTAATACAGTACCCCCCATTTATATTGTACATCTTCGTTCCCATGTCCTGTGCGGAGGCATATACATTTCAAAAAATTTAACCTCATTTGCCCCTTTTCAAACCATTTGATCAATCTGTCAAGATCATCTTGTAAATGCTGTCTATCTACATAACGTTTAATCCTTCTGAACACTTTTGTATCATCTGAAAATTTCAACACCTTTCTTGTTATATCATCGTCCAAATCGTTGATATATATTAAGAATAAAATAGGTCCCAGTACTGATTCCAGTGGTACCCCACTCAAAACTGATTTCCAGTTTGAAGCCTCCCCATCAACTACTATCCGTTGTCTTCTGTCAATCAGCCATTTTTTTATCCAGTTAATTATACCATTTCCTATGCCATGGACCTATAGTTTAAGTAGTAATCGTTGATGTGGCACTTTGTCGAAAGCTTTCTGAAAATCTAAATACATGATATGTACTGGTGATGTCTCCCATATATAAATATATGGAGTATCTTGAAACGACCCTATTGTGGGGGTCGTATATTAATTCCTAAACGTTTGGTGCTCCAGGTTCAAGCTGTAAGATGAAAACTACCCACATGCATAATGTGCAAGCTTGATTCTAAGTCAATGTTATGCCTCAGGTGGTTTTCACAGGCCTGTTGTCATTAGATGTAAATTCTAAGTGCACACTAGTAGCAGCCAGTGACCCAACTGACATTAAAGCAATTAGTTAGGTTCAGGCAATTGTTTGCACAATCTCAAATCTCCAGCCAGGGACAGTCAGTGACTGAGCTGGGTGAACTGTGAATGTCCAGTGGGTGATAAGGCACTTCAGGGCTGGGTTAAAATGTGAAAGTGAACACAATCCAGCTATACACTATTTAACTTAAATTCTCATATTGTACTTTCAAGTTTTAGATAAGTTTGTACAATGTCATTGTGCTTTATTAGCTTGCTTGGCCTGTTACAGACATTAGTTCCAGTTAGCCTCTTTAGCGGATAATGTGTTCTTTTTGTCTTAAAATTAATCGTTAGGTGAGTTCAAGTTGATTTCTAATTTAATTGAAGTTAGTTTAAATGGAATGTTAATTAAATGAAAGTTATTTGTTAATTTTATTTTATTGAAAAACTTTGGGAGGTTAATTTAATTTAATTGACCTGATAAATGTATGATATTAATTAATTTAACTGGAAAATATATGAGTTGATGTATTTTAAATAATTTTCAAAGTTAGTTTACCATGCCTGCTCTCAATATTCTTTGATGTTTCCTGCACTAAATACGTTTAGGTATGCAAGCATGTCAAATTGTTTTATGTGAAGGAATCTTCATAGTATATCGAGTTACTTTGTTGTAATAAAAGTGATTGATCATAGAACAATATTTTATACTCGGTATTTAATTATTGTGTTGTGTTATATTTTATAAATACCAAAATGTGGTGTCTTGGCATCCATATTGTTTAACAAATAAGATAATTATACGTAAAAAAATGTAAATTCTTATATAGCGCAGTATCCAGTCTTTAGGACTGCTCGATGCGTTTTACACTTTACTCCCTGGCAGACCTGTTCAATCGAACATCATCTCGACTTCTCTTGGAAGTATTCAGCCATGCTGTGATTAATGCGTGAAGACTATTCGTACAAAAATATCCACCACTGTCTATAGCCAGGTACTCAGTCATGCAGCTGAGTGAACTGAAGCAATGCAGAATAACTGAACTTTCCAAAAATGTGATACCGCTGCATAGGATTCGAATCTGCTTCCTCTCAGCCACAGTTGTGGTGTGTTCACAATGGTGGTGAGCATCATTTGAGAGACAATTAGGTCTTACCATTAAATGTAATTTAGGATATATTAAGACAATAAATTCCTGCCAATTTAAAAAAAAAACAGCAAATGTGCCAATCCTCCACATGGTGCTATATACACAGAGACACAATAGTCTGTGTCCTGGCATATTCCTACGTGACATTTGCTATGTTATATATTTGAAAAGTTTTTCGCAATGCTGGTTACATAAAACGTCTCTCACTGATGTAGGGATGAAAACTTCACATGATACACCCTAATTGCCAGCTCGCTTACAGTAACATTGAGCATGTTATCACACTACCAAGTACCAAGTAGGTTTTTATAAAGTATTATACTTCACAGAATTAGCAAAGGAAAATTGTGACCTGTACCTATGTATGTTATTAAGGGATGATATGTTTTCAGATGAGTCTATTATTTATGTAAGGAAATGTTAACATTAATGTGTATCTGTATTCCAGTATGCAAAGGCCATCAGCGTTGGAGTACCACCTCACAAGATACGCCAGTGCCATGTCGATGCTTTCAAGAACGGCAGTATTAGCAGAGTTCCTGCAATACAAGAAACTGTAATGGCACATGCAGTCACTGAATATATACTTTAGTTTGTAATCTTACTAATTTAATCCCACCTCATCCTATTATGTGATGGCTCTTAGTGTAATTTATTATTTAAATGAGTTTATTCATTATATATGTTTTAGGTATAATGCCCTTATATTTAAATTGTTTTTTAATTCAATGTACGATTCTTAGTTGTATTGTTTTTATGATATTTAACTTAATATTTTAATGATCTAACTATACAGGTTTGGTATTATGATTGTATTGTAAAGCACCATAGAGCACTGTGTGATTATGGCGCTATAAAAATATCTTATTTTATTATTATTACAGTCATGCAGTCATGCTATATATGAATTAATGATTACTTGTGACAATGGTTTTATTTCTGAATAAATGAATTTTATATTACTTGGCTGATTAAATATTATGATATACTTTATTTGTAGCAATGTTGTATTGCAAGCGAGTGCAGCGTTATATAACGGGCTACGTGGTTTGGTTCTTTGTAAATGTATGCCAATAATTTTAGTGTATTCCTGTTGTTTTATGTTACTTTGTTTAACGTAATAACAATCACAGCTTTAGTTTCATAAGGATCTCCTCAGTTTAATTTACATTACATTAGATTGCATATAATGTGACGTAAATATGTATAACCAGAAAGGCTAATGTTATCTACGAGTTAATAATTATTTGTAACAATAGTTTTATTTTTTAATAATTGCATTTGATCACTTGTCTGATGATACATCACAGTATTATACAAAGGGCTAGTTTTGATCTGTGTAAATAAATAAATACATTTTTTGCATTTTATATTTCATTTAATAATACTACTAGTCGTGAATGCATGGCTCGTTTCCATAAATGTATTATTAAAGAATTGTTGAGTTACTTGGAGTTGCGTTGGGAAAAACTGTTTGGAAATGATGATCCACACCCTCCGTACGAATTTTGAAGTGCCTCAATGGGACTTCTAGACTGCACACAAAATGTCAGCCCCATATTTCCAAAACTGATGGAGATAAGTGCTATTTTAAAATTGTGACACCCAGACCGCCACCCCGGACAAATTTAGAAAAAATATAAAACTATGAACTATCCCAATGGGTATGCTAGATCGCATAAAAAAGGTCTGCCCCATACAGGCATGACTGGCCCAGATAAGTGCCATTTTAAAATTGTGACCCCACATTTTGAATTTGTTTTTAAATATCTAGATCCCAATGGGCTTGCTAGATCAAACACAAAAGTTCAACTCCACACATGACAAAATGACAGAGATAAGTGCATTTTAAAATTGTGACCTCCCCCGAGACTCCCACCACCTGGATGAATTTCGAGAAAAAAAACTATATGTACAAACTACCCCAATGGACAACCTAGATCAAAAAAAATGTCAGCTTCATATATGTCAAATTAACAGAGACGTGTCATTTATAAATTGTTACCCCCAAGATTCCTACCCCCGACGAATTTAAAAAAATCTAAATCTACGAACCACCCCCAATGGGCCTGCTAGATTATACACAAAATTTCAGCTTCATACATGCCAAACTGACAGAGATAAGGATGTGTCATGTCATTTAAAATGCGGATATTTGTGTTTAACACAAAACCCGCTGTGCGTATAAGCAGCGCTGAAAACTGCAGCTCTGTGTGACGAAGTCGTAAGATACACAACGTCAACGCTCTGAGACAATTACATCAAAATAAAACACAATTTTTTGGCAAATAACTCCAAGTTATGCTAATCATGAGGTTTTGTTATGTATACTAACCATTACAAAAGTAACCGTATCATTAACGTAAACTATAATATAATTGGATCACACATTCTTTCGGCAAACACCGTGATAAGCTGGCCAAAAATAGGCGCTAACCTTTGACATGTACTGTGTGTACGCAAAACGGAACCGGAACTCACTCTCAGACCGGAACCTCCTTCCAGACCATACAGCTGCGGGCCGAAAGTAGGCGCTAACCTTTGACATTTACAATCGCATGCGCACTACGCAAAACGGAACCGGAACTTACTCTCAGACCGGAACCTCCTTCCAGACCAGTACACCGGCACCGGTAGGGTTCATTTACGGACCCTGAACTAGTCGAATGGTCGCGACCTTCTCGCTTCGAAGGTTTCGGAATAATTTATCGAACTGTCGAACCGATCTACTATCCACTAAGACACATTGGCGTGTTTAAGTAAATGTGTTATTTAGTTTTAATGAAATCATAGAAAACCTAACCATTAGATTATTAAAAATTATGCGAGAAATGGAAATCAGATGTCGGAAATAAATGGTTAGTGTTACAATCTGTATTCTTTTAGTTAATGTCATTCTCAGTATTCGTTTAGTTAGTGTCATTGTCAGTATTCTTTATAATTAAGGGTATACGTAGTTAGTATTAGGGTCAGTAATAGAAAATAGTTAGGGTTAGCCATGGCTAGGGATATAGTTAGTCTTCCAACGATTACGCAGTCGACCGCCCTCCTATTTTTATACAAATAAGGCTACTCACGCTTTTGTAAATTACCCGATCTGACGATCAAAGAAAATTATTTTTAATACGTTTATTACTGCTTTCTAAACTATTCACGTCCTACTGATTTGAATACCAACGAACCTGATTCTTAATGAGCCAATCTGTTCCTAGTTTTTTTTTTTTTATTAATATAATGTTATTAAAACGAGACTATATTAACTATGTTGAAGGCATACTGCCCGCCAAATTGTATCTAATACGCCCGTATTAACGTTAACAACGTACAACCCCGGAGCATGTTCAAATAGTAAACAAAACATCCATGTTTTAAAAAACCTTCTTTGGCAATAATGCCGATGCGGTCTGAGTTAACCCCAATACCCTCTGATGTTCAACAATTTCCCATTTTTTTACTTTCAACACAGCACACTTCCTGTTACAAATTATCACGCTGGCTAATTCCGGGTAGAGGAACTGACTGGCTCCCTCTATGTACGACGACTTGACGAGCATTGCTAGTGCTACGGTCTTACGAGGCTCGATGGCTGCAAATTAGCGTTGTCACATCGATATCGAGATAGGCATATTCGAGTTCACCTGTTGTTTACAACAGGTCATAGGGTGTGTGAGTCGTAATCACGTGGTTTTAAATTAGACACGATGTCGAACTTGTGAGGTTAAGTACTATATTGGTAAGCATCGTGTTATCTCGGGTTGTGTGTGTGTATACACGTTTATCATAGTTCTGCCTATGTAAGAGCGATGAGTCGAGTAATGGTATATTGAAATAACTGATTATGCAAAGCGGCTATAAATATACGATACGATACGTTATTTAATATGATTCATCATTTATCAATTTGGGAACGTTTCATTTTATTTCTGTGATAAACGTATGCCACATATTAGTTTTTTTGCGCAGAATTGTCGAAGAAGCAGATGTCAACGACTTGCCTGTAGTACTGACATTTATAGATTCAAAAAAGGCTTTTGATTTCGTTCACAGTGGTCAAATGTTCAAAGTCTTACGTGCCTACGAAATGCCAGAGAAGATTGTGAAATCCATTGAAGTCCTATCTAAAAAACATGACAGCATCCGTTATTTCATCTAACGGAAAAACCGAGTTTTTTACATTAAGGCGGGTGTTTTGCAGGATGATGCACCAGCTCCATACATATCTATTGTAATAGTGCACTACACACACACACACACACACACACACACACACACACACACACACACACACAAACACACACACACACACATACACACACACCACACACACACATACACACACACACTCACAAACACACACACACACTCACGCGCACACGCACGCGCACGCGCACACGCACACGCACGCGCACGCGCACACGCACACGCACGCGTGCGCACAGAGAGAGAGAGATAGAGAGAGAGAGAGAGAGAGAGAGAGAGAGAGAGAGAGAGAGAGAGAGAGAGAGAGAGAGAGAGAGAGAGAGAGAGAGAGAGAGAGAAAACGGAGAAATAGGCGGTTTCCAGAGGAAGAAATAACATATATTGCATTTGTTGATGATATAGTCCTGATAAGTCATAACATCAAGTCTGCATAGAGATTACTGGAAAATAGCGATAATAACGCAGGAACTGTTGGACTGGCTATGAATGTGAACACAACCAGGATAATCACCATCAACGTAAAATATTAATGTAAAGTAATAAAGACGGCTAGCTACCGCACATTTATAAATGAACGTGTGTTCTGCCTGCTCACGATACCAAACACCACATCATGACAAAACAGAAATCTATCTGCTCAAAATTACAATGTTCACTAGTGCACATCACGCATTATCTATAACATCCAACGTATTTGGCTATGCCCAATGCGTCTAATATGTCAAGGCAGCTGACGTAATCTATCTCACAACATCTTGTTATTCCTAAAAAACAACTAATCTTGGAAAACGTGTTTTTCTGCAGTCACAGCATAGCAACTGTGAAACTAGCACACATACACGTGATCGTACTGAAAGATTACAAAAATCCCTAATACAAAAACAGATTGGAGAAAACATCATGGAAATTAATGTAAAACGCGACTTGTTGTTACCGAAGTTTGATTTTAAGGACGCACATTGTGGGCGTTATCGAAAGCGCTGTCTTTTATAAACACATACAAACTTACTGATCTGTATAACAACATTTCCAAAATAAAACAATAACTATTCACACTGAATCCCGTTTTGTAAAAGAAGACTTTTATGCGTATTTGCAGTGAACCCAATCTTTCAAAAACACCGCAATTCTCAGATTCCGCAGCAATTCTCTTGACGCATTCCAGAAGAGACATAATAAGACTTTGAACAGTGCGTTAAGTCGCCTGACTCGGCAACTTACCTGGGGGACACGCAATAATGTCGCCATCTCCTCGCAGCTGACTCACGGAGACATCACCCAAACAAACACTCCCACAAGATCCAGTGTTGCGTACCGTCGCCCATCAATCAGACATTCCGCCAACTACGATCCGGTTGCGACGAGAAAACGGAGACATGCTTGCTGAACAGACGAGATAGCCATGGATGCAATTGTCGGCGACGAGATGGCCGCTGATGCCCCGCTGGCAGTTGAAGCCAAGCGGCGCGTCGAACGCAAATGGTTGCTAGGAAACCGTTTGTCGAACGCGACAATTCATTAAGGATCATTCGAGCACTCGTGCAGTTTTGTGCCACCTTTCTTCTTCACCCCGACAGCGGTGAACGGTTAGACGGCGTCAGTTGCCGTGTCGTCGCTGGCTATGTACACCTTCTCGTTGACCTCACAAGGAGATATCTTCAGTCGCGTATTCACGGAAGCTTCCCAAGAGTCTCACCTGTGCTGCGTCACCTCGATACTGCGATATCCCTCACGCGTTCTCGTAACCTCAGCTACCTGAGCCGCCTCGTGAACCGAGCAAATTAAGATAATTAGAACGATCTTTGAAGCATGCGTCCTCCACGAGTGACCTCGCAGCCTATTGTTGCTTCAGCTCGACCCAGTCCATGTGTCACTTGCCTTGTCTGCTGTTGGTATTTTATAACAATATTGAACCTGAACATCGATTATTTGAAGAAAAAAGCGTCGTGCCAATTTCCTGCCAATGCAATTCAGAGACTATTGACGAATTCACTATGCAATATCGCGAAGCCACATTATTGTTGTTAGATAATTCCATGTTTAAATTTTATTTTATAGTGTCTTCTCTTACACTGCTAAGTGTACATCTTATATGTTAGACGTTTGGCTTCCTAATCTGCGTTGGAATACATGATTCAGAATGATGAAACTGGCAATAGTAAAACGTATAGATTCCGCTTCCCAAGGCGTCGATACTACATAGCCCAACAGGTGGTAACCGGCAATAAGTCCACTTCATGATGGTTGCGCTTTAAACAAGACGACTCGACAGTGACCCTATTTCCCTCGCCGTCAATTTTGGTCAATACGTCTTCCACCAGCCACAGGATGTCGTGGGCGGTGTAATTAACTCATCATCGCATTGACTGGTCGAGTGAACACGTCATCGCTTCATTGACATCGATCACCTCCCAAGGAACCATTCACAAATCACATCCCGCGGATGAGTTTGCTTATGTACAAAATACCTGAGCGTGGTAGACGACAAAATGGGTCTCTTCCTAATTTGGATATCTTCTCACAAACGTTAAGGAAGGTTTTAAACATGCAGACCGGGAGATTTCCCTTACTCTGTTTTCTTCATCCATCAGTATTTGTGTCGTAACTGCTTAGTGTGTCCCTGGTGTAGAAACCAAACACGATCAGCATCAGGGGCGGATCCAGAAAGCGAGTTTTTTTTTGGGGAGGCGCACAAAACCTCCACTGACGGCCGAACCAAATGGTGTAGTAGAAATCTGATCGCTGCCGGGCCCCCGTAACCTGAGCCGCTGTCTCGGCTGGACTGGTGACATCGAAAAAGGCTGGGGGGATGCTGTTGAAAATGTTTCGTAGTTGCGCGGCCGTATCTCCTTATATAATCTTCTGCAGCGCTTCTCCCGTCTGGCTCGAACGTGACCATCGGAAGACGGTCGGGGGTGCTCTTGAAACAGTTTCGCCGCCGCGTTGACGGTGTCGCACTTACATTTATCCGGGCATTAAATTTTATCCGGGTGATGTTTATGTGCATATGTAAGGCATAATATTTGGCACCAGTAGATCACGTAGTGATAAATAATATCCAGTAGTTAAATATGTTTCGCTTCTTGTCGTAATACAAGCGTTATAGTTAGAGTACATAATTATAATTTGCTGTTTCAGATTTGTGACCAAGTATAAGAATATGTCACGTGATGTGTGCTTGGAGAGGAAATTGTTTTACGACAGAAATTGTTTATGTGTGTGGGAAGCAAACATTTTATAATTTATGTATATATATATATATATATATATACTTAAATATATATATATATATAAATATATATATATAAACATACGTAACTCCCGCAGCGTGGATCCATTATAAAACATCTGCGGGCAAGCTAAATTCCTAAAGTCTAGGGGGCACCCCCATGCCCCGTGAATCCGCCTATGACACGGATATATGGTGTCAGGAATATAAATACGAGGTTCTGCAGTGCATCCACTGCTCTCAAGAAGACACCACACTCTACTGACTACGTAGATACACGTGCTGTGTCAAAGCGCTTCCTTTCTCATCATCATTGCCCTTATTCAAACAGTTGCATGTACGGGCTTTCTGTTACCTACCTGCTCAAAATTACAATGTTCACTAGTGCACATCACGCGCTATTTACAACATCCAACGTATTTGGCTATACCTACTGCGTTTATTATGCCTAGACAGCTGACATAATCTATCTCACAACAACTTGTTATTCCTAAAAAAAACTAAATAATCAGTGCCACGTTAAAATCAACACTATAGCCACCTTCCAAAAAAACGCTGAAGACATCATAAATTGCCTTTCTACTCTAAACCTCTAGTTCTCCCTTCTCCTGATAATGACTACAGCGGGTCGCTCTTTGTGATTTCCTTACCAATTCTCGCTTGTCGTGCATTTGAGTCTGCGTTGTGGAGGATTAACACGCTACAAAAGTTGTGTTGTTTTTATTAATAATGCACAATGTACATGCCAAATTGCAAGACTAATTGTCATCGTTTTTTTTATGTTGAGTTAATACGAGTAGGGAGAAATTTCACACCGGCAGACAGCATGGTCATGCACGTGCGCATGCACGCATGCACGCGCGCGCGCACGCACGCACACGCACACATTGTGCATGTGGAAATGTGCATGTTCTCGTCCATAGTTCTTGACTCAGCTGTATTGCCATTTACCCTGTAAAGGAGCCAAAGGAGCCAAGTCTGCTTGTGTCTCGACTTAAGATTATGGTAACTCAAACACTGCTTGACAAACTGCATCCGCAGCATACGTTGATTAGTCACTTCATGGAACGAGTGTGCAGTCGTTTCATCTACAACGTTTCCAGATGTGATAACCCACAGTTTTGCAGTCCTTTGGTTTGATCACAATTTATCCAGCCAGGAATTGAGTTAGATTGGATTTGTTGTGAGACCTAGCAATTGTTTCGACGGTGAAATCGGCCACCGTTCCATCTTACTTCACATGATCCAATGCCTTGCCAGTACTACTGATCTGGTTGACTAATATTTATGTGTAGTTTTCATAACATTTTAATCAATGAATTGTTGGTAGACAACTTGATCGGAAACTTCCAGCTGATGTCCATCTGCAGCGTACAATGTCCCTCTAACATAACGTACGGTAGTTATGTACAAACCATGATGACACGGTGGCATAAGCAAAACAATATGTTACGTCTCTAGTGGAGGCCAGAAAGTGGCAATGTTTCATCAGACTGCTTCGTAATTGAAGACGATGCGTAGTTTCCTACACTTTTCAGCGATTGCATCATTTCAGTGTGTGTATCCTGTTCCCGTCTGTTATCTAACGACTAGCGACCACAGTGTTCGTGGTGGTTGGTAGCTGGTACAACATTATGTTCTTACACGTGTAGGCCGCTGGGCTGTAATCTATTAGTTTAGGATACAGCAGGGTCAATGACCGAACTATATATAACTTATGTGTCTCAATCTGGCTGCTATGACAAACAAAAATGATAATAATATTTGTGGGTTTTTTCAATGATTGATATAACAATGATTATCCAACAATTTCGTGTTGTCTTTTTGGCAGTGACCTACAATTGTCTTATGGTAACAATTTGTATCATGGGACATACATGTAAGATGTTTTCATAAATTAGTGAAGCCAGTAATTTGTAATTGATAGTCGCAGTTTCAAGTTGACTCAGGTTTCCTGGGCTGTTCAGAACATTGCAGTAATTCAGACTTCGTACTCGGCAAATGAATTTGCCAAAGTCTGAGAAAGAATGTGTGGTCTTTTGAGCCAAAGAAATCCGTCAACTGGCCAAAAGCGTCTACATTTTGTGAAGCACTTTGATCTTCTTACCTGCTGTGATGTTACCTTGGTTTCGCATTTCTTGAGGGCGGTTGGGCAATTATTCTTGCTTGGGTCATGGGTGTCTTTAGGTGGAAAGGTCGCCATCGTAAAGTGCGTTCTTGATGAAGTCATGATACTGCTTCTGTTTTGTCTCCTCCCATGTTTGTCTGGCTGCTACCACTGTTTCTTGCACACGACACCCACCGTCCGGGATACGTTAGTCACGCCCACAAACAACGTGTAATTTGGCGATATTCTGACCTATGTTATTTCATCGGGTTAATTTGCAAGTGCACACAGTTGCTCGATTTGGCGTTAGAGACGTAAATAGCGACATACATGATACGTCGATGACTGCGAGTTAAGCACGACTTACATAATACTTTCTAGGGATAAAAATGAAACATATTATTGTGGAATATGAATGGCGTCGTTTTTATGTCGTTCGATTATCGTATGTATTTCACTTAAAAACAACTTAAACTGTTTACTGCACCAGTTGATAATGTTCACGTCTGTAATCACTGTGCATTTCAACCATTGCATAATTGACTAATTGATGCGTGTACGTGTATTATATGTCAACAAAGTAGAACGTAACAGTTTGTGCGCGTTGCTATTAGCCCTCGACTGTGGAGCTTTAGTAGATATGAGAAATCATCCAACAACTTGTTGCCCGTTCTTCTGGTGGTTTTAGGAGGACGGCCAACCGGCATATGAAAGGTATTCTGAACGTAAATGTATTGGTCATGATTCTGAATCCTAAGGTTCTCTGGATCATCGTTTGCAAGGTGTTATCCACAGATTGCTTATATAATCCAGCCAGCACAGAATAGCCAATGCCTGAAAGCAATGGTGTTCCTGTGTGTTCAATACAGTCACTTGCCTTCCGTGTAATGATTCTACTGTTCCCGAACGTGTTCAGCTTTTGCTAGTCAGGGAAAGTTTATGGTGTCGGGCGCATAATTCATGTGTCTGAGGCATCCAACTCGAGTCATTTTCATGATCCAAAGTAAACAATATCTGCGTATCCACAAGGTCCACATACAAAGGGAAGCATTTTTCTTGTTGAGCACAGACGAAGATGAGAATGGGGCTTTCGCATCGTGGGATAACGTTCCAGAACATGAAGATAGGAATTTTTCTTATGCATGCCATTCCTACGAGCAGCGACACAGTTTTCATTATTGGGACACTCCGAGAGGAAGAACTGAGGCCTCCAAGTGTCAATCTGGTTCCCCAATTTGTTAAATGCAATTGACACCAGATGAAATAAGAAAATTGTATACCCAGCAGTACACTGAGTGTAATGCGCCTTAAGCAGTCCTTATACACAGCAGTACACTGAGTGTAATGCGCCTTAAGCAGTCCTTATACACAGCAGTACACTGAGTATAATGCGTCTTAAGCAGTCCTTATACAACAGCAGTACACTCAGTGTAATGCGCCTTAAGCAGTCCTTATACACAGCAGTACACTGAGTGTAATGCGCCTTAAGCAGTCCTTATACACAGCAGTACACTGAGTATAATGCGTCTTAAGCAGTCCTTATACAACAGCAGTACACTCAGTGTAATGCGCCTTAAGCAGCCCTAAGGACTGAACACCGCGGTATATAAAACATACATTTATCTTTATATGTACAATATCGAGAGACATTGAGAACTGCGAATACAGGAAATAAGATGGTATTTTATCATATTTGTCAGCCATTTCGAATGTTACAAATGTGTGAGACTTTTCACGGAGACTCTGAGAACAATGGATATATGACACAACAAGGCTGAGAGAGACACTGAAAACTGTAAATATGTTTTATATATTAAGAAACATTTGGTTATTTACTGTCATTTAAGTGTTTATTAGAATAAATAGGTCTACGGTTGTAGCAGGTATTAACACTGCACTGTTGTATCGTATTGTGTACAGCGTTCGACATAACTCCGCACGGATTTTGGATATATCTGCCGATTTGTTATAATGTTGTTAGCGAAGAACATACAGGTACTACGAAAGAAGCCCTGCAAGAGTGGAACGGTGAAGAGGTGTTCTAGAAGCATGGGCTGAAGATACGTGATAAAAGTCGCGTGGTTCACAAGAAAGAGGGGACGAACACCATGTTGGAGGTGAAGGAGATCAAACATGCGGATGCCTTTGCGTACATTGGTGGACATGTGGATTGATTACCAATGATGTACGTGTTTGGGAAGAAGTGCGCCGAAAGATGTTAACAAGACTGTGCGAATGCACGAGGAAAGACAGAGGTGTCACCGTAGACAGGAATTTATAAAACAAGTTAAAAGGAAAAGTCATAAAAAATCGTGTTTGTTCCAGTACCTGGAATCAGGGTCCCGAGCAAGTAATAGTATTTGCCTACTCCTGGTGTACTGTCAATACAAAAATGCATCTTCCTCCGCTATTAACTAATACACAAGTGTTTACTGTTTGAATATGTCGTATTCAATTTTATTGTTTCGTTGACGAAACAAGGCTTTGAAATTCTTAAATGCAGTTCAACGGGGAGTATACGTTCAACATTGCTACTTTAATATACGTTTGTGTGTGTGTGGTGTGTGTGTGCGTGTGTGTGTACGTGCGAGCGGGTGTGTGTGTGTGCGTGTGTGTGTGTGCGTGTGCGTGTGTGCGTGCGTGTGGGCGTGTGTGCGTGCGTGTGTATATTAGAATAACTATTTTGAAGGTATACATCATTAAAATTCCTAAGATGACGGCAGAGGCTTAACTGATGGGATTGCATGGCTTTCAACTCTTTTGTCGGGCCCTCGACATTTTGAGGTTACAGACCCGGTTGGCCCTTGACATTTTGAGCCTTATGTCAGAGGTGTCAAGTCTCACGGTTTATCCGTGTGTCTCACGGATTTTTTTAATTTACACAGGCTCACGGCCGTGAGAGACGATGCTCACGGATTTCTTAAATTTGGCTATTTTCGTTTGTGTTCTATCCTCATTATAACGCGCCTCGTTAACTTACAACGCGTATTCGGATATAAGGCAGTCGACCGTGGATCCCGAATTTCTGCCAAATTGTCGCTACGCTATCCGTCACCAACATTTCTATTACGCTAAATGCGACTCATAGATTGCACCGTGCTTCACATTGCATTCCCCGCAGCGTTCTTGGCGCCGCGGTGCGGGCTTGACGATTACTAGTTTTGGTGGCGGCGCCCCTGGTGGCATATTTTGAAACACATACATAAAATTATGGATGCTCCACAAGCAAAGTGGAAAAATTATGCGGTTGTATTCCTGCCAGAATGGGTCCAGCTATTCAACGGCATAATAACCAAGTCGAAGGCGAAGCCGGTCAAGCAACACTGGTGCGCAGACGCCGCAGTGTGTTTGCGTGACGTAAAATATCGCGGCGTCTGGTGTACATGATGTTCGCGAGCATGTCAAATAAAAATTGCATGACAGGCAACTGAAGTCAGCTCGACAAGACGCACCGATGACTTCTTTTTTAAGGCGAGGGCGGTCACTCCTGATTCGACCACAAAATCTGTGGTGATGTTCGCATATTTTGTGGCGTAGCACAACCCCCCAGCAGCCGTCGCCGACCATTTCACCGAACTGTTGCCCGGACAATGCGATCGCGAAGTCTTTTATTCTTTACGAGCAAACGGACGAAGACCACGCACGTTATCGAGCGAGATGAAGCGACGGGGCAGCACGCACACGCCAGCTGGACATGCCAGTGTGTAACGGCGGCATAAGCGAGGACATCTTTGGTGTATTGGATGGAGTTTTTGGTAACTGTTTACATTTATTATACATGCTGTTTTATTGACTGCTCAAAAACAATTTTAAAATTTACAAAAATCATATCGATGGAGAGACCCTTAAAGACGAATTCGAAGACCTCTAGCTGATGTAGGACGACGTCCTCAGCACGGAGATCGTGGGTCAGGCACGTCGTCTCGACTCCATCTGGGCTGATGTGATGGCGTTGGAGACGGCTCTACATGCAGCAACGGCTCTTTCCTTGCCTGGCTCGCCTGTAGCAGGTCCTGCTCAGTCTGCCACACAGCAACGCAGACTCCGAGAGAGCGTTTTCGGTTGTTCGCAAGATCCACACTGAGTCACGCAAAAGCTTGCACGCGGACACGATTACTGCTTTCATGCAATGCAAGATGAACTGTGATAGTACTTGCTTTGCGAGGCCAAGTGGGCATCCCACCAGTACAACCTGGAGCGCCCCACACTGCCTCCAGGCGTCCAGTAAATTGGCCAATGTAGTGCACACTCACTTTACTTGTGTTGTACTGTTTTAGGTGTAATTTTGCGCTAAATTTGTAAGGATTTTCTGCTTATCTCAAGGATATCTGATTCAGATCTCACTGGTAACATATACTCAGGCTTGACACCTCTGCCTTATGTGGAACATTGATTGTGTATTGTTAAGTAAAGCATCAGAACCAATTACCTTAAAACTCTGTTTGGATAGCACGTTGTCACCGTTTGAGTCATAGATATAGGCTATATGTTTTATCTTGAATTTTGGTGTCTTATATAAAACGTTGAAATTTACGCTCCCGTTCTAAAATGTATTATTTTGTCCTAAGCCAGCCTTGTGCCAAATGTGGTGCTTTGGTCTGCCCAGTAACGAATGAAATAAATGAAAACAGTTACGGCCGTCATATCCATGTCAGATAGGCAGAGCAGGATCCCATGCGGGCAATTTGTGAAAGCCCTATTTCAATTAATTCGGTTGTTCAGTTGTCGTTTCCTAGAGGGCTAGCTAAATAGTATCATAGACGCCGGAAAGAAATTAATATTGGATGGGCTGAACGGGAGCTCAGCCACTACTCCGCTCTCCGCTGTCGTTTCGACTGATGACCGTCCGACATCGGAAGATTTTCAGAATTAATTTTTGAAGCTCTTCAGGCTATCCGAAAATCTTGATTTGCCATTCTCCCTTGAGGCTGGCCAAATAAGATATAAGAAATACTGGAGCTAATCGTATCTCCAGCATCCCCCACCAGCAACAATGACTCCAGGAAATGCACAACCCTTCCCTAGATATTGGTTGGGCTACCTATCTGAAACCCCCTCCTCAAATATTGGGGGCTAAGCCCCCCAACCAATCCCCCTACCCCCGGTTCCGACGCCTTATAGCATACACTGGGTACAAATAATATTAGGTGTGCGTTGTCTGTGTTGTGAACGAATGTTCTCTCATACGAATCGTTTTGCCTAACAATCAATCACCTGGCGATTAACAGTTACTTCGAAACTGTTTCCCGCTGCTCAAATGGAGAACGGATGTTCGACAGGTGGAGCCTCTGCTTCGTGAGATGAAATCTTATCCGGTAGGTGGCGCATATGAGTTTACTATTGCAGATTTGGCGAGACTGCCACACCAGGGATTAACCTGCGACCCCACTGAAGAAAGGTAAAGCCTGTTTTCGAAAATCTCCGTTGGTTAATATTGTTAAACGATCTTAGGGTTCGTACCGGACGCTAGACTAACATAAATCGATTGTTCATAATGTTACGCGTATTTTCTGTGAATCTTCCTATAGGAGTGGCGATCGGTTTACGTAACCTGCGTTAACGCGAAAAACTGCTTCAAAGTTAGGTAAAACAACAAACGTCGTTTACGACTGCTTCCGGAAACCGTCTTCTGCATCTGTGAGTATGTAACGTCATCCGGAGAATTAGCATTTTTGCTAGTATTACTAGCATATAATATTTACACGCTGGTGCGTTAGCGCTAGAATTTGTGACGTCACCAGTGCGAGAGTAATTGATCGAAAAGGGTAAAGCCCTAAACATACGTGAAAAGCATTTACATAAGTTATATGAAGTATCCACTTTACAAAATGATTTTTTGCCAGTCAGTCACTAGTATGTGTTATGATCCCACATTTGTTAATCTGTTCACTTAATACCAACATATCCTAAACTATTTGAACCAACGTCACATCGGAGAAACCAAGTACGTAGCCATTTTCACAACGTGCCAGGTTTTGTACTGTGCGTTTTGTGTAAACCTTTCGTTTCGACAGTCGATTGAAACCATTTTCATACCTCCAATGTATTCTACAGCAATATTCTACTTATTTTCTTTGTATGTCTCTGTAAGCTGTGTTCAGCGGTCGACGGTATGTTGCCCTGACAATGTTTTAGTTTTACCGACCACACATGTTGCAATTGTAATATATTATCAGTATTTTTCCAACTTCAGATACGAGATCGACCAGTAATTCTAAACAAAAGTACAAAACATCTGCACGTTTGGCAAAGCGTTTTGTTGAGCAAAGTGAGCACACACAAACTTATTATTAAAGTATTGAGTATATAATTCCGATTCTAAACACTTTACATCAAGCATAACCACAACAAGCAATCATGTTTGTTACTGAAACCGCCAACTTTGCTCGTTATGCTCTACATAAAATGTTAAATAAAACAAGTGTTGTTGTGGTTGTTAACTTGCCGATTTGAAATGTTAACACGTATTGTGAATACGACGTGTAGGGAATCCACGCCATTCCTTATAAAGGATTATTATTAAGAGAGACGCCTTTCTGTGGAATAATTATAATAACATGATAACTTCTTTTGCGCTAAAATCCTTAGAAATCTAGCTCAAAGGCGCTTCTGAACAAAAGGATTTATCATTCTTAAAATCGATAAGTCGTATTAAACTTGTCAGCATATCGTTGGTTACGCCAGTGTGTTAGTGTTTCTTTAATGACGGCCGAATTGTGTAATATTGTCAACACTAAGGGAGGGCAAATTCCAGTGAGTCGGCGCAGCAACAGAGAAAACCCCAATTCCAATGTTGGAACAAAACGTAAGTCAGAACTAGACGATCGAAGCTGGTTATTTTATACAGGAGTAAGCAATTAATATAAATATGCCGGTTGCTTACATAAACGTGATAGTATAGATCTTAAAAGTGATACAATATCGGACAAGAAGCACTGGTTGTCTTCTTGTTTTATTTAAATGTACTAAATGAGATGTGTAAACTATAACTTCACGTGGACGAACTGTCCTGTTTGATAAAGTTACTTATCTTCCTTAGCTCCGTAGCATATCAGACCATTTGTTGGTGGCTTTGACATTGTGCACCAACCAAGGCTGCGATTCCGAGAATATTGACGCCAAACAGTGTTTCGTGTCGCATTATAGTGTATTGTACGCCTGTATCGTAACGCCTATGATTTGTGTGTGAACTTCTGAAAGGAGTTAATATTTTCTGTAAATACTCGTAAATACTGTTCATCTTGTCACTGTTAACAAGTAAAATCGTTCTGCAAAATATATAAACCAAGTCACCTCTTCAGAATAATTACCCTGTCGCTTACTTGGCTGTTTGGTCGGCGTAATTATAGGAAATACCGACATTATTCTTACTATGTGAAATGCTATACAGTGATAGCAATACTCATCGTTCATTTTTCATTAGCATCCTCTAGTGCTGTCAACTGATTCTATTTGATTCTATCGCCAGCTACAATTACACAATTAAACAACTCTGACGCATTAGCGGGTTTTTGTGCCACCGCGATCTTATTAGTCAAAACTACGCTATACTGAAGTGCAACCTTATTGATCGGGTTTCCTTGTACAATTTGATATGTTATTGCCGCAGTAGACAGACCTCCACTAGACATGTAATGCGTCACGAATCATGGTGAATTCGGTCTCAGATTGATTCGCGGTACTCGGAGAAAATTATTTGCGTTATTCTACACGAAACCCGCCGCGAAACAGCCGTGTCTGAGCAAAAACAATCTCTTCAAGGCTGGTACCTGGTGTGTGCAAATCAACCGTGCGATTTATTATTCTGGTTTGGGGTCAAAAAACCGAAACGATGTTCACATATGATCTATACCGCATTGCTCGAATAGAGGTTATTGTCTAAAAACATATATGACTTACGTGTGTTAATGATTTGTATGTCGTACCCGTTCTGTAGAACCGCCGTATCCGCTTTACACCACCAAACATACCCGTTCCACATGAGCGACCATTCCGGTTCTACACCACCGAATATACCCGTTCTAGACCATTGGACATACCCGTCCTAGACTACAGACCATTCCCGTTCCGCACCACCGACCATACCCGTTCTGCATCACCAACCATACCCGTTGTACCATCAACCATACCTGAGATGGTTTATTGCGACCCAAGACCCAAGACGCGACGAAGGCTTCTGACGAAGTGACGAGAAAATCACATGTATACCTGTTTGTATTCAACAGGTGAAAATATAAATGACAATGGGTCGATCGCGTGTCTAGCGTCGTTAATACGTTGTCCCGACTATATTAACGACAAGAATACGGGAATGACCATACTGGTGTTTTGATGAGATGCAGAAAATTAAGTGAACATGTTTCTGTGGTCGCTAACCAAAAGACTCGCCGTGTTCTTACGAAAGGGAAACCAAGCCGAAGAAGCAAAACAAATCTCTGGATAAATTGGAAGCCGTAGTAATACTCTAGGAGCAAGGCCAAACATTCTCAAGCAAATAAACACAGCGAAATACCAACATACGGTAAATGCCTGTATAGTGCCGATAGCGCCAGTGTATAAGGTTTCCTTAATAGTATGCCGTTGTTGACCTATAACAAATGGACTGCTACGATGCCCAACAGGCAAGGATATCTTAATGTAGACATGTTTTGGAACCTGTAATAATAATAATCAACCGAGAGTTACGATCTTCCAACCAAGCGGCTGGCTAATGATGTTGGTGCCTAGACATGAATCACGCCTGCACTTGATAGTAGTGCATTTAGGTAACTCACAAATCGTTCGTTATGTCCACAACGTGTGTTTTTACACACCGGTGCAGATACATATCTGCAGATGTGCCGGTGGGTTCATTCTCTACAATATTCACATTTATTAATAAAGTTATCGTGTTCACATTGTAAGAATAAAGTGGCCAAAATCTTTATCCCTGTGTCATTTGTCATTTTTCTTTATCCCTATGTCGTTTTCTCTAAACCTGCAAGAACAGGATACGTCATACTGGGAATATGTGCAGCGGGTCACCCATGAAGAGTGATGTATCCATTGCACCGTCTAAGCCAGGTGGTTCCGTCTTGTTGTTATGTCATAAGTTATACACTAAAAACATGTATTTTCTTTAAAAAAAATTGAGCGTAGACAATAACTAGCAAGTGTTCGTGTATCATCTAATTAGACACATGTAGAATTTGTCATTATGAAAAAAACATTGCCTCTCTGAGGTAGGGAGATTATGTTTATGTCCCTTGTTGTTCATCTGCATTAGGGCAATTATCCGATTTTATTAGTGTCTATGTAAAAGCCCTATTAAGGCTCTATTGCACTGCTCGACGGCAACGGCAAACCGCGACGGCAAACGGCAAAATAAAAACTGCTCTATATTGAATTACCGAGACCCTAGCACACTGCTCGACGGCAAATCGTCGAGAATCGAAACAGAAGCGATTTTCCAGAAAATGCCGCGCGGCAAATTTCTCTTTGACCAAACAGCGTTGTTGTTTTGGTATGACGTAAAAGTGCACATGTCAGATTGCACGTGTTCCAATATAGCGATATAAACACTTTAAAGTAAAGGAAAACGGATTCGAATTAGCAGCGCCGTCTTTTAATAACATTGGTTGATAACTCTGAATTAGCAGCGCCGTCTGTTGATAGTAGTGACAATATTCATGACGTCTGCAGAAAAACGTATCGTAGAGGTAGAGAAACGGGAATTGCTACATGTTCCATCCCGCCCTGATTACAAAAAAAAGCAAAGAAGAAGTTGCCCGTGTAGGAAAGCATTGGGGCCAAGCTAGACGTGACTAGTAATTGATAATTAATAGAAATAATGCAACACAAGTTTCGATGTCAGTATAAATATTCAGGAGTTCAGACCGTTCGCAGCACGTGGTTCGTAGCGTCGCCTATCGAACGCTGCTGTCATGACTTCAGGCAGCTGTCAAAGCATTGTGAGAGATAGGGCCTACGTGTGCCGTGTTGACTATTAAAAGTCTTGTAAATGGAAAGTTCAATTATAACACAAAAAGCTCACCATCACACATGTTCCTACCACAAACCTGATCGATCAAACATAACTTTGCTGGAATCACAAGTTACAATTGTTGTTTATGCCTTGTGGCTACAACAGTATGAGTAGTGCTTCCTCCTCTCGAATCCTTCTTTTGCCCGCCATATTTTACAGCATCTACAAGCTGTTCACGTGACAAATTTGCATATGCCGTCGAATATTGCAGCACTAGGCTCTGCTCGCGGTTTGCCGCGTTGCCGTCGAGGTTTTGCCGTTGCCGTCGAGCAGTGTAATAGGGCTTTAAGTCTCATGCTATTTACCCCGGGTATTAAGGCCGCGGCAAAGGAAGCGTGCGTCAGTGGTCCTTAAAATGCCGCGTTGTATATTCATCATGTCCCGGTACTTCTTTCGCCAGTAAACCTGCTAGTTCTCCTATACGTGAGTGACACATATTGAATAATGTGTACCATCGGGTCATTAAAATAATCACTCGTTTAAACCGAGGTTATCTGTTCCAGATTTTGTTGTAGTTTTATTCTCAACACTAAAATATATAGTTCAAAGGTGTATTGCCCATAGTTCAAAGGTATACTGCCCATAGTTCAAAGGTACATTCCCAGCCAACTAGCGTTTTTAAAACCCGAAACTGTTCGCAATTTTACAACGAAATGTTAAAATTGCAAACAAAGCAGTCAGATTGTAAAGACGCTCTATTGGCAATATTGCGGACGCCGGATGGGAAAACACCAACTCCATTTCATGTTCGGCGCGTTCCTTAACGTTTGCTAGACACACTCACCCGACATGTCTTGGAGATGCGAGCGAACATCGACAACGGTTTGTCGGCTTCGGCCTCGACCCTGAGTATCTCGGATGACACATCATCGTCTTCCCCGTGGATGGACAGCTCCCGTCCCGTCACCCCGTTCTCCCCTCCCACCTCCACGTCGCAGTCCGTCGATTTTCGTTTGCCATTGCTCGGCTGCGGACTCGGGTCCTTTTTCTTCGATGTCATGGCCGCACCATTGTCTGCAACACAGGTGTGATGAAAACATGTGCACTGGTACTTAGTTTTAGTTTCGTGGTGTTAAATGTAGAACTGTACTGCACATAAAGTTGTAGTAAGTAACTGGTGATTGCGGAAACGAAGACGAGTTGAAGATGATGATGATGATGGTGATTAGGATGATAATGATGACGATAATGATGATGATGACGAGGGCCACATAATCGTATTGCCTGTGGTGTATGCTGCAATTCAAATATACATACATACATACATACATACATACATACATACATACATACATACATACATACATTCATACATACATACATACATACATACATACATACATTCATACATACATGCATACGTGCATGCATGCATGCATGAATGCATGCACGCACGCACGCACGCACGCATACATACACACGCATACATACATACATGCATGCGTGCATACATACAAACACGCAAACACGCACACGCACACACACGCACAAGCGCACATGCGCACACACGCGCACACGCGCACACGCGCACACGCGCACACGCGCACACGCGCACACGCATACACACATACACACATACACACATACACACATACATACATACATACATACGCACAGGGGCGCCCACACCAATACACGCGCGCACACACACACGCACACACGCACGCACGCACACACGCACGCACGCACGCACGCACACACGCATACACACAAACATACATACAGACATACATACATACATACATACATACATACATACATACATACATACATACATACACACATACGCACAGGGACGTCCACACCAATACACACACGCGCGCGCGCGCACACACACAAGCCCAAAACAGTGGTCGCAATTTGAAAGTTGCACCCGCAAAATAGACAAATTGTAAACACGACATTCAACTGTAGACAGCCGATATTGGTACTTATTGGTTATTGGCATTTATTCCTTTGAACTCCGCTCGTTCCACACTCTTGTCCAAATTGGGACAAAGTACAACTAATTCAGCTCACTCACTGCTAATAATTACGTAACGGATCACACAACCTCTCTTTAAAATAGAATGTTTCCAAGTCTTGTCGTCACGTAAACCGTGTAAAATAATGTTCTCGTATACGATATTATATTACTTGATTGATGTTGTGGGAACATTCTGCGCAAGATGAGTCCATAAATGGAAAGGCTGACGTCATGTTGACGTTGCCTGAAGGGCCATGCTGCCAAATAGACTTGACGTAGCAGCGTAGAAGCCATGAATATATCCGATTCCAAGATAAGTCCTAACAGGTTCTATGTTGCTCCAGGCGATGCATTATTTAGAATGTATGCGCGATTAACTGCCCGATTGTCGGGCGACATTGTAAGAACAAGAACAAGAACAAGATGTTTATTTTGACCCCAAAGAGTAGGGGAGACTGGGGCTAGTTGTAACTAAAACATCTAATTTCAGGATTGCGGGTGGGTTTCTTAACAGATCGAAACTTTTTTCATGCCAAAGGGGCCACATATATCTCCCGCAGATAATTAGGGCATAATTAATTGTCCGCGTTATTACACATTTGCGGTATAATGAGTTATATAAGGAGTCCTAAAGTGTCACAATTTACCCCGATACGGGACAACTTGTAACAGCCTACGGGGTAAATTGTAACATATGTGTTTTAACATTGGGGCCAAATTGTAACACAATAGAAAACTACATCATTGGTGCAATTGTTCTCTATAAAATTATACATAATTTAGGCTATACAAATAACTTGAAATTTAACAATAACGATATAGCGTAGCACACAAGCACATAATGTTGTAGATTCCGTAATGAAATTCACATTTTAAACACATAATTTAACAAAACTATTTTAATTACCAAAACATGCAATAACATAATAATTTCAATTACAAAAACGTCTTGATTATAACTTGTAATTGTTCAAACAGACAATGCAGTAAGTCGCATATCTAAAAACGTCAACTGCTTTAACAGTTATTGTGAATATGTATCCTCAAATATTATGCGTCAGCACCGAAGCGCTTTCCAATTTCCGTGTATAGTGTCTCATCGTATCTCATTTAAGAGTACCATGAAACGTGAGTAGAGTATTACTGTAATAATCTATAGACATGTAAAATGTAGCCCCCCCCCCCCCCCATACGGCTACCGAACGGTCTAACGCACTAACAGACTAGATCGTTAGAACACAAATCTGTATAATCAACTGTGTAAACATCACAATATCTTCACGACCTAGTGCAAATCTTCTGTTTGTTTGCAACTGTCATTATAATTGATGTTCAATAACTAGATGCTTACAGACCTAATTATACTATAATTCTTAATTGGTTTGTTTGATCTAAATAGCAGCATCTCCCAATATTTACGAAAATAAAAATCATATATTTATCTATATAAAATAACACAAAGTATATAATACACGAAAACAAAGTATGTGGGGCACGTTGTAACAGGTGGGGCATGTTGTAGCAGGTGGGGCACGTTGTAACAGGTGGGGCATGTTGTAACAGGTGGGGCATGTTGTAACAGGTGGGGCACGTTGTAACAGGTGGGGCATGTTGTAACAGGTGGGGCATGTTGTAACAGGTGGGGCACGTTGTAATATTGTTACAATTTGCCCCGAGATTAATGTTACAACTTGCCCCGACACCGTCTCGCTCACAAATCCGGTGTTAAAGGTTTATGTAAGAGTTGCAACATTATACTAATAACTACATCTATCAACGATAAATCCTGCTTAAAGGTTTATGTAAGAGTTGCAACAGTACACTAATAACTACATCTATCAACGATACATCCTGATTAAATGTTTATGTAAGAGTTGCAACATTACACTAATAACAACATCTATCAACGATAAATCCTGTTTAACGGTTTATGTAAAAGTTGCAACATTACACTAATAACTACATCTATCAACGGTAAATCCTGTTTAAATGTTTATGTAAGAGTTGCAACATTAAACTAATAACTACATCTATCAACGATAAATCCTTTTTAAATGTTTATGTAAGAGTTGCAACATTACACTAATAACTACATCTATCAACGATAAATCCTGTTTAAATGTTTATGTAAGAGTTGCAACATTACACTAATAACTACATCTATCAACGATAAATCCTGTTTAACGGTTTATGTAAGAGTTGCAACATTACACTAATAACTACATCTATCAACGGTAAATCCTGTTTAAATGTTTATGTAAGAGTTGCAACATTACACTAATAACTACATCTATCAACGGTAAATCATGTTTAAATGTTTATGTAAGAGTTGCAACATTACACTAATAACTACATCTATCAACGGTAAATCATGTTTAAATGTTTATGTTAGAGTTGCAACATTACACTAATAACTACATATATCAACGGTAAATCCTGTTTAAATGTTTATGTAAGAGTTGCAACATTACACTAATAACTACATCTATCAACGACAAAGCAGTAAAACAAGATTTGTTTGGATCACACACTCTTAATATAACTTGAACGTATAGAGGAAGTCATGAACAATGCCTTTTTTCTTTAAGATGACATTACTCGATGGCGTGTAGGCCGATTCACAGGATATTACACGTGACATGCACAAATATATTGATGAATATGCTGCCACCTTGCTGGTTAATTTGCATTTACAATTTTGTCAGCAGGTCCTCTGTTACAACTTATCCATGTTACAACTAGCCCCGATCTCCCCTACAAGTATATCACAATATCGTGTACTTCAACTATTCGTAAACAGAACTAAATTATAACTGACTAAAAACAATGTAATAAAAGAAAGAACAGTGACTTTTGTTAAGACAAAACGTGTCGCTATCACAGGAGCCACTCATAGTATAACACATATTTAATTGGCCTCTCTTCATATGAATATATATATATATACATATATATAAAGCATACCACTATATACACTTCAGCTACATTTATAAAGAGACAGACACCGTATTAATATATATATATATATATATATATATATATATCGTGATGCTAACTCAAGTGCGACCGTTTTATCATCGTTCTCTTTTAGTAGATTTGTAACAATCCATACGCGGACGCCATTGATGCAATGCTCAATTCTGCGTACAGACTTGTTTTGTTTACATGATTGTGTGCATGATAACGCATGCACGCATGGTATGCTTTATATATATATATATATATATATATATATAATGCATACCACTACATACACTTCAGATAAGGCTACATTTATAAAGAGACAGACACCGTATTAATATATATATATATATATATATATATATATATATATATATATAATAAAGATATATTATAAAGAGACAGACACCGTATTAATATATATATATATATATATATATATATATACATATTCATATGAAGAGAGGCCAATTAATTATAGTAATACGGTGTGTATCTCTTTATAAATGTAGCTGTATCTGAAGTGTATGTAGTGGTATGCTTGTTATAGTACAAGTAGAAATATTTGAGTGAAGATTCCTAAATACGTGTACGTATAGACTATCTGTGCATCTATCCATATATATGTGTATTTTATTAGCTTCGGAGATTTAATTGACATATGTAACAATTTGATTGTGTGCATGCGTTGTCATGCACACAATCATGTAAACAAAACAAGTCTCTACGCATAATTGAGCATTGCATCAATGGCGTCCGCGTATGGATTGTTGCAAATCTACTAAAAGAGAACGATGACAAAACGGTCGCACTTGAGTTAGCATCACGAAACATTCAAGCGAAACACAACGTCACCGTGATCAAAATCGGCGACTGCGACTTAACCTAAAGTCCTACTGCCAAAAACACCGGCGTTGTATTCGACTCGGAAATGTCGATGTTCAGTCACGCGTAAAACACACCTGCTGCATAGCCTATTATCATCTGAGGAATATTGCGACGATCCGGTCATGCCTAACACGGAAAGCTGCGGTCCGTCTAACGTACTCTCTCGCTATACTGAGAATTGACTATGCGAACTGTCTCCTATATGGCATCTCCGATCTCCTTATCAACCAGCTGCAAAGAATGCAACATACTGCTGCTCGGCTGGTGGTCCGCTGCCACAGATGGGACCATATCACACCGGTACTCAAGAAACTTCACTGGCTTCACGTGAAGCAACGCTTTCAATACGCAATTTTGCTACAGACGTTTCGTGCTCAACACGGACTGGCACCAGCCTACATCACAGACCTACTCCACGAACAAAGTGATACTCGAATATTGCGTTCGGCTACAAATAATGACTTGTATGTGCCACCATCTCGCAGCCGATACGGCGACAGAAATTTCTTGGTCTTTGCTCCACGAACGTGGAATGCACTTCCAAGCGAGATGAAGACAACCTCTTATCTTTTTATTTCTAAGACTTTTGAAAAACCTTACGCAACATAGGCACCACCAGTCAGTTTATTTAACTTCATTATTATCTTGCACATGTTGTATATTAATTTCAAACAATGTCGTTACTTATTTGTTATTATTATTATTACATATTTAATGATTATATCTATATAACTTTTTTAATATATGGTCATCTATTTTAATTTATCATTAATATTACGTCGATTATCAATTCTGTGCATATATATAATTATGTATTTTAAGCGCCTCCGAATGGATTTATCTATATTTATTACTAGATGATCGTAGCTTAGCTGGGTGGCTTTCTAATAGGACTAAGCAATGGATGTGATAGTAATTAACAACAGAACAATAATAAGTCGCTCGTGTAAACGGGCCTTTAGCCCATCATATTCTTTGTCGACACTCAGCCTCTCGTTAGTAGATACGTGCTACGTATTAAAAATCCAATTTAAGCTATTCAAATGAGGTTACACCAATTTAAATGGATTATTATTATTATTATTATTATCATTGTTATGTAAACTAAAACAGGTCTAGCATGACTATCATTTTTATAATACTGTAAACATAATGTTTTACTTAGAGAAAGGCGTGAAATTATAAAAATATCAATACGTTAAACCAACGTGATCTAATGTGTTCATCACTTTTTGGAATATCAGTTTATTTAACACACAAGACCGGTGTATCCGCATGTAAATTGCTTTCGGATTCAGTTACGTTGAAGATTTGGAAATGTAGTGTTACCTTTCTGAATCATTGTTTGCTGCTCAGACAGAGCTTTCGAGAGGATGCTGAAAGCTCCGTCTGAACAAACAAGGACCCAGAATGGTAACATATCACATTTCCAAACGGTGTATCAGTTGTCCACGGAATTGGGTTAACACTAACATTCGGAATATGAGAACAATTTTCTGTACAATCATACGATGGTCACAAACATGCATATGCAATAAATGTTACATAAAAAAGCCACAGTTTCCAAAGACAACTACGTAAATGATACCAACGTCTGGTTAGAGACGTTTCTCGTAATACATAATATTACGTACATATTGCATTTACTATCGAGTATGACAGACAGCCATAGCACAATACATTCTATACACGCCCAAATATATATTATTTCAAAAAATAATTTACTCTTAGTCTTGTTTACAAATCTGCAGATTACCAACAGACATGTTGGACGGTGAAAATAGAGACATTACGTTCACGGTATCTATATAGCCTGTTCCCAAATGTCATACTGGAGCAAGCAACATGAATATTTCCAGATGAATTAATCCATTCTGGAATGGTTTTAAACGTACAAGTAATTGTGTTATATGTTACATTTTAGTCTACTTAATTTATGATTATAAAGCATTTCCCCATCCCGAGTTATTAAAGATCCTATCCGTTTAAAAAACATTCTAAGCCAAAGTCTGACAAATTTACTGACATTTCACCATTATTTATTTTATAAAATAAATTAAAATGCAAAACACGCCGCCAGTCTTGTAACTGGGCTCTTTTTTAATCTTTTGATAATTAACTAACTCCTACTTCGTAAGAATGTTATTACTTTGCCCGTCTTGCTGCATGTTCGATATTTAGTAAACACTTCTCATTGACGCTCGCAACTTAAGCAGCTGTTCTGTAACCAGACATACAACAGCATAGATCTGCCGGCACCACAACTCGCCGTATCATTCGGGTGCAATTAGGTTTCGCTCTTACCATCGGATATGACGACAATGTCTGATCTCGCCGTGCGTATAATCGATGGCATTCATTATGTGTAGACAGTTCAATGTAACGAGTGTTCCGCGTTCGTACAATGCAACACTGCAATGCCGTATCACCGGAGTCTGTTATCGCTTGTGTCGTGCGCGTTGTTGCAATGACAATCGACTGTGTCGCCGAGAGCTTGTTAGCGTCTCTGCCTACGTATCCGGTTTGCAACAAGTGTGTAAGAACACCCACGCTGCACACCTATTGACGTGCCACAGTAGGCTAATTAGATACAGCGTGCTTTGACATGTATTAATGGGATTCTACGGTGATTTTCATTAGATTATCAAAATGATGAGTATGCCTACAGATTTTGTATATATATGTAGTATAACCCGGTTAATAAATAAGTTGTATTTATTCCGCCAAATTATTTGTTTTCGAAAATATAAGCATATGAAATATCACATTAGCAACAATGTTTAATAATATTATTAAAATATTATAAAATAGTTGTTTAGATATTGGCATTAAATCGTACGATGTTGTCCACGGGGCACTTCCATGTTTAGGGCAGGGTAGACGGTGCAATTGTTCAAGGGCTTCCACAAAATATTTTATGGGGGCTTAAAAAAATGTTATCGACCATAGCTCCTACGGCTTTGGGGTCAAATAGGGCAGGTGATGAAAAGCATGTTGTGACTCTACGTGGAAGCATGACAACTGACATACTAATGTGTGTATATTCTGAAATAAAATAGTTATATAATGAAGTGTGGCGTTTTAAATGAAAAAGCAGTGTTGTGCTCTGGACTCGCTATTGTAGTGTCCAGGGAGGAGAACTATTATGACAGGATAACCGGTCATCCACTGCCCGAGGGCATCCGCAGTATTAACCCAGCGGTGTCACTGGATTACCACGGGATTATATACCGAATTGTTCTTCCCCCTAACGACGTCGATGTAGAGGTAGAAAATAGTATCAAAAATGTTCGTCCGTAAAACTGTTGTCGCTCTAACTGACAAAGAACGCGTCGATCGGCCGCAATGAAGGACAGTTTCGTTTTTGTTCGGATTCCCGTTCTAGCAATTTCTAAAAGTAAATATGCTGCAACAATATTATATATTAATTTAAGATTCATTTAGAGATAATTTGAAATCGCAAAGTTGAGAAGAGCTTAGGCATTTTGTATGCACGATATATCACTTATAGCTCCCTACTCATTAGGCAAAGAAAATCGCCGTATATATATATATATATATATATATATATATCTGGAGTGAATATTTTGTCTGACGGGGTGTTTATTCAATTCCTTTGATATTTTCAGAACCAAAATGTTATAATATGTTCAGCTATTGCTAGTTAGTCAGACATCATTTGTAGATATATTGATTTAAAAACGCATACTTTATTCTATTTTAAGTTACCTATTGGATTTATGTCTTCTTATTCATGTTGTGAATAATCTTGTTCGCATTTGCTTAGTACATCAATTAAATTACGTAAAATATTGCAAAGAATCCTCAAACACAAGTGTTCGTGAAGTCATTACACTGGGTTGAAATGTGAGACTAAGCAGTGTATAGCCAGCTTGGTAGATTCCGGCAGGCTAATCAAACGGCATTCGCAGACGTTAGGCGCCAACAGATCGACATTGTCCACATGCCTAGGTAGGCAAATTGACAATTACGACAGCTGATTAGCAAAGGGCGTACTTTGTAAAGGTAAACGCCGAGATATCAACGCTACATTGTCCTTGACAATACAGGTTTCGCGATGGCTACGCCGGTTATGGTAATGGTGTGAAACTGTAACGATTAATGTTAGTAACCTTTCTAAAGTTAGAATGCAATGGCAGTATTATTTTACTGATCACAATGACGTCACCCGCCAATGAAGGCGCGGAAGTAACAATAAAGGAAGTGCGTTGCTTTGCAATCGTTTATGACGTTAGCAGCTTCGATGGTGATCATGGCGATGATTATAACTTCGACACATGAACATAGTTAGTGGACTTGAAATAAAGTCATGATCAAATAAAAAATTCATTTTATTACGATAGGTAGTTATTCTTTAATCGAACATTCTTCTGGAAATGTTTTGAAAGGACCGAAACACAGTAGTTAATACATGACATGTTTAAACGTTCATGAGCCAACATATCTGGCCACAAGTATCGGTTATTTTTAGTAATACACAAATACAATACGTCGAATGCAATTCCGACGACCATATTATGTATAGGGAAAGGGTCGGCAACCTGCGGCCCGCGGGCCAAAATAGGGCTCGCGAAGCTACTTCCTTCGGCCCGCGGACTAATTGTGAAATTGTCCACAATGCGGTCCGCGGGAAGACAATGACAGTTGCAACTTCAATGATTGCAAGAATTGCTCCATCATCCTTCATGGCAGCCTGAATGTCAAGTAAATGGAAACGCAGAAGGTACTGAGCGCCATCGTGAAGACCTTGAACTACGTTCGCACTCGTGGCAGTTCCAACATCTTCTGGCCGAGATGACTGCGCGAGGCCCTATGAGCTGGCACATTATATTATAGGGTGCGCGAGGCCCTATGAGCTGGCACATTAGATTATAGGGTCTTCATGGAGCAGAAGGATACACAAGTACTGGAAATTGCAGACCCCAAATTGATTTGCGAGCAGTGGCGTAGCTAGAGAGGGGGCCAAGGGGCCATGATCCCCCCCAATCTCGGAAACATTAGGAGGGTAGGGATCTGAGGACCTATAAATGGTTGCCTGATTCATAGAGTGACAAGGTACAGAGGTTATTGGGGTGCCTGTGTAGGACTTCCAAGTCTTTGACAAAGAAATGTGTCATAATTCAAACGGGATTGAGTAACCCAAAGTGGAGGAATCACGTTGCTACCGTGGGAGACGCAACTGCGAAACGCAAAACTGAGTGGCTTGCCAATCGTAGGACGCGCAGCGAGGATTTGCCGTATTTTCTAATCCACTTGAGGTGGAACTCGACGATGCGCCGGAAGCTGTACGGATAGAGATTATAGAGTTTAACAAACTACAATGCGGCTCAATGCGGCTCAAAGCTATCTCAAAGTTGATGCTAGTGGAGCTGTATTATATGCGTTTGCCGAAAACCAATTTTCAGATATGATCAGACACGCGAAGCTCAGCAACTGCCCCAAGTATGAAACAAGTCATGATGATGTCATTTGTGTGCCGCGATTACTGAAGATGAACAATAATTGCTTTTTAATAGCGACATCCTATTGATGTTCACAATTAAACGTTGATGTTTGATGATAATTATTCCTAAACGATAATAAATTGTAAGTTAAATTTCAATGCATAGAAGCAAGATTGCTTATATCCAGCTTCCAACCAAAATATCATGTACCAGTTCCCAAGCGAATTAGGCTAACAATCATCAATATTCAATAATACATGTGCGGCCCGCTGACTGAGTCATGGTAAACATGGTCTCTTAAGGAACGGGAACTATAATGGAAACATTGTAATGCATAATTCATGCTACGACTAGGCATGATACATGCACTGAAAAGCGAGGCGTCTTAACGTCAATGATGTGTTCGAAGTTGATATTATCGATGGTAATAAATAATTGTGTGTTAACATCGATACCAATTAAAAAAACAGTAACGACATAAAGACATACTGGGTACAAGAAGAAAGAAAGAACAATAACGAGGGCACAACACAAAACGTGAAGAAACGTAACACAGAAAATACACCAACAATTACAGTGAATATAACTCGAAGACACACTGCGTTACTTGGGCAAATTACATTGACAGTACAACACCCTTGCAACTACGTCGATCCTGTAAAATATTGTTCTTTATGGTGGGTGATTTATTCTTAGTTTCTCTGTTTTAAAATAAGATAAATCCTTGTAACCAGACTAACCATTGTTTTGTGTTTGTATGTTTTGTCAAACTAGTTTGCTACGTATTGGTTTTGTTTGCGTTGCATAACAATCAACTGACGGGTGAACGGAGAATGGCCGGTCGCTGGGGTAACGAAAGAAAAACGTCATGCATTGGGACTTAATGTCCAATACACTCTTCATAGTTCTAAGCTTCTTCTTCCAATATTACGCCAACCTCACCGAGTTGAAGTGTATAATAGCGCAAATAATATAAATAATACAAGTCATAAAACCATTAACTGTAACTTAATTGTATATAATGTGTCTGTGTGTGTGCGTGCGTGTGTGTGCGCGCGCGCGCGTGTGTGTGTGCGTCTGTGTGCGTGCGTGTGTGCGTGCGTGCGTGCGTGCGTGAATGCGTGTGTGGAGCAACGATTTCCTAGGAGAGAGGTATTGATTTACGTCATACTTACTATATGTTAACCATCTTATACATTAATATTAATCTGGAATTTAGATGGCGTTATTCAAGTGTAACAAATTCAAGTTCGTGTAACATGTCGGTAACACTGGAAATAATATTTCCCTGCAGCCGAGAAGTATCGCGAATATGTGGTGCGTGTCCGAACGCTCTTTGATGCAGCGATATCACTAAACTACTTTCTCGCGTCGTTGCACCTGAGTGTGCGACAGTCTTATCAGCGTAATGCAGTTAACGAAACATTTGGCCGGCGCCTTAGCAGGAAACGGAAACGTACGGCGGAAGTGTCATCCACTCTCCGTGCGCGCACGATGACACATGACAGCCCTACCTTTCCCGTCGCCAATCGACTGCACCGGATGAAACGACCACGACAATAAGGTGCTTTTGGTTACCGCGTAGCGCAGGAGCGAGTAATTTGCGCCGGGCTAGCACAAAAGCGTGCAGAATCAATTTTCGTCACGTTTTATGCGACATCCACTGGCTTGGTCGCGTGCCGCCTGCGCGTTAAACCGGCAGCAAGATATCGTCTGTGCGCGTGCGTCTCTTCGCCTTGTCGCTGCTACCTGTTGTTTTTCAGTGTGTTTATGGCAGCAAGGAAAGGTATAAACTGACGTGAGCTGATGCAGTGGCGACATTAGAGAATATTAGCAGGTGAACCTTCCAGATACCGATCTCGCTTGCGATCGGACATCGGGGACTAGATAATTGTTTGCATGACGTACTGAAATTTTAAAATGCGTATCAAAACACTGATGAATTTACATAATGTTACATTTTCATTTCAAGTGGACATTTTGTGTAGCTGATACGACAAGTGATTACTGATTAAGATGACGTGCTGAATGGCCTTGTTACTGGCGCCTCCTGCACAGGCACAACACGATTTAAGTATTCACATAATTGTGGTATGTCATACGTCTCATTGTCTTGATATAATGAGCCCCAAACTGAGGCGAATAATCTGTAAAAATAACTACTGTAAGTATAATCTCGTTGAATGGTTCATGTTCATTCTTAATTTGAACGGAACATAGATAGAGAATCATCATCATTGCGCAGCCGTAGTGTCCCGTGGTTGGGCGAAGGCCTCGCCGTATCGTTTCCAAATATGTCTGTCTTGCGCTATCCTCTGCCAGATGGAGTCCTTCCAGTACTCGTCTAGTTCTTCTCTCCACCGTCTCGCCGGTTTTGCTCTAGATCGTTTCCCTTCGTAAGGTCTCCAGGTTGTGATACACGATATCCATCGGTTATCTCGTAGTTTGCTGATGTGCCCTGTCCAGGTCCACTTCTGTCTTCTGATTTGTTCTATCACGTCTATGACCTTTGTCTTCTCTCTTACCCAGATGTTTGTTTTTCTTTCCCGATATGTGATGTTTAACATATTTCTTTCGATATTTGTTTGTGCGGCTGCTAGCTTGTTCTTTGACTGGATGGTGAGTGTCCATGTTTCCGCGCTGTATGTCATCGCTGGAAATACGCATGAGTTGTAGACTTGTCTCTTCAAGCAGATTCCAGAGTTACCCATGAAGATGTCGCGGTGTTTGGCGAATGCTGTCCAGGCGGCGGGGATTCTTCTTTGAATCTCCTTGTCTTTTTTTTGTCTCTGATACTGTATCGCTGTCCCAGACAGACGTAGCATTCAACGTTCTCTATCTGCATGGTGTTGATATATATTGGTGTGTCATTTTCTACCATCACTTTTGTCTTCGAAGTGTTCATCTTCAGACCTTGTTTTTCACTGTCATCAGCTAGCTCCTGCAGCATTTTTTTTTACTTCTTGCGGTGTAGTATCGCATATGAGTAGGTCGTCGGCGAAGCGAAGATGACTGAGATATTATCTGTCTATCCTAAAGCCTCTGGTTTCCCCGGTCAGCCTTCGGAATATGCTTTCGAGTGTTGCCGTAAAGAGCTTGGGCGATATGGTGTCACCATGTCGTACTCCTCTCTTGGGGTTGATATTGTTGCTCTTTTTGTGTATGTGGACTGTCACCGAGCTGTTGGTGTATGTCTTTCTGGAGTTCGATGTACGTCTTCTATCCCCTATTCCTGAAGGGAGATTAGTATTGCTTGAGTTTGCACCGAATCGAAAACCTTCTTGTAGTCGACGAAAGCGACGCAGAGCGGGATATAATAATAACAATAACAGTGACTTATTATGCTCCAATATCCTCGAAAACCAAGGTCAGTGGCGCAACGAAACTAAAAGATTAAGCAATCTCGTTATCTTACACAATGCGTGAGTCGTCAACAAATGGATGAACGTGCTAGGAAGCTAAGGAGGATAGGCAATATTTAAAAATATACGTTTTTAGGACGATGGCGAAATGAAACTATATTTTCTTCTAATTTAACGCTGACAGGAAGTTAATTCCACAGACTTGGTCCGGCAACCGAGAAGGCTCGAGTTCCAGCATTCGTTTTCCCTCGGGGAATGTAAACAAGATTACAACTGGTCGACCGTAGCTGTCTGGGATTTCTCGCTGGAGTGAGCATCAAACGTAGATATGCAGGTTGTTTGGATGAAAGCGTCTGATATGCAATTGTACAAATCTTGAAAATAATCCGGTATCGCACATGGAGCCAATGCAGTGATTTTAGAAGCGGCATTGAGCGAGAAAAACGAGGAGGACGCGTGGCTACCCTTGCCAAGCAATTTTGGACATTTTGAAGTTTTGCTATATCCTTGCTTGCAATATTATAAAGGATGGAATTGCAATAGTAGTGAGTCTGTCGCTTACAAGAGTTGTTGCGATAGTTTTAGCGACGGAAAGTGAGATATACCGGCGAATATGGCGAATATCACGCATATAGTAATAACAGCAGCGACACGTTTTGGATATGTGGTGTTCAAAATTGAAGTTTTCATCAAACGTTACTCCGAGATTCCGCGCTGATGTGATCCTTTCACTCAAGATACGTGTTGGGAAAAAGCCATCAAGTTTACCACGTTGCGTAGGAGTACCAATGATGAGAAATTCAGTGTTATCTGCATTTAACTTCTATTTGCTGCCATCCATCCAAATGGAAGATATCTTGGAGAAAATTGCTGAGCTGGTTTAGGGAGCGATTTGTATCTGGTGAGGATATGTGTGTCATCTGCGTAAAGATTATGATCTAAGTTATGACTGGATAACATAGCTTAGTAGCGTGGTGTAGAGCGTGAAAAACACAGGCCCAAGAACAGAACTCTGGGGGACACCACCTGATGTTGGCAATACGGCTGAAAAGCAGTTACCTATCTTTATGGCTTGGTGTCTGTCGGTTATGTATGAAGAAAACCAGCTCAAAGGTGTGTCCGATATGCTGTAACACGTTGATAAACGTTTAATAAGAATGTTGTAATCAATGATATCAAACGTCTGTGTAAAATTTGGTTTATGCAGTTCCATAGCTGATGTGGACTATCATGGTTATTGGAGACCATATTTGTGTAATAATCCGATTTTGCTTTGGCCATTTGTCTGTTGCAGTAGTGACAATGTCTTGATTAACGTGACCTGACGAAGAACGAGCGTGATTTTCGCCAAGTAACGACGACGCCTTTTAGATTTTATAATTTCTGGAGTCATCCACGGAACTGGTGGTTTTTGTGACACAGATTTGGATTTAGTTGGTGCGTGTTTGTGAAGCAATGCCTTACGTACTTGACAGTACTGCTCATACAAGTCTGATACGTGTTCTTTAGGATGTGTGATAAGGGCGATGATGGAAGGTGAAACCGTAACGAGAAATGTAAGCAGTGCATGCGGCTGTGCAATGTTGTCTGAGCCAGGTCTCGGTGACAGCAAGGGTGTCTATTGTTGTGGAAATTAATAAATCGGTAAGCGAGGCTGTTTCATCTCGAATAGATCGAACGTTAGTGGTGGCCACTCGAATGTTGCGCGTGACAGCAGGTCCAGGATTTAGACTAACATCTCCTGCTAGTATTAAGACAAATTGCTAACATAAATATTGGCTTAGAGCGGGGGATTGGCAGTAACTTTCGAAATTAAAACAAGATGAAGATACGGCAAACTGTGTAGATATGACAAGGAATCTTGTATTCTCGTATATTGAGAAACTGTTGAAATGACAGCCGACCGTTGGTAACTAAGTGGCTTGCACATATTAAAATCATGACCTCTCGAAGCAGCACAACAGGACAAAAATAAAACACACAATAAAAATAGGGGCGACCTTGTCGTGGTGACATAGTGTACTGTCCTAAAATGGTGAAAAACAAAAACTAATGTCTCATAAAATAGTAAATGACTGAAAATAGTAAACAATTCTGAAACAGTGTAATTGTTTTAAAAATAAAGTAAATGTCTAAGTTATAAAAAGAGGATTGGCGATCAATCAATGACAATATTACATGTCGTTTAATTGTTCGCGCTCAGCATGGCCTCTGCAAAGTGACAAGATTAAGTTATATTCTCGGCACTTCTCTTTCAGTTGGTTTACGACGTGTATGTGGTTTGTGATTCCTCTATTCGTTCCATGATCATATCTAGGTCTTGTATTTCTCTACCCTGCTTGTCTAGAAGTGTAATCAGTCTGTATCGGCCTAGTGCCTGTGTTCTTCTGGCTTTCTTCGGGCTCTTTGATGCCATAATCGTTTCTCGCATGATCTCTTGTCTGTACTTCCTGGTGTCCTCCTTCGCTTTCTTTTTGATGGTCTTGCATATTTCTGTGTACTCTTTTTTTTACGGCCGCCGTTATCCATCATTTCTCGTCCTTTCTTTATTAGTACTGGTATCGGTAAAGATAGTCTCATCACTACATGCTTGTTGATTGCTTTGGCTACACTTGTCGCACTTAGTTGGGTCATCTCAGTGATGTTTTGCTCATGGTGTCGATGTCGTCTAGTTCTTATAGTGTCTCGAATCGATTTTGCAGTTCGAGTTGGAATTCGATCTTTTTTGTTCTTATTTGTGTGGTATCTACATTTGGCGGTCTCTTGTTTATCAACTTCTTCCTTTCAACCATGACGTCCATTTGATGTTGGTCATTATCATTATCTGGTACTTCCGATGTTGATTGGTTAATGACAATTACATCAGTGACCATGTCTGACCTGTTTGTCAGGATGTAGTCAATTCCGTTCTTCCTTTCTCCATTTGGACTTTTCCACGTCCAACTCCTCCCTGCTTTCTTCTGGAACATGGTTTTCATGATTGTGTACTTTCTTGATGTTGCCCATTCTACCAAGGTGTCATCTCTTTCGTTTCTCACACCTAGGCCAAATTAGCCTGTTGCCGTTTCCGAAATGTTTGTTCGGTTCTTTACTGGCGCATTAAAGTCTCCCATCACTATCGCGTAGTGGGTTGGCTTTTCTAAGGTCTCATCCACGTCGGTGTAGAAGTCGTTTGTGTCTTCTTCTGACTATGATGTTGTTGGTGCATATACTTGTACTATCTTCAGTTTGTAGCGCTTTGCTATGCAAATAACAAGTTCTGCTACCCTGGGGCTGATGCTGTTAACGTGTGCATCCGTGTTTTGATGGTTCAACGGACATAAATGCTACGCAACAGGATACGTAATGGATAGGTAAATTGGGATCGGGACATTTACAAAGACTCTCTACTATATATGTATTTACTATTTATGTGGTAAACACCCATGCAATCATTTTTGTTCTACACAACCTCCGTCTTGACCATCATCCCTATGTACTGCTATCGACCAACGTAGGGAGTCAGCGTTGCTGTGGTATAAACTACCTGCTCGGCGCCTCTCACACGCTCGACAGGGTAGCAACTCCGGCCGCTGGGAACATGATTTAACAAATTTAACAAGATTGCCACCCAGAGAATTAACTCTAGGTGGCAGGTGGACAAGGAAGCCCTTTGGCTTATCGAGAGTCCGACCGTTTTATCTATGTGTATCCCGCCCGTCTCAGGTATGTGTCGATTTTATTTTTAAACATATTCACGCTACTAGCACCCACACAATCAGCAGGTAATCTGTTCCATTCATTTACAGTCCTTTGTGAAAATGAAAACTTTCTTATATCCAATCTACTCTGCTCCTTTGCCAATGTAAGTTCATGTCCTCTAGTCCTTCTATCTTTCTTAACTGAGAAAAAAATATTTCTATCAATATTTTCATAACCCTTCAATATTTTAAACACTTCTATCTGATCTCCTCTCAATCTCCTGGTCTCTAGTGTTGTTAAACCGCATTTTTTAGGCGTATTTCGTAACTAAGATCCCTCAGTTTTGGTATCATTTTAGTTGCTCTCCTCTGCACTCTTTCTAGCATATCTATGTCCTTCCTGCGATATGGCCTCCACGCTTGAATACAATATTCTAAATGAGGCCTAACTATTGTTTTGTACAGCGGTATTATTAGCTCTTTTTCCTTATACGTTATGTTTCGCCTAATTAATCCAAGGATTTGATTTCCCTTTGAAGCTGCAATTCCGCACTGCTCTGAAACCTTCATATCAGCACTAATGGTTAACCCTAAGTCCTTTTCTTTTACAGTAGTACTTAGTACAGTACCCCCCATTGTATATTCTACTTCTTCGTTCCCATGTCCTGTGTGGAGGCATTTACATTTCCCAAAATTGAACAGCATTTGCCACTTTTCAGACCATTTGATCAACCTGTCAAGATCATCTTGTAAATGCTGTCTATCTCCATCACTTTTAATCCTTCTAAACACTTTTGTATCATCCGCAAATTTCAACACCTTGCTTGTTATTTCATCATCCAAATCGTTGATATATATTAAGAATAATATAGGACCTAATACTGATCCCTGTGGTACCCCACTCAATACTGATTTCCAGTTTGAAGCCTCCCCATCAACTACTACACGTTGTCTTCTGTCAATCAACCATTGTTCTATCCAGTTTATTATACCATTTCCTATGCCATGGGCCTTTAGTTTAAGCAGTAATCTTTGATGTGGTACTTTGTCGAAAGCTTTTTGAAAATCTAAGTAGACGATATCTACTGGTGATCCCTCATCTACCCACTTAGTGATGTCTTCCAAAAAACATAACATATTTGTTAAGCATGACCTCGCTTTAAAAAAACCATGTTGAGATGGGTTTATCAAGTTTTGTTTAACAAGAAAATCCACCATGTGATCTTTAATTAGTCTTTCTAACAATTTACAAATCACTGATGTTAAACTCACTGGTCTATAGTTCTCTGACTTGTTTCTCGAACCTTTTTTGAATAACGGTATAATGTTTGCTTCTTTCCATTCTAAAGGAACCACTCCCTCTTCTAATGACAAGTTGAAAACTGTTGCAAGCGGTATGCTAATTTGTTCTACAATTTCCAATAGTAGTTTGGGTGGAATACCATCCACTCCAGGTGATTTATTATCCTTCATAGCCCTTATTTTCTTACCTACCATTTCCGGGGTTACAATTAATTGTCCTAAATAGTCTGAATCTGCCCCCTTGAACTTAGCCTCTGGTACTGGCAGTGAACTAATATCTTCCCTGGTAAACACTGAACTAAAGTACTCATTCAGGTCTTCTGCCATTAAGAATCCCTCTGATATTATATTTCCAGCACTATCTTCTAGAGGACCGACCTTATCTTGAACTTTCTGTTTGCTTCGAACATACGCATAAAAACTCTTGCTGTCATGTTTTATATTACTAGCTAATTGTTGTTCATAGCTTCTCTTTGAATTTCTAATTTCAGCTGTAGCTTGGTTAAGTGCTTCTTTATAACTGTTGTAGTCTTCATCATTTCCAGTACATCTATATGACTTCCACATCATTTGTTTATACTTAATTTTTCTAATGGCTTCTTTCGATAAGTGTTTCTTTTTGGACCGTTTTCCTTGTTTTTTGAAGGGTACAAATTTATCGACTATGCACTTAATTTCACTCTTTAATACATTCCAGCATTCTGTTGCCGTCTTATTTTTCAGTGTGTTATTCCAGTCTATCTTTGCTAAATATTTCCTCATGTCCTTATACCTTCCTTTGTGGAAATTTCTCCTATACTGCTTTTTACTATTCCTTTCTGATTTTACTTTGATGATAAAATGTATCTGGTTGTGATCGCTACTCCCCAGTGGCTCACATATCTTGACATTGTCAACTAATTCATTCTGTGAGGACAAAACTATGTCTAACACATTCTCACCCCTGGTTGGTTCTAGCACATGTTGAGAAAGGAATGTATCTTGAACTAAAACTAAAAACTTGTGGTCCTCACTCCCCATACTCTGTAGAGATTTCCATTGTATATGCCCGTGGTTAAAATCCCCCATAATAATACAGTCCCGTTTGCTTACTTCCCTTATAGCGTTTTGTATTTTTTCATTCTCTTCTATGCTTATGTTTGGACTTCGATAAACTAACCCAACTGTTAACGTTGAGTTTCCTGTAACTATGTTACACCAAACAGCTTCTTCGCAATCTGCTTCTCTTTCTAATTTTATTTCATAAGCCTGAATAGATTCTTTAATATATAAAATAACTCCACCTCCCTTTCTTCCTATTCTATCTTTTCTAAACATTACATATCCTGTCAGTCCCAATTCAGCATCTGATATATCGGTGGTGGTCCAGGATTCGGTTATACCTATTATATGAGGGTCAATATCTTCTACCATAATGTTTAGTTCATTTCTTTTGTTTACTATACTCCTTGCATTTAAACAAACACATTTATATCCAGCTTCAGAAGAGTTTTCCACACTGTTATTTGCTGATTTATTTGTGCTGTCTTTATCTATGCCTCCATTTTCAGGCTTTTCTGTGAGTCCCCCTGCGAATCTAGTTTAAATAGATACAACCTGTCCCACTGTCAACAGATCGCAGCAGGTTCTCTGAGAAAACTGCTGCCCCTTTCCACTAAGATGGAGGCCATCTCTCATGTACATATCTTCCCTCCCAACAAAGCATCCCCATAAATCTGTGAATCCCACCCCCTCTTCGTCACACATCTGCTCAACTAGTACGTTGATCGCCATCCTCTTACAGTTTCTATACGTTGCCCCCCTTCCTCCCATTACTGGCAAAATTCCTGACAGAATAACCTGTTCAACTCTCGTCTTCTGTAGCTTCCTCACTAACTGTCTATACTTCTGTACTATCGCAGTTGTTCCCTCCCTGTCTGCATTATTTGTTCCTACATGTACCAGTATAGACCCCCCCTTGCCATGTCCCAATACCTTCTCTACCCTGTCAGTTACATGTTCAATCCTAGCCCCCGGTAAACAAACAACGATGTCCTTCCCCTCGCTCAGTGCCTTGTCCGTCTTTCTCATAATGGAGTCGCCCATAAACACCCTCTCTTTCCTCATTGCCCCCTCTATCACTGCCTTAGAATAGCTCCTTCTTCGGTTTGCATCTGTCTGCTTGTTGTCTTTCCCCCCTGTCGTCTTCTCTCCTGTCACATTCTCTTCCGATCCATTCTTTCCTGTCGCTTTTTCTCTTGTCACCTTCCCTTTTATCGACTTCTCTTCTATCACATTTTCTCTCACTTCCTTTCGTCCCTTCTTCGTTCGTCCCATCTCGTTTTCCTCTCTCCTCTCCCTTCCCATCTTCCCTCCCTCCTTCTCTACGGTCACTTTCTTCCCTGTCACCTTCACGCTTGTCACGTTTTCTGTTGTCGATTTTCCAATTTCTTCTCCTCCAATCACCTTCCCTCCTCTCAATCTCCTTTCCTCAGTTTTCTTGCCACTGCTATTCTCCTTCAGTCTTGCAGTATTCTCACCTCTCTCCCTGTCGTCTCTCTCCATTCGACCTGCCTCCTTGCTAATTCCCATCTCCATTCCCTTCACAATATCTGTCAACCTAACTATCTCCTTCTGCAGACACTCCACCTTCCAACACCCAATGCACTGAAAGGTGAATCCTTCCTCCAATGGGTTAGAGACATATCCAATGGGTTAGAGACAGATCCATGATCCAATGGGTTAGAGACAGAGACCACCACTGTATGAGTCCACGACAAGTTATACGTTTTCTCCCTACGAGGGATCTTTTACACCCCCGGCATAAAGGCAAGGTAGAAGGAATCAACGATTTGTAGGGTATCTTCCGAAAGACACAGGCAATGTGGAGTGAACGAAACTGCCCAATGTTCAAAACGGCAGCTGGCGAACTCGAATATTTATATCCACTACGAGTTTGTCTCCTATATCTCTGCATAGCTACAAGGCAGCACGCTCTATTTGTGATCACGTTCGACAATCAACTCCAGCAAATGTCTTTGTGCAATTAATTATCCTTTCACCATAGGTAATATCAGAACTCAAGACTCAACGCCGTATAATTTGGTAGCATGTCAAGTCCACCCGTTCCACCAACGACAGAAGGGAATTTAAGAACAGAAATTCAACACCGGTATCGTTTTCAGCATTTGATGTGTACCTTAGTCCGTTAGTTGTGCTAGCACCAAGTCGTGTCTTTATCCCAACCGAAACACTGCAGCCACTAACAAAATTGTACTAAACTACATACATTGTACATTAGATTAACGTACGAACATAAGAAGTATCAACTAAGTGTGTTTAGGTTACACAGATTAGTACAAATAGTTATCCTCCAATTGACATAATTGATTTAAAACAAACTACGGTACTAATAATACAAGAGTCGTGACATTAGCTATCTATCCAATCTCTGGCTCGGTTGCCATGTGAACACATAAACACCATACATCTACGCTAAATCATAGCCGAGTTTATCATGTGCGCAATCTCGGCATGGTAGCTCCAGCACGTATCTCGATCTACTCTATTTCTACTGTACTGGTATCAATAAACAGGGTGCAAAGGTGCACGTGATTGGTTGTCACAGTGATTTGACGATGTGCATCATATGTGAAATGGTGTACTTATACTAAATTGGACAGTTAAAATAAAATGTTATTTATTGTCGTTATGTGACATGACAGACAACGCTGTGATTTAACTATAATCGAGCTAGCGTATGTATATGTGTGTGTGTGTGTGTGTGTGTGTGTGTGTGTGTGTGTGTGTGTGTGTGTGTGTGTGTGTGTGTGTGTGTGTGTGTGTGTGGTGTGTGTGTGTGTGTGCATGCGTGCCTGCGTGCGAGCGTGCGAATGTAGGTATGCATGTATACATGTATGCATGTATGCATGTTTACATGTATGCATGTATGCATGTATGCATGTATGCATGTATGCATGTATGCATGTATGCATGTATGCATGTATGCAAGTATGCATGCATGCATGCATGTATGCATGTATGCATGTATGCATGCATGTATGTATGTATGTATGTATTTATGTATATATGTATATGTATGTATGTATGTGTGTACGAATGTACGTGCATATGTACGTACATAATATGTATGTATGCGGTATGTTAACGTTTTCCTGCTAGACGGTTCGCATCTCGGACGCCAAACTTTCAGAGGTTTATGTGTGATCCTTCATACGAAACGTAACGCCTTTGATTTTTCTTTTCAAATTCGCTGTTGGTTAAGAGTTCTTACTGTTTTTTATGGTCCGTAGTACGTTAGACTGACGTAAATCGATTGTTTGTGACGTTTACAGTATTTTCAACGATTGCCCCAACCACCGTTGATCAGTTGGGGACATTTCTCGTACCTTGCAAAGCAAACAACTGTTAAAATTTACGTCGTAACAAACGTCAGTATAAGATTACTTCGGGAAATCGTCTTCTACACCTGTGGGTATCTCGCGGCACCCGAAGGATGAGCATTTTTGTTGGTTCTCTGAAGAGGCTATAGGGGAACACACGTAGACAAGACACCACAATGTGAAATTACGTCGCTGTGCCAAATATTCGTGATGATGTGGTGATTGGGCTGCATACATCAATAAGCTTATTTTGCACAATTCCGTAAGAGCAGGTCAATTTAAACCAACACAGAAGTCACAAGAGCACGCTGTCTCCCACATAAAACACGGGAATGTGCATTATTACATTATATGCCAACCGAATTTCACACATAAAAGCAGCTGAATGAAAGGAGATGTAAATATCATAAAACAATTATGGAACTAACTGCTTACTATAATTTTATTAATGCAAAATATGTTTCAAATATATGAGATGTTGGCCTCGTTGCTATTCAAGCGATATCGATCTGTAGGCAACTGTCAATATTCTGTCGAAACGAGACAAAGAAATGGCTTACACACAAAAGCCGTAGTCCCACATTTATAGAGTATGCTGTCAATTGTTTGAACAATCCTCATGTAGTTGCTTAAATCTCCTCAGCTACACTGTGTATGTGTATGTGCGTGCGCGCGTGTGTGTGTCAGATGCAGCTTTTTCAAAGAGATGGATTTTCGTCGTCATTTGAGTTAACCGTCCTATTGAGATCGCGTTGCCTAGTCATGACTACAACGTATTCATGTTACTGTCAAACAGCAAATAAATGACTTATTCTGGTTGGCTAAACCAAAGGAATCCTGCGGCGTGTTAGCAACAATTGCATTTCCGAGTTTATTCAGAAACTCTGACGGTTAGACCTAGACAGGTAATTTGAACGTTCTGACAACGAGGATGCAAAGACAAAAATAAAACAACACAACTGATCAAGGTATCAATTCGCTATTATACCTATGTGGCTCATTCGCCACATGCGTCGGGTGTCAAGTGCATTGAGTCCATTGATCCTGCCTACACATTGTCCGTAATAACCCTGCTCCCACCTGTCAAGTGTGCTGCGATTCTCCAGGCAGCATTCAGCCATGCTGCAATTACTGCGCGAAGACTATTCATTCACACATATTCCCCCCTCCACCGTTATGAGACATATACTGACTTATTCAGCTGAGTGAACTGAAGATTTTGTAGGATGCTAGTAATACATTCGGTGAAATTACCTACATAGTTAATTATATCATGTGGTTTTATAAAAATGCATTTGCCTTGTGAATAAAACTTTGCAATTTATTTGGAACATCGTAGCTTCGCAATTATGTTGCGAAGAAATTATGAAACGAAGTGGATATTTGTTATGTGCCTGAATGAAACAGGAAATTCCGACGAGAGCGACTACTTGGTGGAATAATGTCCGGCCCGCATCTGTTGACATATTCATGCATTGTTCGTAATAATAGAATATTTGTTATTAAGTCCCAAACAGTTTTCGCTATTTAAAAGTTGCGCCCGTAAATTGTACAAATTGTAAACAAAATTAAATACCTGCTCAGCTCTTAAAATCACAACAAAATGTACTAAACATCACTAAATTATTTAGGTTAACTACAAATTGTTTTCCAAGTACATTCCCGATTCATTACAGTATGACAAAGCTGTGCGTTTATTATGATCCTATTAGCACTATTGCATTGCATGTCATTGTTTTGAATTTTTCATAGAGGAGCAATAAAACATGTATTATTCATTTCGCTACAAAACGTTAGACGAGGGATGGTTGAAACTGATTTGGGATTATGCGATTGGTGATCGGTCAGCTAAATATTTCTCACGCTGAATGCGGTGCCATTGTGTTGTAAATATGCTCAATATAGGTAGTAGAATATTTATTAACATTAAGTCGTATTACCTTTGTAAAATTGTGAATTTACACATTTATATAACTCTAAGTTACATTTGTATTAACTGATCAGTTCATTTATTTATAGTGTTATGTACTCTAATGTAATATTCTTTTATTGTATTTAAAATGTGTGTACATCCTCACCCACCCACACACACCCACCCACACACACACACACACACACACACACCCGCCCACACACACACAAACACACACACACACATACACACACACACCCGCCCACACACACATACACACACACACACACACACACACACACACACACACACACACACACACACACACACACACACACACACACACACACACACACACACACACACACACACACACACACACACACACACACACACACACACACACACACACACACACACACACACACACACACACACACACACACAAACACACACACGCACACATATCTCACATCTGGAAATCATCTGTATTCCTATCTTATATTATATACACCTGTAATAACTAATGTATGACGTGTTACATACTAACATAAAATATGCGTTCTTGCTGCCACTCACCTAATTAGTAACACTGCTGTGTCGTTTCCTCGGCGTATTACAGGAAATTATAAAGTAATCGGTAGGACAACGCAGTGTCATTGTTCGCCAGTACAGATTAGCGCCCATTGATTCTGCCGTAATGTCCGCATGGTTGTCGGAACTCGGACGGCGAACGGGTGCACAAATTATACTAACATCCGACACTTCATTCCTGCCATGAACTGTTCTAGCGAGCAAGCAAACAGGGGACGGATCATTATTTCACTTCCGAATTCATACCATACCAATGGGGCTATTTTCTCGAGTCTGGATAATTATGCTGATCGTTGATACGATCATATTTGGAAACTACGACTCTTGCTGTACTAATATTTACATTTCTTGTGGGTGACGAATGACAAAAATAATTTCTACACATCTCAGTGTTTGAGTATGAAGATATAGGATGTATTGAATAAATGTTCAGCTTATCGGTATACGTTTAATTTACATAACTGGATAAATGTGGCTGTGTGGATAATGCCTCAAAACGGCAGCTTTTGAAACTGGTGACAGTGAAGGGTAACTTTTAAACACAACCAAGTAATTACTAATACCAAACAATAATATAACGAACATTTTAGGAATCGTTACAAGAGCCCATCAAATGGGAATAATCACTAACAACAGAAATACGACAAACGGATGGTTTTTTTTTCGGAAAGTAGCACGATGTGTTTCGTACAGTGAATCGCTTGGCGCGAATCGTTGGATTGGCGGGAGCGTAATGTCGATGATAACTTTTGATCGTGTCGTCGCATCGTGACTGTGCTATTTTTCGCCGATGTCGTGATTATTGCGTTCATTTTATAGTGGTTCATTCGATAACGTTTCCTTGACGATCGCCGTCGCAGTTACTGTCGCCACCACCTCCATACAGTTACAATAATCACCACCAACACAACCATTCTTATCACCATCTCCATTACCATGACAACGATGCCTATCACCATTGCATGACAACCATGAATATCACTACCACATCACCACCACCATTGCCAGGACAACTACGCCAATTGCCACCATCGTTGCTATGACAACCACGCCTAACAATTGCCATGCCACACATGCACGCACGCGGGCACACGCGAACACACACACCCATACAAATAAACAACCATCCAATCAACCAAACAACCAAACAACAATCACATCCCACAAACATAACACACATAAAAATAAATAAACAACACATACATCCCAGAGACATACCCGCATACGCAGTGTCACGCACGCACATGCACACACACACACACACACACACACACACACAAACACACGCACGCGCACCAGCACCAGCACCACGTCTCTCACAAAGACCCCTACCACTACAATATATCACCGCCACCACACCACCGTCACCAACCCACCCATCTACACCGCCGCTGACGTCACCAGTTGCAGCATCCACCCCTGACACCTGTATGTCCTGCGGCGTCTGTCACCAACAACCAACACCGCCTCCTTAAGCATGTTCTCGCTTCGGAATCGTCTCTCTAATTGCGACTCACCTTGCAGTCACGAACCGCGCGTCAACCGAATGAGCAAACAGGACGCCCAGATCCTTTTTGAGCTGCGCGAGCGTGGTGACTGTCGCATCTTCTCCATGCACTAACAAGCCGCGGAGTCACTGCCTGCGGCTCGATCGTCAATAACAAATACGACAGTGTGTTTACCTGTGAGCACGAGGATGCGGATTAATAGCCGGGAGGCAAGGAAACGCACAAACTTAATAGCGTCGGTGTCTTCTTCAACGTGGCTTCGGTGTCGAGCGTGAACGCCGGCATTGAAACGTTTCACACTAACACTGTGTAGATTATACGTTGGGAATTACTAATGGTCGGGCTCACGTTCGCATTATTATAATACTTTCCCAAGAAATACTGTTCTGAAGTGAAGCGTGAGTTCGTATAAACGCGTGTGCACGCGTGTGTATGCGTTCACATGCGCGCGTGTTTTAGTAAAGGCAGGGCGTGTCAACGTTCGTAACTGGAAACAAATTGTCTTTCCATGTTAACGCGTAGATTTCCCTTCTACATTACCTGCACATAGCAAACATTCCGGTTGTGACATACGGTGGCATTTTATAATATAAAATCAAAAATATTACTCTTTTGTGTTGCTGTAAGGCTGTTAATAAATATATAATTCAGGGATGTGTTGTATTACTAAGTTTGTAAGTCAATCAAAGCAGCACGTACTCTTCGTTAACTTAAAAAGTGATACTATCATAATTCATAATACATTCATAATTTGAATTGGGAAACACTCCGCTAAAAATGTAAACAATTGCGTTAAATGTGTTACTGATTGTAATTGGTGTTGATTGCTAGTCATTGCTTTGTGAAAATGCAAAGGAACAAAATTTAAAACAAACTACGACTGTTGTGTGCAACTATTGTTACTGTGACGATTCATCGGCTCTAATGCCGCAGTAGTTTCATCGGCTCTAATGCCGCAGTAGTTCTTTCGCTAGTAGGGTTTGTGCATTCGTAGGTTTAACAGAGCTACCGAGCAAACAAAATGACAAACCGTTTCACGCGATTTCCAGTAGCCACAAAATAAGTTAGCAGACAGATTGGTTATACTAAATAATCCCTAATACAAATGGCAGTGGTACAATAATAATGTCGGTCGTATGTGATATGCAATGTGTATTAAACATTAGTATTGCATTAGTCCTTAACCGCTGATATTGCATAAAATGTAGTATTAGTTATGGTACTCGCAATTTGTTATTATTACTATTTTACAAGTATCTGTTATTATGGAACGTATTGCACATACCTGCCTACCTTCATCTACTTGCCCGATCGTGCAATGATGTGCTACCAGCATACTCTGCCCATCACGCTACTTGCCCGATCGTGCAATGATGTGATAAACCCAGCATACTCTGCCCATCACGCTACTTGCCCGATCGTGCAATGATGTGCTAACCCAGCATACTCTGCCCATCACGCTACTTGCCCGATCGTGCAATGATGTGCTAAACCCAGCATACTCTGCCCATCACGCTACTTGCCCGATCGTGCAATGATGTGCTAACCCAGCATACTCTGCCCATCACGCTACTTGCCCGATCGTGCAATGATGTGCTAAACCCAGCATACTCTGCCCATCACGCTACTTGCCCGATCGTGCAATGATGTGCTAACCCAGCATACTCTGCCCATCACGCTACTTGCCCGATCGTGCAATGATGTGCTAAACCCAGCATACTCTGCCCATCACGCTACTTGCCCGATCGTGCAATGATGTGCTAAACCCAGCATACTCTGCCCATCACGCTACTTGCCCGATCGTGCAATGATGTGCTAACCCAGCATACTCTGCCCATCACGCTACTTGCCCGATCGTGCAATGATGTGCTAACCCAGCATACTCTGCCCATCACGCTACTTGCCCGATCGTGCAATGATGTGCTAAACCCAGCATACTCTGCCCATCACGCTACTTGCCCGATCGTGCAATGATGTGCTAAACCCAGCATACTCTGCCCATCACGCTACTGCATCAGGCAATGACAACTGTCAATGACTTTACATTTTACATCAAGTATGATTCTTATGCAAATCAAACCCGGACGCTATATGTTGCATAGAACACAATTAAATGAGTCGCAGCTATTGTTGAGTAACAAAGGAAACGATATTAGCAAGACGTATTATGTTTTTGTTGTCAAATGCATGTAGATGTCAAGAATATCTCGTAAAATACTGGTAAACGTCGTATGACAACGCGTGCATTTGAGTCATTGAAGCAATCCACTAATTGCGATGTCTTGATTGCTCTGCTGCACCCGGCGACATCGCCATAAACCACCGACGACAGACGACACACGGGGAAGCAGCCATAATCACAAGGTCAACAGTGGCCATTTTCTACCTCGTGATATCATGCTCGTCGTAGTTGCTTCAGTTACTACTACTCTAAATCTACCATGTTTCCTGGCATGGTTAAATCGACAATAAGGAATTGCATGGACATCTACCACGAATCTACACCACAGCGATGCAACGTCTTTTACGTGTGACAGGACATGTGATGCGCCACGATGGAATAGCGTACATAATTATTCTATGGGAACCCGAGGGCTCCCTGAGAAAAGGTCGCTTGAACATGATTTAAAGAGACACCATTGAGCGGAACACCGGTCTCAGTCGGGCTTATTTTCAGAATGCAATGTTACACATGAAACAAAGGAAATTACTCATGTCACCACGTTATGTGGAGGACATAGGAGAAGAGAGTTGCTTCACATTGGTACATGACTAACACGACGCCTCCTACGCTTGATCTCCTGGTGTGCCCGGCACGACGTACGCATCGATCTGCCTAAATCCGTAATTTGCAGTTGCAAAATGTAAATGCGTAGTCTCTTAGATATCTCTTGATCACACCCTTGTATCCGTATTTTGGTATGCCTATGCTGCTTGCTGGCAGCGACCACAGCCTGTTGGTGGGAAAACTCGCCATGAATCTAAGGAAGGCCAAGACTGGAGAAAAGAAGCAACAGCGCTTTGATACAGACAAGCTGCAGAACCCAGAAACAAAGCAACAGTTCATAATTGCTCTGAAGATCAGGTTTAGTATTCTGCAGGAGGAAACAGATGACAATACACAGTTTCAACAAGGCTATGGAGCAAGCAGGGAAAACAGTGCCAGGATACAGAAGATCAAAGAAAGAGGATTGGATCATCCTGGGACAAAATAGACCAAAGGAAGGAAATAAAGAAACGACTACTCACTACAAAATCACCAAGACTTAAACAACGACTTCCAAAGGAATTTTCTCAGAAAGACAAAGAAATGAAAAAGAGCGCCAGAATGGATAAACGCACATACATAGAGAATCGGCGACAGAAGCAGCAGCATGCAGACAAGACAGGAGATCACTCCACACAATGACGAAGAAGCTGAAAGGAGGTACAGGACCCAACCAGAACCTACCACTGAAAGCCACAGATGAAAGATCATCACAGGTGAGACAGAGAAGGTGGAGAGGTGGAAGGAACGCTTTTCAACAATTCTCAATCGTCCTGACCCACCCGTCATTGCTGACATTCCTGAATCAGTGGAGGACCTTGCGGTCAACCTCAACCGGATCACCGAAGCAGAAGTCCGAGAAGCCATTACAGCTCAGAAGAATGGAAAAGCACCAGGAAATGACAGTATTTTTCCAGAAATGTTAAAAGTAAAAGAAGAGGAATCACCGAGTATCCTTTGTTAGATCTTCCAGAAGATCTGGGATGAAGAAGACACACCAAACGAATGGAAGATGGGCACTATCATCAAACTACCAAAGAAAGGCGATTTGGGAAACTGCAATAACTGGCGTGGCTTCACCTTGCTATCACAGACATGCAAAATCTTCAGTCGCATTATACTGAACAGAATACCATTCTTCGACAAGAACAAGCCGGTTTCAGAAGAGGCAAGTCTTGCATAGATCACCTATTCACATTAAGGAAAATATTAGAACAAAGCGCTGAATGGAACAGTATCATCTACATTGCATTCATTGATTTCGAAAAGGCTTTCGACTCCCTCCACAGAGAATCCTTGTGGAAGATACTTCGTCACTACGGGATCCTCAGAAGATGGTTAATGTTATCAAGGTACAATATACAGAAGTTCAGTGTCAAGTGGCTTGTAACAACCACCTGACACATAGCTTCAAATCTGGCGTGAAGGAGGGATGTGTTGAGATTGAAAACTAAACTGAGATTATACAACAGTAACGTCCTCAGTGTACTTCCCTATGGGTCTGAGTACTGGAAGCTGTGAACAAGACTAACACACAAGCTGAGATAGCCCTACGTTGGACAGCAGATGGAAGACGGAAACGAGGTCGTCCAAAAGAGACGTGGCGAAGAACAGTGAAAAAGGAAATGAACGCCTGGCAGCGGACGTGGAGTACTACTGATACACAGGCTGCCGACCGACAGCAGTGGCGCTCTCTTGTTGAAGCCTTATGTGTCACATAGGACACGAAGAGGATTAAATGAGTGATGCTGATTGTTGCCTTCAATTACCTCCTCGTGAATGATGGTCTTTAGAAAGTGGTCACCGTTGCGCGTGCCCAAGCCGTCTATGTTTGAGAAAGTTGCTTAGTGGATTTGACTTGCAATTTCGCAGGACCTCAAGATTGTAATTTTCTGCACGTTTACGCCACGCATCGTATCAGACAACGTTTGCGGTACGTTGATCAGGTTTACGGAGACATCGGAAAGTGGTGAATTTTGGGGCGACAGAGGCTCGCCAAAAAAATCGTCAACTGCACCTCTATCGAGGCTAACAAAAACCCTTCAACTTGCGGAAATATTGTGGCAGCTAAACATATCTCCAGCCCCAACAAAATGTACATATTGGGGCTGAGGCAACCCAAGCCCCCTCAACCCCTCGACAAGAGAACATTATTAACCGGCTAAACCGTAGCAACAGTCCTAGTTAGACCGGGCATGGAACATTTGATATCAAGAAAAATTTTAAAGCAAAATACTCCATAAATATTATCCACCGAAAAGCCTAACAACCGTAAATGTAATATCCGGGTCATCAACAGTAAACTGCAGCACAATAAATTGTTAAATGAACTTCCATTGAGGATAAAATGTGACCAACCGAACATATAACATGAAAACAAATTTATCAAATACATCATCTGACAATAGTGACAGCGCACTTTTGAATCAAGTGACAACTGACTTCACTGGTATTCTTGTTGTGCACATCTAGCAACAGTTAATCTACACCAAACTTTAATCTATTCATTTCAAAACTCATTAGATGAGATCAATAAATTAAGTTACTTTGAAACATATTATCACAATAATATAACACAAATACAAGAAAGAGCGTGTAAGAGTCAACAATTTTAAACATTTACTTTTAGTGTGATTCGAATACACGGGAAGACATCATATAGGTAACTGGCTATTTATATACTCTGATTGACAATATTTAGCCAGATTGTCAAGATCCGCCAGGTGAAGCGAACTTGTATATATACATTTGGATTCAGGGAGAGTGTAAAACTCGACAGAAATACCAAGGCAAGGTACAGATTTCCATAATTTATTCAACCCCACAGAACACAAAAACATAAATATTCATAAATCACCTTGGGGAGAATATTAACTTCTTATACCACCTTTAAAATACTCCTCATTGAGACTCGTCAGCCTCAGACACACTGTCATTATCGAAATGATATGAACATATAAACTATCTTCCAAGTTACCACTTATATATATACGGATAGTAAACATCCCTCCACCATAGTCACCACAAACAATCATGACTGACAAATCCAACCTTCTGCGATCACAATAGTGAAATGTATGGGTACTGTTACCCTCGAGGCCATCATAATATAAATATAATTCGAAGAATGTTCGAGTCCATCGATACGATTTTCCCACGGACGTCAACTTGATTCGGTTCTAGCCGTCTGTAACCTTCCGAAGTCGACTCAATTCAATTTGAGGGAACTTCCCTCTTCTCGCGGAAATTCAATCATGAAGTTGATACCGCCTTTTCGCGTGTAGCATCGCTATAGGTCTCTCGGCCTCACGAATCAACGTGTAGACGTTGCTGGCCGTCACTCTGACCCGATAATTCAATATATGTTAACTACAATAATAAACTATTCCTATTCAATGGTGTGAACGGTACACCCCCAGAATATATGTTATTTTCATCAACACAACACACAATCATAATACCTATATATATATATATATATATCTTTGACATATACATATCAGAACAAAGTATTCATTTGTCTTCACTAAACAGTTCCACCACCAAAAGTATTCTACGTTTTATCAATTTATGCACCCGTGAATATCATCCGTGACAACAATATTACAATCCACATTCGATTACCGTTACTGCATAACAATCGCATAGCTGAGCGATGATCCGCTATCCCGTATAATATGCGCGACATCAGTATCGTCGCACCAATCAAGGTTCATTTATCCTCGGCCACACCCTTTTCAACCTTAACAATATAAACCAGATAGCCAACATAATATCTATAAGCTAACATTCACTCAAGCCTATACAAAACATGCATTTTACATACCTCCGGTATTCTCTTCTAGACTGGGCATGTGTGTAAGACTTCGTTGTCTATTTACGCAAATCCTCGGTTTTACTTCTCTGTCTTGGTTTGACCACCACACACTAATGATATCTGGTTACAATGGAGAACAGGCTACACCCTCCTTGCTGTGCGTAAATATGGACTGGTGTGATCTATCTGTCTCAACCACTAGTCAGTGAACAACATATTTCGCATCTGTCATGTGACCCCTGAAAGAATCCCACCGCCCATAGGTAATACAATCATTCAACATGTATATAATTACAACATTCCAATGCGTTGTGAAATTATTCTACACAAGTTTCCATCCATAACACAGTTCATATTCATATAAAGATGTCTATCATTCTATAATTATTTCACATTAGACTCAACTATCCTACCTGTCTACCCAAACTATAATGTAATGTTCCCCGGTTCTTTGAAAATCTGACCCTACGCCACCTCCCCAGTGCATTCACAATATTGCGTAAGCACCTGCCAGCAGTCAATACAGATTAACCCCTATTTTAGTCTTTCATAGTCGATAGCTACCTATGTTAAGTTCTCAATACCAAATCATGACACAGAATGAGCAAAACTTAAGAACTTAAGAAGCTCCAGATATGAAATGGACAATTACGCCTTTGACTTATTCAGTAACTTTAATTATGTTAATCTCGTCTTTCTGAGGTATTTGTCGATTTTTATTTTTTAACATATTCATACTGTTGGCATTTACATAATCAATGGATGCTTCATTCCATTTATTTAAAGTTCTCTGTGAGAATAACTACATTGTTACATATAATGTGTCCAGACGGCGACGAATGCTTTCTCTTTTGAGAAAATGGGATATGGGATTGCATTACATAACGTATTCCTATTGACACTATTAGTAAACATAAACGCTATCACCGTCGTTGATTTCACATAAGTTATTATATAAACATACCATCCTGGCCAACATGTTTGGATAATGATTATTATCAGGTTGCTTTTTTACGACGATGGTATTTGCAATTATTCAAACATAAGTCTCCAATGCTGTTGGCAAGCACAATGTCTACATGGGTATATAGCGACAACTGCCGGAAATAATTATGTGAATACAATTAGGCCATGTACTTAGAATTCCACCAGACAGGATGTCGTAAGCAGCTATTTAGCGGAGTTCGTCTACAAAAACAAAAACCTGGAAGGCCTAAAAACCTGAAATTAATATTTGTATGAGAGAAAATGGCAGTAAGCTTCAATATATTGAACAAGATGGTTACTGTGACTTACAACAGACGAAGACGATAATAAGCGACGCGCTTAACGTAAGACGATAGAAGAAGAAGTTGAAAGAAAGAAAGAAAGAAAGAAAGAAAGAAAGAAAGAAAAAAAAGTAAGAAAGAAAGTAAGTAAACAAGAAAGTAAGAAAGATAGAAAGAAAAAAGGAAAAAAGAAAGAAAGAAAGAAAGAAAAAAGTAAGAAAGAAAAAAGAAAGAAAGTAAGAAAGAAAGAAAGAAAAGAAAGAATAAGAAGATCAAGACGAACAAGACAAAGAAAAAATATTTAAAATAATTCGGTACTTCCAACTTTAGTACCAGATAACGAAAATGTGCTTATTGTGTATTCTTACACATGTTAATAAGACCATAGGCGTACTAACCGCTCCGGCCGTACCGCCCATGGCCCGACCATTTTTTCCCAAAACGTTGATCTTGGCCGACGGTAGGACATGGCCGGGATCTGTACCCCGGTTTGACCAATACGTGTAAGAAATTCGCAACGTCGCGAAAAACTACAGCTTTAATCAAAATTAAAACGGTGACTCCATGGCGTTTTGACATACCTCTAGCCCGTTCACACACCCCCCCATATTGAGTTCAACTTGCTCCCTCAATCCTGCCTCCACCCTGCCTTATCACAAGTTATCTGCTTTTTGTACTCGTCATATGGATTAAAACATTTCTGTGAGAATATTTTAAAATCTCACAAAGGGCAGCAGCGTCCACAAAGGGCATTTTCAGTGATAAAAAGGCAAACGTTCCTGAAAATGGCAATTTATTGAGAGAAAGGTTGTAATTTTGTTCTCATCAATAGCCAGCTAGTTTGGATCAAGGTCCGTGTGGAAATAGGTCAGTTGTACTATAAACTTATGTTGTCAAAAGCACAAATTAGGCGCTACAAAAGGACTTTTGAGTTGAAGTCCCTCAAAAGGCACTTTCACGGTTAAAACGACGAACATTGCAATAAAATTGTGATTTGCGTTCAGTTGTAACAAGCCAACATGCTGGAAGTATGTTCCAAAGCAGCATTTTTATTTGAAAAATAAAACAATTTCTTTATAAAAGGACAAGTAACTGGGATAATGTTCCAAACCTGCACTTTCATTGACAAAATATCTCACCAGAAAACAGTTAGAGGAATACATGTTTTTAGTTTCGTGCGTCACCTGGATTGACCAGAGAAATTACTTCCTTAGCTTAACAAAATGTTCACTTGAATAAACTGATTCACCATAAGTTTGGTTAATATCGCTGCATAACTAATCAAGTCCACTTTGTCCAGCGCCGGATTTAGAGCGGCCAGACAGGGCAGTTGTTTAACTGTTTTTATGGGGGCCTCCACAAAAGTGTATTGGCTTTAGGGGTCAGTTCAACTTAGATAATTAAAACATGTTGTGGTAGCGTGGCAATTGACGAACGAATGGGTCAATAAACTATAGGTAATTTGAAATAAAATTGTTAGAAGAGGCAGATGTGTGTTCTAATTGACAAAAATCGTATTGTACAGTGACGTATCTAATGTAGTAGGTTCGGAGGAGTGAGAACTATTATGATATGATACCAGGTGAATAGCAGCCCACGGACCTCTACAGTCCTCAGTCCGCCATGCTTCTGTCACAAACGTGTAAGCCCTAACAGTGAACGTTCCATTATCAGGCAAAGGATGCTTTAAAAGGACACAGTATTGGGGCATGGTCCAAAACAGGGGAATTTCACGATAAAAAGACAACGTTTTCCATTCAATTAGATTTTCCGTTTCGTTGTAAAAGGACAACGCACTGGTTGATATGAATCACTTTGCATTTTATGTCAAAAAAAGCAAATTATTCATAATACTTCCTGAGCCTGCATTTAATTGTGAAGAAATACCTCATTGGAAAAGAGGAACGCGTGTTCCTAGTTGAGTCCGTTACTTTAAGTGACTGCGACAAAGACTCCGGCTTAGCAAAGTGCTCAGTTTAACCAAATGTTCACCTAAAGAAATGTATTCACCGTATGTCTAATTAGCATCGCTACATGACTAAACAATTCCAGTTCCATCCATCATTTACTGAATCCATACGTGTTTATTCTGAAAAAAAGTAGTAATGTATGTATGTGTGTGTGTGTGTGTGCGTGTTTGCGTGCATGCGTGTGTGTGTGTTTGCGCGCGCGCGCGCCCGTGCGTGCGTGCGTGTATGTGTGTGTGTATGTGTGTGTGTGTGTGTGTGTGTGTGTGTGTGTGTGTGTGTGTGTGTGTGTGTGTGTGTGTGTGTGTGTGTGTGTGTGTGTGTGTGTGTGTGTGTGCATGTGCGTCAGTGTACGTCTCCTACACTCGTTAGTTCGTACGCTCGAAAATCGACACATTTTACAAAAAGGCATGCTTATTTAATTAGTGGATGTTCTGTTCTGTGATAATGAAACCCATGTGTATCGTAACGATACATAATTTGGGTTTCGTTATTACCACGACCTGTAATGTTTTATATAGAATGTCACATAATTTGCGGATTATTTTGACAAATCTAATTCAAAGTTTTCAATTTGATTAAACTGACATTATTGAGAGCGATTTGTGGTATAGGATCTACTTGGCAATTGGTAATGCCAATATATCACAATAGTGTGATTTAATAAATGAAGTTGGAACGATCAATGTTTATAAGGCGATAACAGTGCTATCAATTGTACCAATAATTATATGCATCATTATTTTCCTTTTTTCAAAATTCGATGCCATCGTTTGTTGGGCCAGACCACTTTTGGTAGCACTGCAACGCCTCTGGTGATATATAGATAGGTATTCGTTACTGTTAGACTTGCAGATATGGTTCGTGATCAAATTACTATTAAATGGCAAATGTATCGTAAACAATGATCATTTCGACGAATTCATCAAAGTAGACAATAACCCTTCAGAAGACAACTTTAACAGTTTAACAGCAGACAAAGGATGTACATGACAATGTGTAACTATATTTATGTTTATAGTATTATACTAATTGGCAAGGACACGAAGCTCATCACGCCAATATGTACAGTGACTTATAAAGGCGTCTCTTAATTTGGGTAAGCACATGCTTACACCTTGTACTTGGACATTACGGCGTCCGTATAGCACAGCGCAATCAACCGAATTAGCGAAAACAACGTGTTGTCGTTAGTCATGATTCGAAACATGTTAGATGAAGTCGTGACTCGTTGACCAGATAGCTGCAAGTCGCGTCAGCGCGTCTTCCCAGCGATGTCACAGTGAAAATATTACGACGGTCCATCGATCGGCCTAATGAGATAGAAGAAAATCGCGGCCGGTGAAAGATAATATATCGCAATATGGCTAGCGCGCGTTCACTCACCTTGTTAGATACAATGCGTCCTGTTGTCGACCGTCACTATAATCCTCGCTGAATATCCTTCAGGGTATCACTGTTGAACACGAACGAACTTTATCAGCGAACACAGGTGATCGCGTATAAGTCCTAATCGCGGGTTCTTTTCTAAAGGCGAACAACAAAAGACGACGGCCATGGAACTCATTGGTGTAGCCTTTCACGTTGACTAAGTGAGCGTACGGCCAGCGGTCTTCAGCGGAGCGTCTTTTGCACCGCCGCTTACTGTTGACGCTAGTGGTGTCTGAAGACAATGGTCGTAGGTGTGTCCTCACTGTCACGGCGTGGACGGACGATTGATCGACTCTCCACGGCGACGCCTGCCCGACGCGACCAACTACCAACCGCGGCAGCGGGTCGTATAGCAGCCTCCACGATGCTGTCACGGAGATGTATATCTCTCCGCCGGCTGACGTCTGTCAGTGTAACTAGCGAACATGTCTGGATCTGTTTGTCAACAATCATTGATACATTTGAATGAATGAATGTACTTTGTTTCGGTTACAAGTACACATTAATGAACACATGTACAATGGATTATAAAACAGAAAAAAATATATATATTGCAACCGTGGAGATCCTCTAGAAACGCCTAGAGTCTTATAGCGAGGACCACCAGAACATAATAATTTTAAAATAGTTTCCTTGTTCCATAAAATTAAGGCATAAAAGTAGGACAGTAAGTTCTTCTGGAACAAAGTGAATAAATAATTTCATAGATGCAGTTAGAACAGGTTGACTACTAATTAAATTGCACTCATTAGAACATAATAATGTAAAAAGAACTAATTTTCAAGTAAAACATGAGAACAAAATACAAACTTAATCATTTATACCATGATAAAATGATGGTATGCTTATGGTTAATTTATAAGGTAAGATATTTCAAACAAAATAATAATAATAAGAATTAATTATATTTTGACAATAACAGCTCTTTGAGTTTCTTCTTAAATTGATTGATGGATAAAATTTGTTGTAAATTATGAAGTAGGGCCTAGTGCATTCCAGAATATTGGTCCTGAATAACTTGTGAATTTCCTTGTGTTTGTTCTTATTTGTTGGATGTAATATGCATTATGGTTTCTCAGCTTATGTTTATGTACATTATCAGTTCGCAATAACATTGATGACATGTTATCTTAGAGTTGTTTATTTGTTGCTTTTTACATAAAAATACCTAACTGATGGTTGTATATATCATAAAATGTTAATAGTTTTAACTTCGCGAACAGTGGATTTAAGTGTGCAATATATTGGGATAATGTGGTTATCCGAATAGCTTTCTTCTGTAGTATTTTTTGTTTGCTTAGGTTTGTTCTATATGAATTTGCCCATAGTAGAATACAATATTGTAAATGTGATTAAATTAATGCAGTGTAAATAGTTTTCATAATGGAAATAGGAAGAAAATGTTTTAGTTTGTTCAGCATTCCTACATTACGTGCTATTTTATTTGATATATTGTCAATATGAGTCTTCCAGTTTAGGTATTCGTCTACAATTATTCCGAGAAATTTAGTGAATTGAACGTGTTTTATTTTGTTTCCATCTATTTTTATTTCAGCTTTTCAATATTGTATTTCTTCCCGTTTGTTGTGAATATAATAAAAGTAATCTTTTTTGTGTTTAATAAAAGCTTATTGGTATGAAACCATATGGAGATTTTTTAATTGCACATAAACTTTTTCAATAAGTGTGTCAAAGCATGTATGCGCATGAAAAAGACTAGTGTCATCTACAAAAAGAATAGGATTTAAAACATCTGATACATATTCAATATCATTTATACATAGGATGAAGAGTAATGAACCTAGTATTGATCCTTGCGGAACGCATGACATTTCTTTATATTTTGATTCAGTCTTATTGTACGATACATACTGTTTTCTGTTCTTAAGATAGTTTTTAAACCAGTTGCAGGTAGTACCTCTTACACCATAGCATTGAAGTTTTTTTATTAATATATAATGATCTATTGTGTCAAAAGCCTTAGATAGGTCAAGGAATACACCTATGGCGTACTTTTTATTATCAATGTTACTAGAGTTTTTATCAACTAAATCAATTGGTGCTATGAATGTACAATATTTTTTTCTGAATACACATTGCCTTTCGGATAATATATGTTGGTTTATTAAAAACTGTAAAGCCTATTGTACATTATGCGTTTTAGTATTTTTGAGAAGTATGGAAGGATAGAAATTGGTCTGTAATTTTTGAATAGTTCAGGGTTTTCATTTTATACAGTGGTATGACTTTTGCTATCTTAAGTTTGTTTGGAACAATGCCAGTCTGTATTGATGCATTGAATATGTACACAAGTTAGTTTGCAATTTGTGGTATGATTTGTTGCACAACGTATGGATCAATATTATCATAAGCACTTGACTTGTTTGAATTTTATTAACTTACTATATTTATTATTTCATTACGATTTGTGGGTCGACAGAAGAAACTTGCAGTGTTGATTTATATATATTGTGTGGGGTCGTTTCCTGTTTTCGTTAGTTTTGCATTCAGGCTATGATCAATGTTAGTAAAGTTGTTGTTGAACTGATCTACAATTACTTTTTTGTTTGTACAGTGGGTACCATCAGAATTAATACATTTTTCATTTATCATAGTCTTTTTGTCCTTTGATTTTAAAGGGGAAATTAAATGCAGCTGTTTCGTGCTACATATTTAAATATATTTTATATAAGTATACATTAATGATAACAGAAACGTATTCATTTATAAGACACACCGAAAAAACGATTTTGTTCGATGCCTAAAACGTCGCCATAGAGCACTGCGTATCGCCATCTTTGTTCCAAGCGAGTGGTTTGATTTACTCCTATCTAATCAATGCTAAATTTCGTTTTTTTTCGGTTTACTTCATTAGTAGACATTTTTGTGCGAAAACAAAGATATGGTGCCCTATTATACACGATAGGTGTTCTATAGGTCAACAAATAAGTTGTATACGTGTTCGAAATAAAAAGGTGAAATTAAATGGCAACGATTTATAACCAATGAAAACATTGTTAACGTCGCACTTCCCGAACGAAGATTGTCGCTGCCAGAAGGGGGCGGGGCTTTCAAAGCAAAGGTCAGAATATTGGATGCGCGCGCACACCGGAACTAATTTTCATTTGTTGTTGACAAAGACGTCGAAGGATTTTGGTAGCTCGACGAGTTATTAAAAGTGATTTTTTAAACTTCCTTATCACTTTGGAGAAAATGGATATGACAGATGAAGACTCTAGTTTGAATTGTCACTCGGAAATTACGGTTGACACACACAAACGGCCTGTGCCATACGGAGTTCACCCAGTCACCAGTGACAGTGTGCGATCCACGATCCGATATGTCCGGCCCCGGGTCAGTTGTGGGAATCGGACAGTGACAGTTGGTCTATCGACGATGAAAACGTTACGCGACTTAATAATTTCGCATGGTGTTTGTGTGGACACTGCGTGCCAATGTCGACGCACATCGAGTTGCTGTGCTGTAGGGAGATAGCTGCCGTACAGCACCGTATGACAGACCTTACAGATGCCTGCATTACCGACTATGTCTATGTCTATGACGACTTCAAAACGGTTTGCACCAACGCCACGGGCAACAGGGCGGTGTTGGAACTTGGAAGTCGGTCTGTTGTCATTGTATGATTTGAGTGCAGATTCGTTGATTCGACCAATAGCTAGTAGGTAAGTACTACCAGCGTTCGAAATAGCACTTGTCCGTTTGTCCGGGACAAGTGATTTTTGGCCCGGACAAGTACAATTACTCTACATGGTTATCCGGTGGACAAGTGAAACTTTATATTAAATAGTGACGCGTGCAACATTGCAAACTTTTTATTTGAGGAAATTCAAACGTAAATGAAGTTCGCTAGCAATCGCGTGCGTTCCAACTTTGTTAGTGTGTCGGCGTCTTGTCGTTCTGCCGCCAATGTGTTTTACGTCAGTGTTCGACCGAGTTTAGTGCCTGCGTTAACAGGGTCATCCGCTAAGCGCACCGATCTAGCTCTGTCATACGCGTAGGACAGACTCCGCATCAGCCAACGTTCGAGGCTGTATTTCACACAATCGTAAATCGTTCAGTTTGGCCGACGTACAACTTGCTTCCACTCACGGATCATATTTGATGAACTTTGGAAATAGTTTTATATCGCTAGTTTTACATAGTTTGTATTGCTACCTGTTATTTGAATAATATATAGTTTTAACCATTATTACGCCTAACCCACGCAAACTCGGCAGTCTTCCAAGATCAAGTCATCGAACGTTAGCCGACCAGATCGGTGACAATTTTCAAAACTTGTAACTGGCTCTCCAGTAAATCTATGGTGCTGGTTGATAAACGGAATATTAATGAAATTTCAGAAGTGTTGTTGTATCTATATAACATTTATTTTAATCATAAATTGCGAGTTTTCGAAACCGAATTATGCAAGACGCGCGGCCGGGGACGGGGCGCCAACCGCCGTTGACATGTCGGCTTCGGCCAACTACGGCGGTTTGCGCACACGCCAGCAACGTTACGACGTAACTAAATCTATAAATTATTTTCCGCCTGGTAAATGTAATTCAGGCATCGTTAAAACTGTTTTATCATCATTGAAATGGTAATATAACGTTTAGGAAAAAATTTGCGTTTGTTTGCTGATGATCAATTGAATATTATCTTCGTTTGTAAAATACAGAACTTTGTTAATATTGAAGTTCATAGAGGTTTAACAAAATAAATCAGATTATATAGTTTATTATGAATTTTGTGACAACAATTCCTGGCTTTGCATTGATCGTGTTCCTGGTTGAGTGGCATCATCATTGACAAACGGATGCCAACATTTTACAGCACTGTTATATGTTATATATATATATATATACATATATATACCATATTAAACATAAATAGTTTTTGCAACATTATAAAACAAATAGCAAGGAAAACAATTGTCTCATTCCTATCATCGTAATACTTATTTGTTATTAATAAAAGCGTTCATATCAGCATCACTAAAATATTCGTATACATCATGTAACGTGTCTACTTTTAATATTAGTGATGAATAATAATGGACCGGAAAATAGTTGAAAATATAATTTAGCAATTTCAAAATTTGAAGATTAAATCAAATTGTGTCTTTGATCACAAGTCACTCAGACGTACATGCAACGAAACAGCAGGAACTTTGTGTTGTTATCATAAAAATAAGACATTATACGTTTTTTCCTAAGCTTCGATTCCCCTTCACAACCACTCGGACAAGTTAAAATGTTGGCGGACAAGTAGATTTCAAAACTTACTTGTCCGGCGGACAAGTACATATTCTGGCTTATTTCTATCGCTGACTACGTAGTTCAACAGTTATCGAATAATTATTCTAACAATAACTATTTCAAACTTAAATGGAGCAATTATACTTGTTCCCACCTCAAATGTTCAGGTTCATTCTATCTTCATAAAATACTATGTCTATGATTTTCATCAAACCATTTTTAATAATTTTCTTAATAAACATACTTTTATTCTTGACAGGACATGTGCATCCTTTTTATACAGTTGTTTAATTCCCTATTTAAAAGTGTTCAAACAACTTGCTTAATTTATATAAAAATGTAGACAAATTGCACACTACCATGCACCAATAGATGTATAATCAGGACATTGTGCAATGTATTATTGATACAAAAATATTTTAAGTGGAGTTTTTAATATAATAAAATATTATTATATTATGTGTGTGTGTTATTAAGACCACATCATGAAATGTAGTCTTACAATCATAATTATTACAGCTCTTCACAAACCAATTCACTGAATTCATGATGTGATATTGATAAAACACACATTTTTGCCAGTATAATAATAATTAGAAGATAACGATTGGTTATTATCAACTAATGCAAATAAATTAACTTTCAGAACATATCGATTAACTGCATATCGTCACTTCACATTGTGGTCAAGGGGAGATTTGGAAAAGGCAACAGACGTGTTATACCAACCTGCGCTGTATCCAGAAGCGACTGGTGTTTATGAAAATTTCAGCTATTGACATTGCACTATACAGGTGATTGTACATTGAAAATAAAATCCCTGAACAAGTAAGATTAGATTGACCAAAAGGTAGAATGAATTACTCGGTGCCTTCTTATCCCATTTTTTGCAACAACAATGTGATCTATAGTGTCTTGCATGACCCCGTTCATAATTTGATTTGTATACTGAAGCCAACATGACATATATCAACAGTTTATTCATATGGAGAAACAATTCACAAATAAATAAGACTACATGGCAGACTGTGCCAATGCATTAGTCAAATTCACACACCAGTTTTCAATGTTTCTTTCAGTTGATTCACTTCACACTGACATATTTTAATCTAACTATATTACAATTTGGGTCTGTGTCAGTCCTGTGCACATATAGTACATCAATAAGTAACACATTTATTGATGATATGGGCCATCATCATGATCAAATATTGTGACCAACAAAATTAATACATAAAAAATATTCCATTACAGTTCCAGTTTTACACATTTGTGGGTTTCAACACTAGGGGTATCTGTCAAGAAAACAAGTACTTATTATTCAAGCTACAGATTCAAAACTTGTAGTACTAGTTTCAAAATCTATCAAGTGCCTCCAAATGGATTTATCTAGATTTATGGCACTTTATAAGTGTTCTTATTATTATTAAGTTCTTTTTGAGATGTTATTTTGTGATAATGTCAAATATACTACTAACAATGAAGTATGAATATATATTTAAAAAATCTTCTAGGTGAATCCTTTGCTGCTTCATTAGTTTGTAGTACACTTTAATAATACTGGCTACACGTACAAATTAAACAAAAAATATATATTTTGTTGTAAAATGGTACTTTACTTTTACTAAATTGAAAGGTTAACATAATATTTCACGAGTAAGACTGTACAGCTAATCTTTCAATTATAGTCATTCAGCATTTGACGTATTTAGTTGTTGGTCATCCACATCAGATGAAATCTAACCATCAGAAAACATCTATATTGCTGTGGTTGTAACGTATGTAGCAATACACGTGAAATATTATCTTATCCCTTTCAATTTATTGTTAATCAGCAATTGACATTGTTTTTAATTGTTCATTTCAGTTGTATGACTGCACAGTTTACAATTACATAAATTGAGACGTTTTCTGACGGTTATTTTTATTGTAAGGGTAATCAACAATTAAAAACGTTGTCAATTGCTGATTAACAATAAATTGAAAGGGATAACATAATATTTCACGAGTAAGACTGTACAGCTAATCCATCGATTCATAGTAATTCAGCTTTTAACGTTTTTAATCGTTTGTCATCCCCTATAAATGAAAACTAACCGTCACAAAACATCTATATTGCTGTGATTGTAAAGGTATGCTGCCTTACACGTGAAATGTTATATCATAACTTTGAATTGAATAATATTCTGCATTTGGGATCGTTTATAATTGTTGATTATCCCAAAAAGATGAAAACAAACCATCAAAAAACATCTATATTGCTGTGATTGTAAGGTGTGCTTTCTTACACGTGAAATATTGTATCATTACTTTCAATTGATTGCTATTCTGCATTTGGGATCGTTTTTAATAGTTGATCATCCCCAACAGATGAAAACTAACTATCAGAAAACATCTATATTGCTGTGTTTGTAAGTTGTGGTGTTTTACACGTGAAATATTATCTTATCCCTTCAAATTTATTGTTAATTAGTAATTGACAACGTTTTTAATTGTTGATTTCACTTGTGTCACTGCACAGTTTACAATAACAAATTGAGACGTTTTTTGACGGTTATTTAAATTTATAGGAATAATCAACAATTGAAAACGTCAGTTGCTGATTAACAATAAATTGAAAGGTTAACATAATATTTCACGAGTAAGACTGTACAGCTAATCTTTCAATTATAGAGCATAGGTAAAGCTGACAATTGTGAAAGACGGCTTACCCCAAGTGGAAAACATTTGAAATTTATCCTGTATACATTACGTTTTACCAGTACATCTTCAGGTGCGAGGTATGATATAATAATGTAGAAAGTCAGGAAACTCCCACTAAGGCATTAATTACGACATTTTCAACGTCACCTTTTTAAAAACCACGTTTTCAACTTCACCTATACTAATAATAAATTAAATCCAGTCTAACTAATTAGTTAAATAAGTATTTTACTTACTTATTTTATAAATATATTACCCACGAAGATTACATATAAATAATAAAATGTATACATATATTGCGAAATTATAAGAACAAAAATTAGCAAGAAAGACAAACAGTAAAAAGTATTTTTACTTTAATTAATCTACACAACTATAATTTTGAATAAACCATATAATAATTACGATCGCACCAAGGAGATTCACAATACAAGAGAATATATTTTAATGCAAGACGGTGCACTTAATCCAATAAATATAACGTAAATGTACTTTTTGCGTAGCAAAATCACCAAAACCTTTATTTAAGTCGACCACTGCCAATCGACCCATAAATTAGGGACAATTGGCTGTCGAGTCCAGTCCGTGTGGCGGTCTGTGACAAACCACGTCACGGGGAGACCCGCCTCGAGATGATAATGGTCCTACCGCCATGACGTCTTCCGCGTTGTGACAGCTCTACAGCTGCTGACAAAGTCACTTCCTCGAACACTTCCGGTTGCCGCCGGGAAGACATTTTAATTAATTAGCTTTAACGTAGTTGACTAAGGTAATTACAACGCATCATCCAATTACTTAATTTTAATATGAAGCGCCTCTGTCGTGGCGAGGACTCGTTTAGGCGAATATAACTTACGCAGTGTTTATATATATATATATATATGACTTCGGTAAAATTAACGGCGAAGACGGTTGTTGGAGTTAGCAAGGCCGCCATGATCCTACCAGTGGAGCCAAGACAGCTACGGGCCATCTCCGAGGCTCTCTCATGCAGCATTTGCAAAGGTAATTTGTTGCACAACAACATGTTAGGCGTTAGAAAAGTTAGGGCATACTGTATCACAGTGTATGCGTGCAGTTGGATTTGTGCAATATTTACATTGTAATCGTTGATATCAAATAAACATGCTGATAGAACCAAAGTAAAATAATATGAGAAAATATATATTCCATAGTTTTGTATTATTTATACATTGTTCTGGTTATATAAGAAGACGAGACAAATAATTTAATTAAGGAATCGATGTGTGCGTGCGTGCGAGTGTGCGTGCGTGCGTGTGGGTATGTGTGTATACATCACTGGTTTGAGCCCTCAATAATTTAGGTGGAGGGGCTCGCCAATATTTAGGGAAACTTGGTTGATGTTGGATGTGCAAATTGAAGTGGGTTTTCATAGCGCGCCTCAAGGGGGAACAAATCGTAGTTGTTGGAGAGCGTCAGCCCCTTCAATATTCACAACATTCCAACCATATATATATATATATACATATATACGTGTGTATATATGTTTATATATATATATATATATATAATTATATATATGTGTATGGTCATGATGTTCAATGATTATTTGAACGTAATTTATCATGAATAACACTTTTGAGGTCTCTGTATAAGGGTCCGATATCGTATCATTTTAAATATTTACCGAACATCATTTCAATTTCTTTGGGAAGCATCCAACTACGATGCAGTTAATGCGCAAAGACTATTCGTACAAAAAAATATGCACCATTGTCAATCAAACAGCTGAATGAACTGGAGCAACGTAGAATGAACAAACTTGCCCAAGGTTCGACGCGGCAGCACATGATTCGAACCCGGGTCCTCTGAATTGAGAGTCCGAAGTTTTACCCACTGTGCCATTGCGCTCCACATATAAGCGCAAAAGAAGTTACCTTATTACTACTATTGTTCTATGCTGTCGAATTAAATATGCCATTTCCACGGTGAAGATTCCCTTTGGTCACGCTCAAGTAGAACAATGATAAAAAAAACCGGATGTAACGTGCCTAAACGTGATGGCGCATTTATATTACGTCATCGATTTAAGCGGTGCGTTTAAAGTAGGACGCCAACAAATACGGCTTACAAACTAGTGGTTCTAGTTGATAATGACTACAAAAAGTGTAGTGAAAATGGAAACCATTAAGTTAAGTCTGATTTATATCATGATGTCAGGTAAGTTTTGATAGTCAGGTTATGATTGAAATATTCTTGACCGGTTGTCAGAAACTTATTCAACGAGTCATACATACTCTTATCGTGGGCCTCGCTGTTGCAGAGTGAACATTAAACAAACATTACAATTAATTTACATGTTATTAATTTGTTTTATAATGTCTCCAATAGTGTTGTTTAGTCATCTTTTTATTTATTTGCGCTACGCCTACGCTATAGTCCTCAGCTTGATGAGGCTTACGACAACTTGGTATTGGAAGAAGAAGAATCATTGGTACAGGCCTATTTCACAGGCGTCTGAACGTGGTGAATATTGAGGAGACTAATCACCAAAATCCTCCAACTGCACCCCTTGAAGCTCATCAAAGCTGTCCAACTGCACCTATTTGAAGCCTCCCAAACTCTTCCAAGTGCATCCATTTGAGGCTCACCAAATCGTCCAACAGTTCCTACTTGAGGCTCACTAAGACCACAAACTACACAACATATTGCGGGGCTAAACATCCCCACTTCCCACTCCCGGGTCGGACCCCTATGTTTTTACATCCGAAAAAAAGATACATGGGACACGCCCCCGTTTAGGTTTCCATTTACACACCGCGGCACGAACGGTTTCCTGCCGATTTATGCACAGCATTACTTGTGAAACGGATTTGGTATCCTTTTGAATTCCACATATCATGGGCTTTAAAATGATACCTCATTTATTGAAATGAAAAAAAATTGAAGCAAACGTTTAAAAAAGCAACGTTTTGGGAAATAAAAAAATTTGACTCACAGTGTCTATTGTTTGTTTAATATATGGGTTCACAAATGCATGTTTTTATTAGTTTTGGATTGTTTGTCGAGGAAAGTAAACTTGACATTGAAAGATGATAATAATTATTGTAAGTTATACATTTCTGACAAAATCACAAAATGAGTGGAGCATGACCAAGACAGATGTGTATGCATTGTGTGTAGAATAGGGCTGTGCGACTTAATACCCGACTCGCTGTGGAGGATCACAAATGTGTTTGGGAAAACAATGATATTTTACATTCACGTACCGTAGTAACAAGCACACGATTCAGTTACCTTCACGTACCGTAGTAACAAGCACACGATTCAGTTACCTTCACGTACCGTAGTAACAAGCACACGATTCAGTTACCTTCACGTACCGTAGTAACAAGCACACGATTCAGTTACCTTCACGTACCGTAGTAACAAGCACACGATTCAGTTACCTTCACGTACCGTAGTAACAAGCACACGATTCAGTTACCTTCACGTACCGTAGTAACAAGCACACGATTCAGTTACCTTCACGTACCGTAGTAACAAGCACACGATTCAGTGACGCATGCTATGCCCCGTGAAAGCGTTTATAAAAACTGGCCTTGTGTAGGCTATTACCGAAACGATTCACAGACTACGTATTTGGTCAACACGGAACCGGATACGCGATTGGTAACATCAGTCGAGCAAATACTAGTCAAATAGTTTTAGATAGCAAGGTTCAACCAGATTTAACCAGATTTAGCAAGATTTAGCAAGATTTAACAAGATTTTAAAAGATTAAAAAAACAAGATTTAGTTAGATTTTGCAATAATTATCCAGAATTAACTATATTTAAACAGATAACCATCTAAAGCTATAGACGGCATGTGGACAAGAAAGCATTTGCCTTATCGAGAATCCAACAATGTTCCACCTACGGATAACCCGCCCGCATCAGATTGCTGTCAGTTTTATTTTTAAACATATTCACACTCTTAGAATGAACACAGTTATAGGATAGTTTGTTCCAATCATTTATAGCGTTCTTTGTGAAAATGAATACTTTCTCACGCCAAACCTACACTGTTTCTTGGAGTGCAGTGCACTGTGGGTAGAGCATCAGACTCTCAATCGAGAGAACCCGGGTTCGAATCCTGTGCCGCGGTGTCGAACCTTGAACAAGTTCGTCCACTTTACGTTGCCTTAGTTCACTCACTGAACGATACCTGGCCTTTGACAGTGGTGAAGATTTGTGTACGAATAGTCTTCGCGTATTAATTGCAGCGTGGCTGAATGCTTCCCAGAGAAGTCGAGATGGTGTTTGAGTGAACAGGACTGCCATGGAGTAAAGTGTAAAACGCTTTGAGCAGTCCTAAGGACTGGATACTATGCTATATAAGAACTTAACTTTACGAACTTAGATGCGTTGTCCAGTTCAACGAGTACCTGTTGTTTCAGTGTGTACGGGCGAGAACAACCACCCCGGGAATATCGCCGCAAAGGTGGGAGAGACGGTCACTCTGGAATGTTACCAACCTTCCGCCAACTACGTGGAGGTTTGTAATAATAATAACAACAACAACAACAATAATGATAAATGAATAAGATATCGCCGTTTGTCAATCAATGTGTCCAAACCATTCTAGTCTTATAGCTGCATTTAGATTGTTCCTAGTGTATTTTGCAGCTACTTTAGATAAGTGTTTTCTTACACATGGATACGTAAGGTAGGTATTTTATTTTGATTTTTAAAGTTTGATACATGAATTTTATTATGATCATTATTAGTCATCAGCATAGCGTTTTACGCGCATCTAAACTGATTTTATTTTTAGGTTCACGATGCTATATAAATAACATTTATTGTTGACCAGTGCTATAACTCCAATAATAACATATCATCAACGTGTAAACTATTTATTGATTTTTAATAATGTCTAATGATTCATCGATCAATACACATGCACACAACGAGACGGTAATCATGACACGTACTAATCGTCAATTTGATTTAGGAACTTGGAACTACACAATATGAATGCATTTGTAAACCTAATATATAGATATTTGTGTTGCATGACATCAGAAGTTAATACAAAACGATTTTTTGATTTTGGTAACACGTATATAAGATCATTGTTTGAACCAGTTTGCGAATTTGTCATTTAATATAACATTTATATATCTAGTCGATAGTAATGGGTGATTGTCTGTTCGTTTTTTATCGCAATATCATGTTATACAATATAAACAACACATATATTATAATAGTCTGACCATTCAAATACGTTTTAATGAACCATTTGTTGTTGTTGAAATGTGTTTCTGGGATACACTTTGTTTATGTGGCAGTGCGCTGCTTTCGATGACTTGGCATCAACGATTTGGTGGCATCATGACCGAAGCCATGACGATTGACAGCATACTGACATTAGAAACTCCTCCCAGTCGGATCACGGCGTTCTTCGGACTTATGCAGGGAGCGCTAAGCGAAATCGCGACAGTTTTTTTAAACATTGAACTGTTGAATTTACATGCTGTTTCTACTTCGGTAAAACGTATTTAGTTCCTTAAGCGGAATTTGAAGTCGGCCAGTGAAAACACAAAAACTAATGCCTACAAAGCCCTGGTAAGACCCCACATTGAATATTGCAGTGCCATCTGGAATCCTCACCATCAGATCCAAGTAAAAAAAGTTGAAGCTGTGCAAAGGAAGGCCGCGAGATATGTCACCAACAGATATCATAACCCCAGCAGTGTAGCATCCATGCTAGACCGTCTACAGTGGGAGTCTCTGGCATCAAGACGCACCAAGACACAACCATGCTTTCAAGATCATACACAACTATGTTGATTTCGACCCCCAGCCCTACCTCTCCCCTGTCTCATCAAGAACTAGATCCAATCATTCCCTTAAGTTCCGTCAGCTTCCTGCACGCACATATGTATTTAAATTTAGTTTTTTCCCCAGGGTCATTCATGTGTGGAACGTGTTGCTGAGGCTCCCAGTTTGGGTATTTTCCAAAGGGAGCTTGCCCAGCTTTCCTTCTGATTTATTTGTTTTTGTCCTTGTCTGAAGTAGAGTAAACGAGGGACTAGTGCTGTGTCGGCCGATGGTTATCTGCGGGGACCGCTACGGTTGCCGAATTGGCCTAGGCCTGATACATGAAAAAGACAACGGCAACTTTATATATTTTTTCTCTCTTCTCTCATACTTTTGGTTTTTTGTATATCTTCTTTTTCTTCTTTTTCTTTTGTTTTCTCCAACAATAAACCAACCGTTGTTTAGTGATTGATCGGTCAACGTAATATACAGATACAGATACAAATATTTGGGCGGTCACTGTGTTATAATAGATATAGTTTGTACATGATTTTACAACAAAACGAAACTGCCACATTAAGTATAACCGTGTAAAAAAAGTAATGGTAAATTCTTATATAGCGCAATATCCAGGCCCTAGGACTGCTCAAAACGCTTTACTTTTGTAACATTGCAGTGGTTGGAACACGTGACCAGTAATTCGGGTCACGTGATCTCGACGAATGATCTTGTCAAGCATGTGATCAGAGCCAACAGGTACAACATTAGTCGTCCGATGGCGGGCCGTTACGATCTCGTGATTCGCCAGGTGGCGTTCGACGATGCAGGTCGCTACACTTGCTCCATTATCGATTCGCAGAAGCAGAGATCGGCATACCTCGTTGTACTCGGTAAAGAATAGTGTTTTTCAGAGAGGCATAGCTAGTTCGTGGGCCAGTTTGCAAATGACAGAGAACAGTGTTTGTTGTCACGGCTACGTAATCTTCGATTATTTGCATTTGTGGTCAACGGTTGCACAGCAAAGCTGATTTCATAATAATAATAACCATCACGCTGCAATCATTTGTCACCACACCAACACCACTTTTAAAATGCATAAAACCACAATTTAAGCTATTGAGAGAATTTCAAATGGGTTTCTATATATGCACATGCATTCGCCAATCAAACTCCTCAATTTCTGTTGCATATTGTCATGTGGCAATTTTGTCTTTGCAAGTAAAACTAACTCGTTCCATCATCAGTCCAGTAGTACTAACGGAAATATAAAAAGGCCATATTGTCTTACACAGAACGCTGAAAAGGAGGCAGTATGTTCCTAGTGTTTCATTTTTTAATTAATATGTAATATTCTAAAGACTATAATTACTACATTAAAGGAAACAGTCGCCCGCCAAATTGTGTTTAGTATGACCTAACAACGTTCGTAATTGGGAAGATACGACTCCGCAGCATGTTCAAATGGTAAACGAAACATCCAGTGTTTCAAAACAAGTTTTATTGACATTATTGCTGAGGGCTGAGTTAATTGCAACACCTGTTGGTGTTCAACGATGTCCCATTTTCCCACGTACAAACACAGCAGACTTCCTGTTACAAATTACTGCGCTGGCTAATTACGAACGGAAGGTTACGGTTGCGTTATAGGCAGTGACCCGACATGCACTGCAGTTTCCGAAGTGAGTGCTGTCGCAGAAGGTGATCTGGTCACGTACACTTGTGCGATCACGTACAGCGGCGAGTGGGCGCCTGTTATGGCGTGGACCGGGCCGAACGGACACAACCTAGCAACCAAAAAGGTCACTACGCTGTTACCTGGCGGACAAGGCGTGAGTACGGTAGAGTACACCTTGCGAATACCGGTTCGCGTGTTTATCGATGGGAAGGCAGTCACCTACTTCAGCCGAACATACTTCGCCCTGCCTGGACCAAACACGTCGGCGACGTTGGTTGACGACAACGAGCTAGTCTCTTACGCCGACGCTCCGCCAACTTATAAATTCGCAACCGTGACGCCTTCTATGGATATACTTTGTAAGTGCGATTCATTCCAAATAGTGGAAGCTTATTATTAAGGTAACCCTTTGGACTGGGCCAGAGTGATGTAGATAGAGAGGTGACCGTTTTTGCCGGACTAATTTACCATACTTATGTTACATAATCAATTTGGGACTATTCCAGGGTTACCGTAATTGTGAGGTGGCTGTATTACTGAGGTGACCGTAAAACGAAGTTCAACTTTTTCAAACACAGCGACTACGTTCTGATAATCGCCACACTCCAATATGCATGCCATTTGTAATGCGAGTTTAGATTTGTATCCGTGGCTTTTGCCAACTAAATTCAACTCGATGTTTTGACTCTTCTCATTTTACATTCATTTTGTGAAAAAGCAAACCAACCTAGTATCCACGACATTTTGCTAGCTCGTTTGTGAACCTTTTTGTGTAGTCTTGGTTTCCCGAAGTTTGTGTAACTGACCTTTGAGTAAACTTGAATGTTTTTTCGCATCGCTAGTTACGTCAAACGTCCCGAACTGGGCGTCGGACGGTTTACGTAGCTCGGAACAACCGTAGAAAACACGCTGTGAATAATGGATTAACTTTTGTCTAACGTCCGGTGCAAACCCCAACACCGATCAAAACCATTAACCAACGGGGAACTTATAAAATATAAAGACTTTTTTCCAATGTTCGTAGATGAATGCCTGAAAACTTGGCGCCCGAAATTCACAGAATTTAATAGGATAGTAGGAAAATCCATTAACAGACAAACAGACAGACAGTCAGTCAGACACACACACACACACGCACGCACGCACGCACGCACGCACACACAAACACACACACGCACGCACACACGCGCATACACACACATACACACACACACACAATATTGATCGTATCATAATCATAGTCAGATTTCATTTGAATTTTCTACAGATTCGGTGCGCAACTTTCGCGTCAACGAACCTAAGAGCGTGTATGGCACTGGAGACGTCGTGTCGCTGATGGCAGCCGGCAACCCTGCCCCCTCCTTCTTGTGGGTCGACCCCGTCACCAACAGCACGGTGCTCGCAGGCAGACACTTGTTTCTTGGGGTCACGGACATCGGAACACTGTCCTACCTCTGCACGGCAACCAATGTGATCCGCGGGAAGAAACACTGCCAGACGCTAAGACTGAACGTCCTCGTCGTCGGTAACTGGAGCATTCAAAGAGTGTACACATGTTATTTTTAATGTGTTAGAATAGAAATTTAATTTATTGTTATTACATGACGATTTTTTTAAGACAAAGAAAACATGCACCGTTTCATGATTGTGCACACTCTTGTGACTGTAGCATGACTATGCACACTCGTGTGACTGTATCATGATTGTGCACACTCGTGTGACTGTAGCATGATTGTGCACACTCGTGTGGCTGTAGCATGGTTTGTTCACTGTTCATCGATCAGAATTTGTTTACAAGTAAATTTGAAATATGTTTAATATACTACACTGTAATTATATATTATACTATCGATTTAATGCACTATATACATTATGTGAATGTTTCTTTGCGAATACTGAAGAGTGCATATAATAATAATAATTGTTATTATTATACATCGATAGCTCTCAGATCCATTCTGTTTAATTTCATTTACGTCCACGCAAACAAGACAGGGGGCAAAACGTATTTTATTTATTGCGTTTAGCTGCTTAGAGGGTCGAGCGATATTACTTTTAACATAATTCCTACTCACCCCTACACCTCCGTAGGATAGTCACTGATATTAGCTAATAGCGTGCACATGCTTACTACTGTGTCTATCACCATGTCTTGTACACATGTCTCGTATACATGACTCGTATACATGTCTCGTATACATGTTCGTGTTGCTAGATTACGAGGAGGAAGTGACCGGCGTTGACGTCAGTCGAAGTACCGCAAACGAGGCGAAAATCGGTAATAGATCAATATAATCCAATGTGGGCCCAAAACACGTCATACTCTGTTTATTATGTAAGACAGAACTAGGAATACAGATGACATCCAGATAGACCGCATTTGCGACGTACAATATAATTATGTCCCTGGTAACATTGTTCTGAATATTGGCATTCATAGACATGTTGATCCTTGTCATTAAGCTGAAAATAGCCGTTCTGATAATACTTTTACATGATTTTATATTTGCTGTAGAAAACAAGTGGCTAGCGCTATATCTCATAGGCAGATTGTTCAATATTCTATACGAATTGTTATTGGCAACAATAAATTGCTGAAAATTATCTTTTCTACAGTTTACCCATAGAGCACACATATATCAATATTATTAAAATATGCAGTAAACAGCTTGTTCTTTATAGCAGTTGAACAAAAATGACATGTTTGCCATACAAAAGTCTCACTTTGGCTTGAACATCAGCCTCACCCAATAAGCCATTACAAATAACACGTCCAAGATATTTACAAGACGTGGCAAAATTTTACTTCTTTCCTCCTAATGGCATTTCCCTAGGAATATTTAAGTTTCTAGAATCAAAGTACATGAGGGGTTTACCAGCATTATTGTGAACGGCGTGTTCACATCCATAGGAGTAACATATGTCGAGTAAAGTTTGTAGTACCTTGGCAGAAGGACCAAACAGATGTAGGTCATTAGCGTATATCAGCTGTTTAACAACCACATTACCAAGACGATAATGGTTATTATTAAATATTAACACTAACTTTCAGAGTAGCAACGGAGCTTTGGCGGTAAAACTCACGCTTTAGAAACTGCACTAAAATCAGTAAATATATTATGAAGTGAAAATTGATCCAGTCATGGAGCGGGTCCTTTTTCTGCACGCATTCCCCCTCACAAATACATTGCGATGTTCGAGGCGCCAAATCCTCATCTACTGCCATCTCATCATGACAAGCGTGTAGATCTACCACAGTTTTGTGCAATATTACATGAACATGCATGAACGTCACATTCTGTATATTGGATAACAAAGTGGGCAATAGTCTTGAAATGTGTAATGTTTTAGTCAAACATAACACGACACAATCTTTATTGCTTCTAGGGAAGCTTCTTTCTACAACATGCTCTCATTGATGAGCATTTCAGAGGATGATGATTTCTTTAAAGTGATGTGGGGATGGATGAAATATGAGGGGTGTGACTGACGAATGAACGAGTGATCGGAAAAGGCAAGATTCGAAAAAAGGCAAGATTATTGGCTCATTGAATGTTGCATATGGAAATGGCATTATGTAGGATTGTTCTTTTATATATTTCTGTTCTTGCATAAAACGCACATGTAAAAGTGTATAATTATAAAAGTTATCAACCCAGACTGTTTATCGGTTGTCGACGGTTGCAGTGTCGATCTCTGACGCGAACCCATCCTACATGATCGGGGCTGTGTTCGCGTGTGTCGTCTCAGCCTTTCTGGCTCCCATCATTGCATGCGCTTTCTGCACGGACGGGCGCGACAACATGATGACTGGTCAGTAGTATTGCAACATGTCTTTCATTTTTTTATTTCGAACCATAATCAAATGATTTGTTTACCTGTACAACGACAACCATATGCATTTATAATAAGGCGGTATACTTTTTTTCACGCAGAAATGTCTATTTATTAAATAAATCGATACAAATCGAACATTTACATTAATTAGATATGCACGAGTCATACTACTCGCTTGGAACTTACATAGAACAAATATGGCGATGTGCAGTGCTTTATTTTGCCAATGTAGGCGTCGAACAAAGTCAAGTTTTTCAGTACATCATGTAAATTATTAGGTTTCTGTAATTACCAATGTGTACTTAAATAGAATGTATTTAAATACATGGTATAAAACAGCTGAGTTTCAGTTCCCCTTTAAAGCTGCTTCCTAAGTTCGTTTGCCCATCTCGAATCCCGTTCTTTTATGTCCAGATGTGTAATGTGTGAATATATGAAGTTTGTATACAGTCTATTTCATAAAAAATGAATACTTTTTAATCCCTTTAATTCAACATATTACTACTTTTTTGAACGGTTTCAGTTTGTATGATAATTTCAGTTTAAGAAATACGCACAAACGTACGGTGGCTGGGAGAGGACATAGCAACTTTTTTTTCCAAAAATATTATTTTATGGTGGCTGGGATAGGATATAGCAAAATTTAATTTGTTTCTTCGAAATTTTGTTTACGGTTGCTGGGAGAGGATATAGCAACAATTTTTTTTTTTTTCGAAAAAATATTTTTTATGGTGGCAGGGAGAGGATATAGCAAAATGTTTGGTTATTTTTATCTCGAGATCTCGACGTTTTATCTCAAGATCTCGAGTTATGAAAGCGAGGCGAGTGAGAAGGATGTCATGATTCATGGTCATGGATGCGGAAAAGTCGTTTGAATGGTATGTTTATTAGCTGAAACCATTTAGACTGGTATAATTCGTAATGCACTCCATATGTCCATTATGATAGTTCGTGAGTGTGTAGGTGGGTCGCAGCCTTACGGCAAGTTACGCCACGGACACGGTTTAAGTTAGGAGTTAGGTGATCGATAGACGATAGCTGGGCCAACTAACCAAATTTGGTATAGTTGTGGCTTACGACCATACATAACTTATACATATGTACGGTGTCGACTTATTGCTATAAGCTGACGTCATGCCATTCGATCAACGCCAGATATTAAAATTATTGCCGAAAACGTCACATGACATTCGCCTTGCTACGAGGTTTGCGCTGCATACGCTAGATGGCAGCATTTAACAGTTCTCCAGCAGACAATATTGGAAGAAGAGGAAAATGTCAAAACTTGTTCCTATTTTGGCAACTGGAAAACGCAAAGCAAATTAATACAAGCTTGTATTATTCCCTTTGAGCAGCGGTAGTAGCATCAGCATTTGTTTGCGGTCGCCTCTGAACTAGCACGTGGTTCTTGGACATGGGAAGTGGTCAACCTCATTCAATTGCCAGTGTCAGTGACACATAATAAAACCTGAAGTCCAGTGACCATTCTGTTGCAACAAGAACCTTGAATGTGGATACATGAGGTTACTAGCCAGACAGTTCAGTGATTTCTTTTGTTGAATGCCTGAATGGCGTGGATTGCATGTTGAGACGCGGTAGATAAAATGCAATAAATTTCGCAGTTCTCAAGGTATTAAAACCATTTTCACATGTATATGACACATGACACTTCAGCCGTATCATGTACAATTATCATACCCATAAGATGTATAATAACTATTGTATAATAGTTTGTGTGTGACCACGCCTTGAGCAATTTCCATAGAAAAATTATTTTCGCCGAAATGGGGAAAATTAAAAAGAGTAATTTCACACAAAAGAATGTATGCAATGCTATCACATATTTTTCATATCTAGGGATGTAAGCTAACATTCTGGTGCAATAAGAACCTCGAATGAGGATACATGTTGTTATTAGCCAGAATTGTAAGTGGTTTTTGTTGAAAACCTTAATGCCGTGGATTGCATTTTGAGATGTGGTATATAAAATACTACAACATCCACACTTCTCAAGATATGAAAATAGTTTTGATATATTTGGAAAGCATGACATTTAATCCACATGGTGTCCAATTTTGTTCTACTGGGATGTATAGTAAATATTCCATAGTAGTTTGTGTGTGGGCCCCCCGTTAGCAATTTCATAGAAAACTTGTTGTCGCGGATATGGGGATAGTATAAAAAAGAGTGATTTCTCACAGAGAGCTGGGATTGCTACAATGCTATCACCTATTTTTTATCTCTAGGGATGTAGGCCTAGCCAAAAATCACTATGAGCATTCGTTCCTAAAAATGTACCGGTTGCCCACATTTTGGGTCTTGGCTCAAGGTCTAATGGGAAAGAACATTTTTCACTCCTAATTTTTATGCAAGTGTTCCATTTTTCGTTACTTCGCTCATATATGCTTGGCCAATACCTCTGTGTGGGAGATCGAGTGGCATTGGTCAACTATTGTAAACGAAAACTGGCCGGACATGTTGGAGACAACCAGCCAACCAGGAAGTCGACACTTCTACAAAAGCTCCGGAAAAATTGTAAAGCATCAACAGAAGGTGCTAGTGAGGAAGCCAGCAGTTCGAATGCCGCAAAGAAGTATCGGCTAATCGAAATTGGCTGGTTACATTTTGATGAGAATGTCGGTGCGTACAGGCAATTGGGCTAACGCAAAATGTAACCACATTAGTCCAAAGTCTGTCTGTTACCTTACTGTGCTGTGTATGTTGTACAATTCACTCAATATCTACGGTTTATATCCGAAGTAATTCTGCATACCGCAATCACCAAAATGTGTAATTTTAGGCTACAGCTACATTCAGGATGTCTCAAGTACAAATGGATAGCCTCATGTGGATTGCTTGGGAAACAAGTCCATTCTCCTCCATCAAGATACAGCATAGCTCAAACATGTCTTCATCCCATGGATAGTCAGATTTAAATCTAAAATGCTCCTGGCAGATCCTGATCTTGGTGTGGTCCACTGGACGAAGACAATCGTCAGCTTCAAACAACTCGGGTGTGTTGTATATCATAAACGGCCGTCCGTGATTAAGGTTCATGTTGTTGTATTTCCAGATCTTGTGAACGTTCCAAAGATGAGATACTTCACACAATTCATCCTGAAATAGAGAAAAGATTATTTGTTTTATGACTCGATTAATAGTATAGAAATGTAAATAATATTTTAAACACAGGCATCATAGTCGGATATGGATTTCATTGAATATGACCGTGCATTTTAGGACGCAATACTGAACAGTTTGTATACTTCCAAAATTACCTTTAGTAATATCCTTGGGGGACCAAGTATGCACCAAAATGCAACCATTGTCGTTTGCATAAATATTAGGTATATATACATTACAAACTGTACCATTGGCTGCATGTACATTTGTATCTTCATCATTGACGTGAGGGTGATTACGGTGTGACAGAATTACAGTATGACAAGAAAGAGTGGCCTATATAGAGGGTCTACATATATAAGAATTGAAACCCATGATTGAAATTCACTTACTTGTATCAAATCCAGAAAACAGAATCTCACTAACTCCTTGTCCAGTTCTTCCCCGCCGAAATGACCTTGGCCTTGTAGCTCATGGAATAGTGCCATCCAATATTCGGGATTCTCCTTTCGCAGTATTCCCCATGCACCATGATTCAATTCTTTGGTTGACAGTGCTACGACCGTATTGGAAAGATCGCTCCTCATTGCCTTCGTCATTCTCTCTAAGAAATGTTTGCATTTGTTCGACGTGTCCATTTTCCGTACCACGATCTGCACGTACACTATTTGGACAACAGCTATAGTTCAGAACAGCTCTGATGTAATATCCGTCAATAACTGCCGGGTCACTGCTTGTTCTGTATGCTTCCAGCCACAAAATGTACCTTGAAAAGCCGTCTATGCAACCGTTGATGCAGATTCCAAACGGCTTAAGTTTGTCATATGAATCCATGTGCCACACGTAATTCGGCCCTTTGACACTGTACCGACGGCGAACTAGCCTCCTCGCTTTTCGTAGTTCCACGCCTTCCGGATCAAGAATACCAAGAAGAATTCTGACAGACTCTTTACTGACCACAAGTCCATTGGTAATGCACTTCAAATGCATGAACCTATATCCGTGTAATTGCCCTGAGGTTGCAAGCTGATTCCGGATAAAGTCAACTACTTCGTCAAAATCAGTACAATATTTCCGCCTATATAATTGCAACCTGGCGAGAACATGCCTCAACTGTCTTACACTTATATTACAGCTGAATCTTCTTGAAAGAACACACCGTATTTCATGCTGACTTAGTCCAAGATCAAAAAGACTTTTCACGGTAGCATCCGTGCTGGCTTTCGTCCTTTGATCAGCCTAGCTTTTAGAACACGAGAGCTCGAGATAAAACGTAGAGATCTCGAGATAAAAAAAAAATTTCGAAGATAAAAAAATGTTTCCTATATCCTCTCCCAGCCACCGTAAAAAACATTTTCGAAGAACAAAAATAAAATTTTTGTATGTCCTCTCCCAGCCACCATACAAACGAATTAGTATGCTACTGTAAATATTATATTAATTATGTTTCCTTTTTTGAGAAATCATTCTGAAACATGAGGAGCAAACCATCGAATATATGGAGGAGTTTTACTAGCACATTTAATACTAATTTATTATATGCGCCGTGTATCCGAATAAAATACTTGGTCAAAGGCGCTACAAAAATAAAATAGAGTAAATTTATATACATTATACGTTAAGTTAAAACCAATTAAATAGGCTAAAATACAATAGGAAATAAAGCAAATTAATAAGTTAATAATAAATAATCATTAAATGTCATTCAGCAGCATAAGTTATAAAATAAGTAAAATACGTATAGTCTGAGTTAAAACGAATTGAATGAGCTAAATTACATTATTGATAAAACAGTTAATAAATAGATAAATAATCCGTAAATGTCAGCAGTAGCTTCGGTGAAGTTTAAGGTAGTGCCTAATAACATAAAATAAGTGTTAGTGTCCGATAGTTTGTAAGGCGAATTCACCAAAATTGCGTAAGACAAAGTTGCGTAAACATCCTAATATGCACAGTCGATAAAAGGTTGGTGTTAGTGTTCCAAAATTATTTTTTGTAATACGATGAGCAAAAAATGTAGCTAACCAAAAGGTACAATATCAGTTAGCAAGTTGTCATGGATGCGTTTGGCGTCACTGTTCCGTCACTAATTTTACTACGTTTTCTATCTTTCGATAGTGAAAAAATTACTTCTATCAATATTTTTGTAACCATTCAACATTTAAAAAATTATATCTGATTTCCTGTTAATATCCTTGTCTTTATGGTTGGTAAACCAGATTCTTTAAAAATGTTTTCCTATCTACTACAATTAGTGTACTATAGTTAATATGATGTCCTAAGCTAAAGGTGACCTGAAAGATGAAAAAGCCGTGCACAGTAGTGTTTAGTTGCATAACAAAGGCATCAGGGCATTATCCCCTGCTTTCAGATTGTAACTATTATGAGACACCGGGAAGCACAGATCTACCAGACTGTTCAGTTTTCATACCCTAAAACATATGTGGCAAAAACATTAATCCGTTACGCTGGCCAACATATGCACATCAATCGTGACGTCTGTTGCAAATGGCGTCGTCTACGAATGCATTTACTTTCTGCTAATATTCTCCGGCTTTCAGTATGGCATCGCTTTTAGACATCTTTTGTCTGTTTTGTACCTGTGAAAAAATTACATAGTTACTGTAAATACAAGATGACTCCGGCTTTATTATTTGTTTCCGTTTCATTCGCTAGAGGGCGCCCCGCACCAGACGTATGCATGTTGGTTATAGCAATGTGCATTAACTGTTGCGCTCGCGAATCGGTCTCGTCTCACCTACCCATTGCTAGAGTCGTGTCGTGACGACAATAGACAAAATAACGGTATGTGTGAGAAGGGCAATTATCTGATCGCAGCGCCATCCAACGTGTGTGTGTGTGTGTGTGTGTGTGTGTGTGTGTGTGTGTGTGTGTGTGTGTGAGTGAGTGAGTGAGTGAGTGTGCGTGCGTGCGTGTTTGTGTGTGTGTGTTTGTGCGCGCGCGCACGCGCGTTGTGTGTTTTGAGTGTGTGTATGTGTGTGTGCGTGCACGCGCGTGTGTGTGCGTGCGTGTTTGTGAGTGAGCGTGTATGTATGTGTGCGTGCGTGCGTGCGTGCGTCATCACCCAAACTATCCTTCATGTGCCAGCAGTTTGTTAGACCGCAACACAATCTTCGATGAATGTATGCCTATCATATCTCACGACCGATTGTTGGGTATTCCGGTTGGTTGCGACGCCGGCGTGCCTTTCTGAGCTTGATTAACTTGGCACCTAGTGACGATTCTATAACTATAATGTGTGTACGTCGTAAGAATCCATTTTGGCCCTTGTCTACGAGGTGGGTGCGCTTGGAGTCTATCGGTTTTGTCAGATTGGCGGCTGATATTTTCGTCTTCTGAAATTATGACTAGTTTACGCGAACAGCTAGTTGTCGGATTAGTTGGTCAACTCGTTGTTGTCCAATTAATTCAATAACTATTTGTTAGTGTGAACGGCGGCTTTGTCACGATCTGTCACAACGATGTGTTATGACTACTGAGTCGGCGGCATTGGGTCTAGGCCCAATCTCAGCGATTCGTCGCTGTGAAGCACAAAGTACAAAGAACAAAGAAAGGTCATGGCAGAAACAAACGTCCGCCATTTTCTTCCGATTTGCTTAGCTCGTAACAATCGCAGAAACCACGAGTAACATTGTAAACACTAGATTCACTTCCATAAAATACAAATCCTAAAACCAGCAAGAACCCTTGGCCAGTGGAGAATTTCGAAAAAAATGGGGTACTTTACTTTTGCAAGTTCGCAGATGACACTTAACGTTTGATATCCAATATAGAAAGCTTCGAAAGGAAAACTTAAATATATCACATCGTACATACATAACTTAAATTGGAAGATTAAACGTTAATGTTCCAAAAAAGTGTATAACTAGTGTTGCAGCAGGGCAAAAATAACTGTACTATTCCAAAAACATCAACAACATTTTAATATTGTGCAAAGAGGAATTATCCATAAGTGTCAAGGTATGATACGAATTACTTTTATGACACGTACATTAAGTATGTTGAACATGATTATCATAATAAAATGGGAAGCTTAATAATATTTAACTGACGTGGCATAGCTAACAATACACCACCCTCCACGATATCCTATTATGATTTGCATTAATACCAGTTTGACGCGTTAGGCGGCGCTAATGTTGCGACATTTTTATCTAACAAAACATGGTGATGACCAAATCACAAATTATACGTACTGCTATACGTCACTGGGGTTTTTGCGGGAAACTATGCCGATGTTACGATTGAGGGTACCTCTAGACTTGAAATAGGTGTTGTTTCAGATAAACTCAAGGCAGATATTGAACGGCTTGGAAACAGGCAGACGACGGACCGATCAAGCTACCACAACTCCCGTCTACACTTCCCGCTCTACTTCTACAAAAGGAAACTGTACGGGTCGAAATGGCACGACGTCCACGAACGATTACTCAACTACCAAAACGCTAAAAAGGTATCACGCCCACAGCGAGACGGAACCCAGATTGTTCATAATAAATTACTGATATATAAACCCTAAATAATAATAATAATAAGTAATAATTTTATAATGACACGTACGCGCACACGTCAACGCTATCGCCATCGTCATTGCCTGCAACACACACTGCACCTGGATGGTGGGAGTGGCGTGCCTGTGTGTTTACTGTTGCTCTTCAAGCCCCTCTGATACATAACCTCGCTACGAGGACATCGCTTTAAAAGGTATCAGACCTTCAAAGTTGACACAGGCAAGGTGAGCGCGACGTATCCCGCCACGTGAGATCCCATGGCGGAGGATTTTTTCAAGGCGGTAATATATTTTAATTGGCGGCGCTACCCAAAGAAGGCATTTGCGGTCTGCCATAACAAAGTTGCAAATTTGTTAAATGGAATATTGTATCTTTTTTGATTCCACAGATCATAAGCTTCAAAATGATACATAATTTGTAGAAATATATTCAGTTTTAGATTTGTTACTAAAATTGAAGCAACATTTTAAAGCTATATTTAGGGGGGTTGTAAATGCATGGATTATAGTATGTTTGGATTATCTGTCGAGGAAAATAAATTGGAAATTGAAAGACGAGACCATAAGGAATGCATTTCTGCCAAAATCACATAATTAATGGGGAATTACTATTTTGGCTCGTGTCTAGAACTAGCCTGTGCGACAAAATATCTGGTTCGCTGTTTTACCCGAACCGCTATTAGTTTCTACGTCTAGCCCGCCCACACGCCTTATTGGAAGACTATGTGGCTTGTAAATATGTAGTTCCATTCATATGGATAACGTAAACACGTTGCTGTCCCGTCTGTCAGATGGGGCTGGCGAAGGGAAAGACGGGACTAGACCTGCCGACGAAACGACGACCTCCTACGCCGTCTACCAAACCCACCGCTGCCACCAAACCGATAATGAACCAAGGTCAAGGGGATCAAGCGTGATATGCACGATGGCACGTCCGCCCCGCGACTGCGCACCCGCAACAATCACCTGACTAGTTTAAACGCTTTTGCTACAAGACATGCAATTTACCTAAAATCATGTAATCATAGTTTCAAGCATCCCATTTTAGATATTTGTCATTATGCACAATAGTGACGTTGTGCTGGTGACCGTTTTTGCATAATTAAAATCCATATGAGATCCGCATTTTCACGATCTTACTTTGTTTGTTAAAATTGGATACGTCAAAATCAATACAAAACCGAGATACCACGCGTAATGCTAAGCAACGCATTTCCGTCGACTTCTGTAGTCAAAGATAATAATTCATGACTATTTATGATGTCTTCGACAGTCAGCATTAACAGCAGCAAAAGAGCAAATAAGACCATCGCAAATTGAACAAACGGAATTACTTTTGTCATACTATTGCACAAGTTAAGTCAGTGAATGCTAGGATATGATTACGTTAGCAGGATCACTACTAGTGCCACACACTTCGATAAACAGGACGCGAGCAGGGAGTCAATCTACAGTGGAACCTCGGTATTAAAGTCAAGTAAAGGTAAGTTCTTATATAGCGCAGTATCCCGTCCTCAGGACTGCTCAAAGTGCATTACACTTTTCTCCCTAGCAGACCTCTTCAATCGAACACTATCTCGACTTCTCTGGGAAGCATTCAGCCATGCTGCAATTAATGCGTGATGACTAGTCGTACACAAATATCCACCAATGTCTATTGCCAGGTACTCATCCATACAGCTGAATGAACTGAAGCAACGTAGAGTAAACGAACTTGCCCAAGGTTCGACACCGCCGCACATGATTCGAACCCGGGTACTCTCAGTGTAGAGTCTGAAGCTCTTACACTGCGCTACTGCGCTCCACTGGGCAATAGTATTGGGTCACCTAAGTGGTTGGGTCACCTCGCAGTTAGGGTCGCGCTGGGTCAGGTCAGGTAATTTCCATAGTAAAGAATAGGACATTCGTCCCGATAATAGGGTCACCTCGCTAAATAGGGTCAGTAACTGAGTGCAACATGGCCAGATTACCCACAGATGAACCCCGCAATTAGGGTCAGTCATGGCCGAGCAGTCACCGCCAGCAACGTCAATGGTAATTAGAAGCTACGATCCCGGGGTGTTTATGCAGAGGCCAGTAAACTTCAAAAAACCATAAAAGACGCAGCACTTATGATCCTCAGTGATCTTAGGTAATACTTTGAACTAAAATTCTAATCGAATGAGTAGATTTCCCATATAAATATCCCCCATCGGTCTTGATACCAACAATAGGGTGTCAATAATTAGACGACTGACTACTTGTTTGTCTAACAAAGCTGAACCCAATTGGAGATGTAGGTTCAGGTGGCGAAACGTAGTCAGGGCAAACAAAAACCGTTTAATAGGTCAGAAGTCAAATTAATCGATAAATGAAGACTGTGCAATAGGATTTACGAATTGTTAGATGTTGACCAGTGTATGCGAAATAGAAGTGAAAGATAAGAGACGTGTCAGGAAAGAGCTTAAATCCCATGATATCCTGTTCTCGCTATATCTGGATAGAAAATGGCTAATTGACAGAAGACAACGGGTAGTAGTTGATGGGGAGGCTTCAAACTGGAAATCAGTTTTGAGTGGGGTACCACAGTGATCAGTACTGGGACCTATATTATTCTTAATATACATCAACGATTTGGACGATGATATAACAAGCAAGGTGTTGAAATTTGCGGATGATACAAAATGGTTTAGAAGGATTAAACGTGATGAACATAGACAGCATTTACAAGATGATCTTGACAGGTTGATCAAATGGTCTGAAAAATGGCAAATGTTGTTCAATTTTGGGAAATGTACAGTAAATGCCTCCACACAAGACATGGGAACGAAGATGTACAATATACAATGGGAGGTTCTGTACAAAGTACTACTATAAAAGAAAAGGACTTAGGGTTAACCATTAGTGCTGATAAGAAGGCTTCAGAGCAGTGCGGTATTGCCGCTTCAAAGATAATTCAAATCCTTGGATTAATTAGGCAAAACGTAACGTATAAGGAAAAATAGCAAATAATACCGCTGTACAAAACAATAATTAGGCCTCATTTAGGATATTGTATTCAAGCGTGTAGGCCATATCGCAGGAAGGACATATATATGCTAGAAAGAGTACAGAGGAGAGCAACTAAAATGATACCAAAACTGAGGGATCTTAGTTACGAAATACGCCCTAAAAATGTGGTTTAACAACACTAGAGACCAAGAGATTGAGAGGAGATCAGATAGAAGTGTTTAAAATATTGAATGGTTATAAAAATATTGATAGAACTATTTTTTTGTTCAGCTAAGAAAGATAGTAGGACATGAAGTTACATTAGTAAAGGAGCAGTGTAGATTAGATATAAGAAAGTTACCATTCTCATACAGGACTGTAAATGAATGGAACAGATTATCTGCTGATTGTGTTTGTGCTAGTAGCTTGAATATGTTTAAAAATAAAATCGACACATACCTTAAAAGGGCGGGATACACGTAGATAAAAAGTATGGGACTCTCGATAAGCTAAAAGGCTTCCTTGTCCACCTGCCATCTAGAGTTACTTTTCTGGATGGCAATCTTGTTAAATCTTGTATACAACCCTGTACATGTACACTGTACCACTGTACACGATATGTGCACGCACGCACGCACTCACACACGCACGCACGCATGCACGCACACACACCACAAACACGCATGCATGTACAAAAATTAGCTAAGAGTTGCATTTTGTCCTAGTTATTGTATTCGCTATAAGAAATTGCATTACATTTTAGCTTCTTCTATCAGTAAGTACCATTGAAGTGTCTCTTCTTCCCAGTCGAGGTGTATTAGTAAATCCTAGTGAATCGGTTAACCAATAAAATTGTATTATGTCATTATGATATTTGGTAGGTGCATGCGTGTGCGTGCGTGCGCGCAAGACATATAGCGTTCATATAATCTACTAGGTTATCCTTATCGTCATCGGTAACGCGTAGATAATTTTATTTTCTGGGAAATTTAAATAACTAAAAGTGATGTTTGTGAACAGGAGTGCAATCGCCGGATGTTCTTTTGGGGAACTGCATTTCCCGATCCAACTTGGCAGCTGTGCGTGTGTGCGTGCGTGCGTGCGTGCGTGCGTATATGTGGGAGTATGAAATCAATTCAGACTCATGGGATTGCAGCTTGCAACCAAAAGCTCGGACTGCCCAGTAAGATCTACCACAACGGCACGGCTACATAGGCTGTAACTTGTGTTTTTGTTATAAATAAGGAACATAAAACGGCCACTGATAAATGTTAACTAAACAGTCTTGAATATATGATACACGTGACTTGCATATGAGCTAAGCATAAATGTTTGTATTATTACACGCGCATGCAGTATGTGCTATCCAGTGCTTCTCAACCGGTGTGCCGCGGCACACTTGTGTCCCGTCATAAAATCCCAAGTGTTCCGCGGAATTAAACGAGAAGTGTCATATTTTATAGGGAAAGTTACACAAAAAATTCAGAACAAACCAAAACATCAGCTTTCTGGTAGACACTTATTCTTTGCATCGACAAGAACATCAGTTACCGCAAGTGGTTCATGGAGCAGAACGTGAACAAAACTCTCGTGGAAACCTGTGTAGAAATTTCCGACGGGGTGCAAGAAGTCAGCTACTGTGTAAGTAGTTTAATAGTAGAAATAACAATATGTACACACCTCTGAAACACACATTCTACAAGTTTAAACACCTGGAAATAAGTTATGTCACAATGTGCAAAATCTAAACACAAGTGTTCAAACCCAAAGCTGTTTCATTCATCGAGAAAATCTTATAGCAACTGCATGCTGTTTGGTTGAACGGGAGAAAACGCCCAGTGCTTCTCAAGTCTCGCCCTTTCTTCGTACTTGTACAGAATATGTGGTAGAGCAATCCTTGCTAATTCTTTTACGCAGAGGTTTGTTGTCTTTCACGAAAGAATGTCCTGTGTTTTATTTAGAGGCACGTAACAACAGCTTATGGTTATTATAAATAGTTGCAGCATATTACAAAAAAACCTGTGTGGGAACATTAACGTGAAATGACATTGTGAAATGACCTTCCAGCAACCAATACACAACCTATCGGAGACCTTCTCACAACCTTTTTGGAACCTTCCAACAACCATTACACAACCCTTTCTGCACGACCCACTCCCACCCCTTTTTAGGCCACCTACACACTTAATTTGTAGTGTTTCTCTTCAGAATATGAATTACATGAGACATTCAATTTCATTTTAAAATATTTTATTTTCACTGAAATTACACATAAATCGATCACTGTTCTTCGTCTGATGATGGTAATGTGAATGTCAGTCTTGACGCTGTAGCACGATTCTGAAAAAATACGCGTTAAGATTAGTTTAATATATGAACAAGTGATTACCATTTAAAAGTAACTAGTTGGGGAGGACATAAATTAGAGGAACATCTAAATATGACATATTATATTTTAACATTTAAGATGAGTGGAGAGGAGGAAAATATTTTAATGGAATAGCCCTCGAATTAAATGATGGAATAAGCTAGTCAATAGTCTTGAGCCGTCTTCTATAAATGTGTACTCTTATAGCTCTATGAAAGGGTACACAGAATTGGTCACAAAACGTACACCTCCACCCGGCCGCGAACTGTAATCGTCCGCTTCAAATCGGAGAAGACACGCGACAGAGTGTTTCAGTCAAGAGCTTCACTTAAACAAAAGAACGAACGAATAGCCGAGCGAAGTTTGAAGATCTTCATAAATGAAGATTTGACAATAATGCGCTGGACGTACAGTGGGAACATTGTAATCAAGGATGTCAACAACGTGATTCACAGGATATAGACTTCGAATGAGCTGGACAAGTACCAATGACATGATGTGAACAATTATTTGTTGCTGACGTGACATTTCTGACTGACACGAAATCTAGTTCTGCGATTGGCAATGTCTGCTATATGAACTGTATGTATGTAAATAAGTTGGTTAAAAGGTACATGTTTTTGTATTTCAAGATCTTGTTTTGCTATTTGCAGTGTTCCCTATATCAACTTTTTTGAATATCTTAATGCAGTTTGTCACTCATTTGTGTCGTGACTTGTGATTCGTTTTCTGTTTAATGTTTGTTTATTTTCCACACATGACTTTTTATTTGTTATAATATAATAACCTATGCATTTATATATATGGGAAATTTGTTGGTTAAATTGCATTAGATTGCATTATCATTTGTAATGTCTGCTATAGGAAATATGTATGTAAAAAATGGGTATCTGCTTTTGTATTACTTTCAATATCTTGCTTTGTTATTTGCAGTATTCTCTATAAAAAAAATGTTAATTCCTTAATGCAATTTGTCACTCATTTGTGTCGTGATTTGTGATTCGTTTTTTGTTTAATGTTTATTTATTTTCCACACATGACTTTTTATGTGTTATAATATAATAATCTTTTTGCATTTTATGCATTTATATGTTGGAAATGTTTTGGTTAGAATGCATTAGAATGCATTAATTCCTACCACTAGAAATACAGTTTTATTCTAAAGTTTTTTTTTCTCGGGCCACCTTGTCAAATGGTCCTGACTTTTTTCTATTACATCGCCTTTTTTTTCTTGTATTCTTTTCTAAACATAATATGTTTTTTTCTAATTCTTACCATGCACCGCATTAGCTTTGCATGAACAAAATATAAATATTATTAAACAAAATCTAGTAACTCAAACACTAAAGGCACACACTCTTACTGAAACATTACTGCACATTGAAAATATGCGGATCTCATTAAAATTTAAAATACACTGAAATGATAACTGACGAAACTTTTCTCCAATTTACAGGTGGTATTGCAAATAATTGTCTAAATAATATTCTAAACATCAGTAATACTGTTGATGAAAATAATGATGTGCCAACAATACGCCGATCGTCATATTATGATTTAAAACAAATTCATTTATTAGTCCAAAACAATAATAAACATTTCAGTATCCTAAGCTCAAGAATACAGTCCATTAACGCAAAGTTTATGGAGCTCGAGGCATTTGTAAATTAGTTATCTTCCTTAAATTTTTAATTTAGCGTAATATGTCTCCAAGAGAGATGACTTATCACTAATTCAATTAAATGGATATGACTGTATATCCCAAGGAAACATTGCAGCACTATCCCAAGGAAACATTGCAGCACTAAAGGGGGATTATTAATATATATATAGATATAAACAATTTGATTATGAAGTAAAGATGAAATTAAATATGTATGAACAATGGGAGGGACAAATAATACAAGTAAATGGAGGAGGCTTACCACAGAGAGTCACTATAGGAAATATACACCAACCTCCAAGGCCTTTAACTGAAAACTATAACGTATTTATAAATGAATTTACAATGGTCATATCATCTATGCAACATCATCAAAACAACCACCTTATTCTTGCAAGGGACTACAATATAAATATGCTAAACGTAAACGAGCAACAACACTGTAGCACGTTCTTTGACATGTTAACTTCATTTAGTTTCTTCCCCCAAATTACTCTTTCTACAAGGTTCACAACGTGTACTTGTACATTTATTGATAATTTGTTTTGTAATTTAACAAAGTATATTTGTAAGTACAGCAGGCATATTAATTAAACAATGTTCTGATCATCAACCACATTTTATGCTTATGGACACTGCCCTTAAAGAGGAACATCCAAAATTTATACGAATTAATGTACAAAATAAAGAGGCTATGTTAAAAGTCAAAAATGATATAATCTCTTCTGAAATACATAAAAAATTAGGTACAAGTTCAAATGCTGATCCAAACGATAATTATAACATTATCATCAATGAAATAAATCAAGCTAAAAATAAATATATGACTAGCAAATTAGTGAAATTTAATAAATATAAACATAACAAATCTACATGGATAACTCAAGGCGTGCTAACCTCAATAAAACACAGAGACAAACTTTACAAACAATTAAAAATCACAAACCCTGAATCTTCTGAATATGGCGTATTATTGATTAATCTAAAAACATACAATAGTATTTGAAAAGAAGTTTTCGCAAAGCAAAGCAATCATACTTTGACAAATGTTTTAATCAATTTAAATTTGATATAAAAAACACTTGGAAAACAATAAATGAAATCCTGCCTAAACATAAAATTAATAAATAATTTCCAAAATATTTTAAAGAATCTGATTCTATTGTGGCAGACAATTTAGAAATTGCAAATAAATTCAATACATTATTGACCAATACAGGTAGTAATCTAGCAAATGATACTAAATACAAAGGTATTCATGATCATTCATATTATCTAAATAAAATAGTAAACTCTAATTTTACATTTAAATACGTTGAAGAAGATACCATAAAAAGAACAATAATGAATCTACCCAACAAAAGTAGCTGTGGATGTGATGGTCTCTCCACCAAACTGCTAAAAATGCTTGAACCTGCACTAACCAAATCTTTAACTTTATTAACAAATCAAGTTTTAACCACTTGGAATATTCCCTGATAAACTAAAAATTGCTAAGGTAATTCCAATTTATAAAAAGGTGAGCCAGCAGTATTCAATAATTATAGACCCATATCTCTTCTACCAGCTATTTCAAAAGTACTTCAAAAAATTATTTTTAACCAATTATCATCTTACTTAGAAGACTCGAAGCTTTTTTTGACCATCAGTATGGGTTCCGACCTAAACATTCAACTGAATACGCGGGACTAGAATTAATAGATAGAATAATAACCCAACTGGATAAGGATGAAATACCCATTAATATTTGCCTAGATCTTTCCAAAGCCCTTGATACCATTGACCATTTAATTTTAATTGACAAATTGAAATATTATGATATACATGGAACAAATCTGAACTTGTTCAGCAGTTACCTAACAAATAGTAAACAATATATGGAAATTGACAATATAAAATCAAATATGTTATCAATAACAACAGGTGTACCACAGGACTCAATCTTAGGACCCCTGTTATTCATTATATATATTAATGATTTTGCACAAGCCAGTAAAATGTTTAATTTCATAATTTATGCTGATGATACAACTTAATCAAGTACACTAAACACTTTCAGCGATAACATATATCACACAAATTTATAAACTCTAATAAATGAAGAACTTTTAAAAATAAATGAATGGCTCAAAATAAAAAACTTATTCCTAAATATAGCAAAATCTAAATACCTGACATTTCAAAAGGCAAAGAAAAATATACAGACACTTACTCTGAAGATAGACAATGTAAATATTGAACAAGTCAAAGAATTTATATTTTTGGGTTTAATTATAGATACAAATCTAAACTGGAAAAAGCACACTGAAAAAATATCAAATGCTTGTTCTAAAAAAATTGGCATTTTAAATAAATTGAAACATGTGTTACCTCTTCATATTAACATAATATTATGTAATAATTCTTTAATAGTGCCACACATTAATTATTGCATCATGGCGTGGGGCTTTCAATCAAATAGAATAATAAAAAAAGTCCTGAGAATTATTACCTTAAGTAATTATACTTCCCCCACAGAACCACTTCACAAAAAAACTCAACTTATTAAAAGTAGACAACATCCTTAAATTACAACAATTAAAATTTTAGAAATATTTACACAATGACTTCCCAGTTTATTTACAAAACTGGAGGATAATGTTTAACTATGAGGTACATAATCATGATACAAGATTCAGGAATAAAATATACACTTACAAAATTAAACACGAATTTGCTAAGAAATGTCTTAGGCATAATTTGCCACTTTTACTAAATAACATTCCTGATATAATCAAAGAAATGCTTAGTACATTTTACTGCTGGTCTGGTGAATTCATGGTAAAACATCAAAGGGATGTCCTTAAATTGCAACGACACTCGTTTGTTGTTGACGTCGTGATCGTTACTGGCCTTCATTAATTTGATTGCTGTCAGATCAGGTTTTTTCCATGACCCCCCATTGAATTGAATGTCATTATTTTACCCTTCCCCACTGAGTCCTATATTTAAATGCAATAGCCCTAAGCTAGCAAATAGCAAATTTGGATTTGCCAAATATGTTAAGCTTAATTTTTTACAAAGCTATCAAGTAATATGCACAAGGTAAAATTGCTATATATGTATGCAAAATTAAGAACCGACAAGCACCTGACAATTTGATACAGTACAAAACAGTGCCAAAACGATAAACACAATAATCATGTAAGCTTGCTCACACTACACACATGCATACATATTATGTTCTTTTTTTCTTCTTTTTCTGGAAGAATTTTATTAGGTGATGTATTGGTTCAGTTAAAGTTTTATTACAAAAGGTGGCTCCTCCATAGCGACTACCAAAGTCTTAAAGGAGTCTCCTGACCCTACTTTTTGTTATTTAGTATACACAATACCATGTTTACCATACGGTTATATATTTGTATTATTTTTATTTTTTGACATGGATGTTTTGTATGTATTATTTGAAATGTCTGGGTCAAATAAAACAAATTCTTCTTCTTCTTCTTCTTCTTCTTCTTCATCTATGTCAACATTTCCAAATTCCATTTCTGAGGATAAATATAAATGTAGATAAAATCACTACCACAGATGTTCTTCAATGGGGAATAGCTTAGGGCTATTGCATTTAAATATAGGACTCAGTGGGGAAGGGTAAAATAATGACATTCAATTCAATGGGGGGTCATGGAAAAAACCTGATCTGACAGCAATCAAATTAATGAAGGCCAGTAACGATCACGACGTCAACAACAAACGAGTGTCGTTGCAATTTAAGGACATCCCTTTGATGTTTTACCATGAATTCACCAGACCAGCAGCTAGAATTTCATGGTTTGGGTATTTCTGGGTAAAAATGTATTATGAATATAAAGTAGACATGGATGGCCAAACGGCACCAGTTCTGCTATCAATAATCAATGTCACACAGACTGCTTAATAATAAAAACGTGTGCACTCATAATTTAATTATAGAGAGCAGTCCTCTCAATACGTTTTGGTGTGAGGACTTGTGTTGAAAAGTAACCACCTGATTACAATGGAAAGCTGTGCAGAACCCTCTAAATTGGGCAACCGATTTAATAGGCTGTTGATGTTGGGCTGGGCAAGAGTAGAGATGGGAGCAAATAATAAAATATATTAATGATGGGGAGGGTATGTGGAGAACATGTGGTTATGGGAAAGGAGGAATGGAGAAACATGACATTCAATTATGGGGGAGGGGATGTGGTCAATAGGCTTGCCACTAGGTCCTAATGCAATTATTGCCAGATTGGTACATTTAACCAAACAAGTTCCTCCTTACTTCAAACCTGTAGCCTCCCCGTCTGTTCGGGGCGTGTTTCAGAATGGAGGCGACAGCTGCCTCCAACTCACATTCTTTCATGTTCGGATGAATTTTGCGACACACTCCTGCAAGCATACAGATTTACAGCAATTGTATGATAGATACAACATAATGTTTTTGATGCCTTCATCATACAGTATACGCCCAGATTCACTCTGACATAACATTAAGTTTCACTATGGAATTATAAAAAAATCAGAGCTTGAATGATTTGTTAAAATAGTGTTATTTAGATTTATTTTCAGTTTTTCTAGATTAACCTTCTTCTTCTTTTTCTTCTTCTTCTTCTTCTTCTTCTTCTTCTATGTGCCATGTCTGTCACAGGCGTTGGCGATCATGGCCCTCCAAACCGCACGGTCGCTTGTAGTTTGTAGCAGTTATGTTGTGCTCCTTCCACACCATGTTGAGAGACTATCTATTATTTTTATTCTCTGGCGTCCTCTAGATCTTTTTCTTTCTATCTTTCCTGTTGTTACTATATGTTCTAACTTGTTCGTTCTATAAATCGTGCTTGTTGTGTTATAACTTTGTTGATGATCATTTGTTTGATTTGGCTGTCTTAAGGATGACTTCATTGCTTTGCTTTGCTGTCCATTGCACTCGCAGCATTCTTCTTAAGAACCACATTTCAGTGGCTTCTATGGTTTTTTGTGAACTTTTGGTTATTGTCCAGGATTCACATCCATATAGCAATATGGGCTCTATGTAGCATTGCAGTACACGTTTTCTCACTTCAATTGATATAGTTTAATTTGTTAAAATGTTTTTCATGTTGTGAAAAGCTGTTTTGGCTTGAGCAATTCGTCTCTTGATCTGATCGTTGCATCGACCGTCGGATGTTATTAGTGATCCCAGATAGTTAAACGTTCGGACTTGCTACAAAACAGTGCAGTATGCTTATGTTGCATGTTGGAGTGTAATTTTTCTTTGAGATGACCATGATTTCTGTTTTCTTTTTGTTCAGGGACAGATATTTTTTCTCACTTTCCTTTATTACTGCATCTAGCATCTGTTGTAGATCTATTTCGTTCTCAGCAATCAGTACCGCGTCGTCTGGATATCGTAAATGATTCATGTTGTATCCCCTTACTTGAATACCTTTTATATCTTCTAATGTACGTAAGATGATCTCACTGCATAGTGAAAAGAGATCGTGTGATAGGACACACCCTTGTCTTACACCACATTTTATTTCTTGAAATTTACTGATGTCATTTTCTATTCGTATTGCTGCTGTTTGTTCCCAGTACAGATTTCTCACAACTCTCAGATCTTTCCCATCAATGTTCAAACTTTCCAGCATTGATATGATTTCTTCATGACGAACTCTGTCAAATGCCTTTGTGTAATCAATAAAACATACATACAGATCTTTCTGCACTTCCAGTGCTCTCTCGATCAGTGTTCGTAGGATATATATTGCATTACTTGTACCTTTATCTTCTACAAATCCACATTGTTCTTCAGCAATTTTCGTCCGCTGTCATATATTTTGTTCAAGAAGTCTGTTACTATATAATTATAAAATTTCTCTAAACACTCACTAGATTAACCAGTCCCATTAAATATAAAAGTCCAAAAAAATAGGAAAACTTTCAATCAATAACTGACAGGTTCGATCATGGACCACAGACATCCATCTGCCTAATAATGATGATTGGTACATATGTGGAGCAAAACTGAATATTGATGATAGATCATAAATACTTACTATGTAACACCCTGTAGATCTTGAGAGATGATAGGGCCTCTTTATTGCACCTACCCTTCAAGCTGTAGTGCGACCACACATTTGGAGTCCCAAGCTTATACAGCATTCTGTGCGTTGTGTCAAATATGTTGCGGCCACCCATCGAGCTCAATACAGTCACCTGAAAAAGTTATGTACTATACTTTTCAGCACCATGAAATTGTTCGCTAATTAGCATTTCAAAATAGACAGAAATTATTTATTTCAAAATATGATATTGCATTGTTCAAACACGTCAATCAATGGGTCTGCTGATGTAGAGAGTGTCACAAGTTAGAAAAAGTATGCTATATTTGAGCTAGGTATGCAAAATTACTCTCAGTATGATTAAAAGTTTTGATGAAATAAAAAATGGACCAAGAGGCGCTGAAGTCCTTTGAACTATATTGTGTTTTGGTAATCATTAATCAAATGTTTTTGGTGAATCATAGTTACAGATCATTAACGGTTATGGTGGAAATAAAATGTTGACATGTTTAATGTTCACTTATTGCACCACGTCTTCATTTAGATGGATAATTGTAATAGCAAATTAAATGTTGTGGCACCTATTTTTAAATACATGCATTGATGAGAAACCGAAAATTACTTTTCTATGGCCTAAGAATAACCAATTTAACAAACATCCTGCATATAATTACATAACACAAAAGACAACCTCTAATCTCCATATAAAACAGCTGCATAAAAATATATATCCATGCAAGACACATACTCCACATGTGATAATAATAATAATAATATATTAAATTTGTTATAGTGCCAGATCCACAATTGTTCGTGGCGCTTTACAATACATCATGCGTCATGATCATTAGACTGAAATATTAGTACTAACACAGTCATTTAAACAAAAAATTGTGCCATAGAATAGTAATAAGAATATTAATAAATAAATTAAGTAAAAGGCAAAAAAATATTTGTAATATGGTAGTAAGACGTTAACTTAAAATAAACACAATACAATATAATATAATTATAAAAATTACAATGCATAAGTTAATCACTAAAATATAGAAGTATAAAATCAAATAAATAAATAGTTGTAAAATATTACTAATATAAATAAGTCCACTGGATCACTGAGGAAAGTCCCAAACAAGCGACTAACATTCGTCTAGAATTATATTCTAAATAAATGTGTTTTAAGTTGACATTTAAAACTGCCAAGAGTGTCCGTAATGTAAGTAGAGCGTTTCAGAGAGTTGCAGCGGCCACCGCGAACGAAATGTCACCTGCTTTGACACGAGTACGCGTTATGGACAACATGTTGTTGTCAGCAGACCGCAGTGATCTGGCGGGTCTTTCAGTTTGGCATGTATGAAGCTGAAATTGTGTGTGTAATCTAGCAGGCCGATTTGGGGTGGTTCGTAGATTTATATTTTTTTTAATTCATCGGGGTGAGGATCCTGGGGGGTAAAAATGTATAACTGACACATATCTCTGTCAATTTGGAATGTATGAAACACCGTAGGGGGGCAAGTAGGTCAGTGGAGTAAGGGTTGCTACAGCAAGCGAAAATCATTAATTATGTAACTCAGTCGCCGCGAGCGTCGAACAAGGGTCAAAGGTGATCGGTCACCTGAGGGCATGTTGCTCACTGCGATGTAACTCAGTCGACACATACTTCTGGCACGGGGTCAAAGTTGATCGGTCAGATGAGGTCACGTTGCTCACCGCGGGTCGCATTTGATGTATTACGCTCGCGCGAGTATGCGCAATACACAAAGCGGAACCGGAACTTACTCTCAGACCGGAACCTCCTTCGAGACCGGTACAACGGTAGTCTAAAAGTTTTGCATTTTAGAGGCCCGTGAGGTGCCCTTAGAATGATTCAATCAAATACATATTTATCGTGCATAGTGGCAGTATCTTAAGATACGTCTATGCAAATTTTGAGAAAAAATTCCTGAATGGTTTCTAAGATATGGGAGCTAACGGCGCACGGCGGACGGTGGACGCAGAGTGATGGCATTAGTCCGTTGGACCTTCGGCCCAAAGGATTAAAAAGGTGTGTATCTTTAATAATCATAATGCAATATAAATAACACATCTATGATTTAGAATTTTTCCAGCCATCAAATGGACACACCACACAAAATGCTAGTGTGGCCTGTGGCCTAGTTTTACTTTCTCAATTTTTTGCGTCAAATGTTGAATCTTAAATTTTCAACACATTCAGTCTCTAGTCACTTTATTGTACTTATTTCCTGCAATCTACATGATCTATATACATTCATCCTTCACATAAATATCATACATACCATTACAATGGACAGGAATTTATGTTAGTGGTGACAAAACAAAACGTTCGACAATTGACTGTTTCTCTTTCTTTTGTAAAACCGTTAGCCGGTGATACTGAGTGGTTATCAATGTTACTACTTGGGTTCGTATTCTGGCCATATATTTACATTTGTAAATTTTATTTCGTCTACATTATAATATATGATGATTTTATTTTTTCAAAATATATACATCATTTGGATTTATTATCAGAATGCGAAACACATTACTGAGAAGTGATTACGTTGCCACAACGTCTCCACAACGTCCTGGCTGGACGTAATTTCGCGACCATTAAGATACGCCCTGAAAACATAACGTCACAAAGTTGCCTGTACGTCATCACTCAGCGTTGCAACACTACGTTGTCACAACCTTTGTGCAATGTAATTTCACGAATAATTACCACGAATTTTGACCTGCTCTGAATATTCCGGCGTGAGTAGTGAGTATACAATAATTAGCTAGAAATATTTCTACATAACATCGAAGCTGAAAGAATATTAAACGATTTTTTTATGCTGGTGTGTTTATTCCATCACTCTCCATCAGTGCAGACACAAAACTCAACTGTATTTGTTAAATTTATTGTGTTTGTGGGACTTGTATACAACAAAACAGCACTGTTTTGATACGTGCGTATTTTGTTAAAGGAAATAAAAATAAGGCATTAGCTAAAATCCGTTTTCCATGTGTACACAAAGTTTAACATTGTATGTAACATTTGACAACATTAAACAAATACAGAAAAATACATTTGTAGCATAAATTCGATTTTAAGTCCGTCTGTGAAGCGATTCCCGCGGAAAATATAATTTTAATGAGCTAGGCGATCACGTGGTATCGTGACGTCACTTATGACACACACACTCGCATCAGGCCGACCCTTTCCATGCATTCAGAGCATGTTTACAATATAATTTAGAAACATCGTTATAAAATGACCATATTTTCATTTTTGTGGCGAGTAAATAATTACTACAAAAATTATTTACAAACAGTGCATTATAGTATAAAATGATTTGGTTTATATTACTTGGTGAAAACATAAACAAAACAAAAGTGTAAAGAAAATCAATGGTTTGCATGCTGTCAGGATTGAACCGGCGTCGCCCGATTGTAAAATAAATAACAAGAAACCAACGCGCCTACCCACTGAACTAGCGGGACCAGCAGAAACTATCTGACTGATTTAAGTTGTTATGATAAATTGTACAACTCCTTCATATTTCGATATCCTAGTGATATTATGAGATTATACACGTTACTTTCTGTAGCTGGATACAATATATGTTTGCTATGTATGTTTATTGGTGTAGATTATCTCCCGTTGGTTGCATTCGATATAATTATTCTGACAACGAGCCCAAGCCTTGCGAAGCTCGGCGAAACCTAGTCGACTTGTAGGCCCATTCGCATTCGTTGTTTTCAATAAAATTCGATCCATGTGGAACCGTAAGATAACTGCTTGTTCCTCTATGATGACTAGTGTTTGTATTACGTCGGAATATTGCACAATAATTCATTCTGACGCTTGTTTCGACCCAAAAGCTATACTTGTAAACATGCTCTGAAAGCATGGAAAGGGTCGGCCTGATGCGAGTTTTAGTCATAAATGACGTCACATCTCGGCATCCCGAAAAGCGTGCCAAAAATATGCATATTTGAAAATGTCCGGATGTACAGCATAAAATGTGGAATTTATAATTCATTGAATTTTTTATATATTGTTTGGCTTGGTGGACGTGGAAATATATATCAGGATGTAATATAACATGAATTCAAGCAATACGTGTTTTTATTCCCTTTAATACGGCGATCGTCCAAAATGTAGTCCGAACGTGTCGCGGTGCCATGACAACTGGAAAGGCGATGCTATACTTCTGCTTTACACATGTATATCATCATCGCAAGGCAGGGCTGTTTGCCATGCAAAACTAGTCCTGGCAGATATCCTACGCGAAGTGCGGAAGTTAGCCGGGTCAAACTAGTAATAGACTTCGCCAGTCGCGACTGCATCACCCGTGAGAACAGCGCAAATGCTCGCCCCAATTTGAAGACGAATAAACGACTTCTGGGAATCCTAATATATAATGACCCGTTCGCCCATTAGCACGAGCAGCTGAGCGGTATTGTGTATTCGAATAATTGCTTCTACCTAAATAATGCATGTAACACGAGCCACTGTTGGCGGACTTTCGCAAAACGATCAGCCACGGGGTACTGCTGGCTGGCACTGGGGTCATCAGCAGCAGCGACCCCTGGCACACGAGGATGACGTATACTGAAATGTCAAGGAAATGTTGAATTTAGAGATTAAAAAGTATATGAATCGGTATTTTAATGTTAAAAAAACAGAACAAAATCATAGCTAAAAGACGATTTCACTGACAAAATCTCGACAGCAGTGGCATGAAACAGATAATATTATGGTGTTTTTTATTTTTCAAAACTCCCGAAAAATATGTATTTTGTTTGAAAAACATTTAAAAATTAAAAATTAAATGTATTTAATCAGATCGTCAAAGTAATAATGGAGAAGTATGTCACTGCGCTTGAAAGTGATGCTGCCGCGTCTTTGCAATAACGCATCCTCGCAAGCCAGGCCTGTTTGCCATGCAAAACCATGCTCGCAAACCAGGGCTTTTCGCCATGCAAAACCATCCTCGCAAGCTAGGGCTGTTTGCTATGCAAAACTAGTCCTGGCTGATCCCCTACGCGAAGTGCGGAAGCTAGCTGAGTCAAACTAGTAATTGACTTCTGGGAATCCCAATATATAATGACCCGTTCGCCCATTAGCACGAGCAGCTGAGCGGTATTGTGTATTCGAATAATTGCTTCTACTTCCTAAACATTGCATGTAACACGAGCCACGGTTGGTTGAAATTAATTTTATTATGACAACTGCCGAGATCCACTGATCTAGTAAGCGATTTCATAGGCTGAGCTTAAATTCAGAGTTTCGCAAAGCGATCAGCCAGGGGATACTGCTGGCTGGCACTGAAATAATCAGCAGCAGCGACCCCTGGCGCGCGAGGATGCACCCGCTCAGTTGCCTGAGTCATGCAGTGACGTAGCCCTCGCTGAGACATTTCAAAAGTTTTTCGTCGAGAAGATTTCAAATATACGTCGTGCAATCGTTTTGGGCGCCGAGACGAACACTTTTATTCGACAGCCGTCTGACGATTACCAACACGCGCAGCTTTGCGAATTCACTCCGGCAACGACTGCAGACACCAGACGGATCACTCGATTCGGCGGGCGTCGTAACTGCGGACACGAAGCAAGCGTTAGTAACACCGATACTCAAAAAGCGCGGTCTAGACGTCAAGTGCCTCGCTAACTACTGCCCGATATCGAACTTAAGTTTTCTGTCGAAGACGCCAGAATAGTATGTTGCAAACGAATTACACCGCTATATTGACTCCAACGGCTTCAACGACCCGTCCCAGAGCGCGTACCGGCCCAGGTACAGCACGGAGACGGCTCTAGTCCGAGCACACGAAGATGTGACGCAGGCAATTGACTCACGGCGTGGCGTACTGCTTGTACTGTTAGGTCTTAGTGCAGCATTCGACACGCCAGACCACAGCATTCTCCTGCGTCGTCTTCGTGATATTAGACTAAGCCAGACAGTGTTCACTTGGTTCACATCATACCTTGCAGGCCGCACTAACGCAATTAAGATACGCGAAGCCACTTCAACCCCTAGACTAATTCATCACGGTGTTCCGCATGGCTCGGTCCTAGGTCCGCTACTATTCAACACGTACTTTTTACCTATTGCGGACATCTTCGAAGGGCATCAGATCCGCTACCATACATACGCGAACGACACTCCACTGTATGCTGTGTGTCCGCCATCGAATCATGCCGATGCACTAGGAAAAATCGACGAATGCGTGCGTGACATAAGACGCTGCCTGAATTGCAACCATCTCCTACTAAACGCGACGGAAACAGAAGCCATCGCTTTTCGTTCTAGAACCGTCCGCATGCCTTCTGCAATGTCCACCTTCGATGTATGTGGGTCCGCCATATCACTGATGCCGACTGTTCGTGATTACCGTTGTTATGTTGGAAAATAAAACGTCTTATTATTATTATTATTATTAAGTATTACGCCGATATCACGAACAGTCGACATCAGTGATGTGGCGGACCCACATACATCGAAGGTGGACATTGCAGAAGGCGAGCGGACGGTTCTAGAACGAAAAGCGATGGCTTCTGTTTCCGTCGCGTTTAGTAGGAGATGGTTGCAATTCAGCCAACGTCTTATGTCACGCACGCATTCGTCGATTTTTCGTAGTGCATCGGCATGATTCGATGGCGGACACTCAGCATACAGCGGAGTGTCATTCGCGTATATATGGTAGCGGATATATATATATATATATACAATGTTTGTGGCACATAAACACGTATTAAGTCACATTTTACTATGTGACAGAACAGCATAACCATTTATTTTTGGTATCAAATATTGCACGAATACCCTGTAAGTGATGACAAGCACTGGCATTATTAGTGTATAAATTAATATTAAACATTCAAATACAGTACATTATAATACAATCATACATTCATCAGGACATTTCCCTAGCCATTTGTCTAGGAAGAAAAATGCATATTTAAGTTTAGTGTGCATTTTTTCAATGTTTTCATCATAACTGTCTTTTGAATATATCGGTTTTTAGTTTGATAACGAATGTGTAAAAGGGTGGCGACATTGTAGTATGGGCTGGTAGTGAATGCGAGCACTTGACAGCAGACTTGACATGTCGGCTCAAGTATCGAACGCCTGTCGTGTTGCTTACTCCAATCTATTTTGCATTGCCAAGATACGAACAAACCTGACTATTACAGAATGTAAGACTCTCGTCCACTCCCTTGTTACTTCACGGCTCGACCACGGGAAAGCTGTCCCGTATAGCATCTCCGACCGCCTCTTGCACCGCCTTGAGATGGTGCAGCGCTCGGCGGCCAGCGTCGTGCTGCGAATCAGGCGGGGCAACCGGCGAAGCATGACGGCCGCATTGCAACAGCTCCACTAGTTGTTTGCCCGTGAAGTATCGCATTGAGTACAAGATACTCGTCGTTGTGTTTCGCGCCCTCCACGATCGGACGCCAGCGTACCTGGCCTAGCTTATCACGCCGTACATGCTGCGCCGCGCCGCGCCCTACGATCTGCCGACCGCGAGTTGCTAGCCGTTCCGTGTCACAACCTTGAAAGATATGGCCGCCGTTCATTCTCTCACGCGGGGCCAACTCAGTGGAACGCGCTTAACCGAGGATCTGTGTCTGACCGAGTGCACGAACACATTTAAAGCGCGTCTTAAGACTCATTATTTTAATCTTGCTTTTAAAGTCTAGTTCTCTATACCATTCACTCTCCACATCGTAGTATTTATTATTACTATTATTTTGTACTATTATACTAGGTTATTATTTAAATTATTTACTCATTTATATTTTATTGTGTATTTATGTATTTATTATTATTATATGTTATGTACGTCTTGATATGTTTAGCTTAGGTTTGTTTAGTACATCTTATATTTTAATACAATTCTAGCCTTTTTATACGTTTAATTAGCTTAACTAGCCTATTATTTAAATAATTTATTCATTAATACTTTATTGTCTATTTATTTATTTATTATTATTAGTTATATTTGTTTTGATACTTATTAGCAAATATCATTTTGAAGTCGCAAAAAAAGATTACGTATTACAGCATCAAATTTCCTTCAATGTATGTAAGTCGTAACTTCAACAAGGCTTGATCTGCTTACTAGTTCTTAAAATGTACGATAACGCTAGTGAAGTAGAGACTTACCTACGTAGAAATGGCGGTCTCTCTGTTCTCTTCCTCGTGGCAGTGCAGAGGTTACATTTGGCGTCGTGGCAGTCCGGCGATCGTTGTCAGCACTGACCCTCCCTCTCGTCAGTCCGGCGATCGTTGTCAGCATTGACTCTCCCTCTCGTCAGTCCGGCGCCATTCAGTGCTACAGCTGTGTCAAAACATAGTGTCACATATATGCACTGAAATAAAACGCCAGTGACAACCTCCTCGCAGGGCAGGTTTCTGTGTTCTTCGTTCTTCGTCACGTTCACTGAAAGAGAAATTGTAGAGAGACAGGAAGCAGAGAAACGAGAAAAAAAAGAAACCACACCAGCGGAAGCATCGCGAATCGTACAACTGAACAACCTGTAAATCTGACGTACAACAACGATACGCCAACTGAAATGCACCTGGCAAATCATTTCGCTGCAGGTTGCTTCACGGTCTACTTACAACATGTGTAGGTGACACTGAGATACTTATAAGAGCCTTGACATGGTTCCGGGAATAATCCGCTGACGTCACACGCCGTCTTGTTCTGGCAGATAGACCGCACTTTGTTGGTACCTCCAGGCAGACTACACGACGTCGTGTCTAGTTCTTTGTGCGGACACGTGGTCTTGTTACGTTGGCCGTAGAAGGTAAATATGGCGGTGGTACTCGAGGAACAACTGCTGTCATTCTTCAGGTCTGAAACGAAGATTAAAACAATTTCGCCGAGGGAGAATCGTTATGCGTCGAATGTGCACATTCACCAAACTGCTATTTTATACAAGAGCTTCTGGTTGTGTCGTGGTTGCTCCGAAGAAGGCGTATTATTAATAATAATTGTCTGATCCTACTTAGAACAGATGACGTCATCAACATCTCCCTTGGCATGAAGAATACCAAAAAAGTTGACAAAACCATGCTCCGCCTATGACTACATAAACTGAAAGGATGTTGGGAATAAAGCTCGAGTTTCCGCCAATTTCAAGTTTACGTTCTTATATCGTGCGGTATCCAGTAGTTAAGAGGCTCAAAGCGCTTTACACTTTATTCTCTGGCAGATCTGTTCAATCGAACATCATCTGTAGGTCTCACGTCGGTTATCTTTGTCCAAGAAGTTACGCAGAAGTGTTGTTTTATGAGCAAATAAGCAATTGTGCAATGCCTTTCTTTCGTTTCCACTGCATTTATTTAGGAATGGGAAAATGGCTAATAAACTATTACACTTTAGCACGTCTGAACATCATAACACACACGCACACGCACCCACGCACGCATACACATACGCACACGCACACGCACACGCACACGCACACGCACGCACACGCGCACACGCACACACGCACACACGCACACTCGCACACTCGCACATACACGCACGCGCGCGTTCAATTACGAAACAATATGTGGAACATCTAATCATCTGACGACACAACGTTTTGTCTATCACGCAACAATGTAAAGGTAACTAACATTTCATTTCGCCGCAGGTCACTCCCGTGTAGTCGTTTGGACAGACGCAAGTGAAGCCACTCGTGACGTGAACACACGTTGCTCCATTCTGACACGGCTGACTCAGACATTCAGCTACAAAATAACATACTCTACACAGGCGCCGGAACGAAATTAAAATTAATACTGGGTAGGGTGAGCCGGCGCTACAGGCTTTCCAAAAAAAAACTCGGTTTGCATCACCCTTGACACTTGCCAAACATCCCAGCTTCAGGCTTTCCAAAATCACCCAGTTGCATCTCTCTGAGGCTTGCCAAAAGCACGTTCAAGCTCACGAAAAACATCAAATTGCACAAACAAATGCACCACTTCCCTAAATATTGTATGTTTAATCCTATGTAAGACATTGCAACATTGGTCTACTTACATCGACATTCGTAGGTGACTTTCAGATACTTATAAGTGCCTCGACATGGATCCGGCTGGAAACTGACTTTGACGTCACACTTCAGATTGTTTTGACACATCGTCCGCACTGTGTCGGTAGCTCCAGGCAGACTACACGATGTCGTGTGTATTGAGTTGTGTGGACACGTGGTCCTGTCGAGTCGACCGTAAAAGGTGGAAGTGACGTCGACCACGCTACCCGATGGACAACTGATGCGCATCGTATCGCCATCACAGGCTAGTACTGAGAAACAAGAATATGAATCTGGTGTCTTGTTAGTCCTAGAAAATATTATAATCTAAAAGTAACATAGGCTACCGTGTAAAACCTCTTTTGTTTATTCAGGAAAACGCATTTTTGTCGAAATCAATGGGCACCTATAAATGTGAAAATTAAAATCGTAATACGTAAAACTCGCTATTTTGCCAAGGTCACATTGTTTTTAGATGAGGTTTTCTCTTTACGGAATCATATTTGTTCAAATGGTTTATATACTTTCTTAACCACTGAATTCTAATCATATTTGATGTTTTTAGTTCAGTGTCGATTTTTTGAAGAAACATGTGAAACTGAATTAGTCAATCCTATACGTCAAGACGACACAACATTCTGTCTAATACTCAACAACGGAAAGCCAACTCACGTTTCTGTTCGTTGCAGGTCATTCCCGAGTAGTTTTCTGGACAGACGCATGTGAAGCCACCCGTGACGTGAACACACGTTGCTCCATTCTGACACGGCTGACTCTGACATTCAACTGCAAAAAGCGTACTCTTGCAATTATATATTAACATGCAGTCTGGCATGATCGCCATCCAGACATCGAGGTCCACTCACCAAGTGTTGTGTTCATTCACGTCCTAGGACAATTGGCATGATATATACCGACTTGGCATCAGATTTAGCGACTATTGAAAACACAAACGTACATATTTAAAGTTATTTACTTGTGTGTTTTCAATATGTCTTTCTACCTGTTGGGGACAGGTAAACAACGTGTGGTGACACTGGTGAGCCACTCTCCTAGACATGGCTGGATTGTAAGTTAATAAGAGTATAAATTGTCAAGTTGAGCATGCTCACATAGGTCTCCTTCCGATTTCCCCTTGTTCATTCTGCCGCTGACTTTAGCATAAATTTAAAGATATCTCATAATTTATTAAACACTAAAAATCCGTAAAGTGCATGGTATTAGTCAATATCGTAATTTTGAGAGGAAAAGTTAAACTATAAAAACCGCTGATCGTTATAATGATTGATCAATTCATGATAATGAAATTAGGATGAGCAAAAAATCGAATTAAGGAGGCACTTTTAATGATATGATTATAGTCAGCCAGTCATAAAAGGCCCCTTTTATAACACCGTTGTTTTCCTTGTCTAATGTGTCCGGATGGTGTCATATGTTCACCATTTCAAATGCATTTCAACCGTTGTCCTTTATATTATCAACCATTAGGCTACGCCCAATGTTTGGTGTTTTGACGGTGTTGTGTTTTTAGGTTAGGCAGCCAAAAGCCACGAAGCGAAATAAGACATTGCAACATTGATCTACTTACATCGACATTCGTAGGTGACTTTCAGATACTTATAAGTGCCTCGACATGGATCCGGCTGGAAACTGACTTTGACGTCACACTTCAGATTGTTTTGACACATCGTCCGCACTGTGTCGTTAGCTCCAGGCAGACTACACGATGTCGTGTGTATTGAGTTGTGTGGACACGTGGTCCTGTCGAGTCGACCATAAAAGGTGGAAATGACGTCGACCACGCTACCCGAAGGACAACTGATGCGCATCGTATCGCCATCACAGGCCAGTACTGAGAAACAAGAATATGAATCTGGTGTCTTGTTAGTCCTAGAAAATATTATAATCTAAAAATAACATAGACTACCGTGTAAAACCTCTTTTCTTTATTCAGGAAAACGCATTTTTGTCGAAAACAATGGGCACCTATAAATGTGAAAATTTAAATCGTAATACGTAAAACTTGCTACTTTGCCAAGGTCACATTGTTTTTAGATGAGGTTTTCTCTTTACGGAATCATATTTGTTCAAATGGTTTATATACTTTCTTAACCACTCAATTCTAATCATGTTTGATGTTTTTAGTTCAGTATCGATTTTTTGAAGAAACAAGTGAAACTGAATTAGTCAATCCTATACGTCAAGACGACACAACATTCGGTCTAATACTCAACAACGGAAAACCAACTCACGTTTCTGTTCGCTGCAGGTCACTCCCGAGTAGTTTTCTGGACAGACGCATGTGAAGCCACCCGTGACGTGAACACACGTTGCTCCATTCTGACACGGCTCACTTTGACATTCAACTGCAAAAAGCGTACTCTTGCAATTATATATTAACATGCAGTCTGGCATGATCGCCATCCAGACATCGAGGTCCACTCACCAAGTGTTGAGTTCATTCACGTCCTAGGACCATTGGCAAAATATCTACCGACTTGGCATAAGATGTAGCGACTATTGAAAACACAAACGTACATATTTAAAGTTATTTACTTGTGTGTTTTCAATATGTCTTTCTACCTGTTGGGGACAGGTAAACAACAGGTGGTGACACTAGTGAGCCACTCTCCTAGACATGGCTGGATTGTAAGTTAATAAGAGTATAAATTGTCAAGTTGAGCATGCTCACATAGGTCTCCTTCCGATTTCCCCTTGTTCATTCTGCCGCTGACTTTAGCATAAATTTAAAGATATCTCATAATTTATTAAACACTAAAAATCCGTAAAGTGCATGGTATTAGTCAATATCGTAATTTTGAGAGGAAAAGTTAAACTATAAAAACCGCTGATCGTTATAATGATTGATCAATTCATGATAATGAAATTAGGATGGGCAAAAAATCGAATTAAGGAGGCACTTTTAATGATATGATTATAGTCAGCCAGTCATAAAAGGCCCCTTTTATAACACCGTTGTTTTCCCTGTCTAATGTGTCCGGATGGTGTCATATGTTCACCATTTCAAATGCATTTCAACCGTTATCCTTTATATTATCAACCATTAGGCTACGCCCAATGTTTGGTGTTTTGACGGTATTGTGTTTTAGGTTAGGCAGCCAAAAGCCACGAAGCGAAATAAGACATTGCAACATTGATCTACTTACATCGACATTCGTAGGTGACTTTCAGATACTTATAAGTGCCTCGACATGGATCCGGCTGGAAACTGACTTTGACGTCACACTTCAGATTGTTTTGACACATCGTCCGCACTGTGTCGGTAGCTCCAGGCAGACTACACGATGTCGTGTGTATTGAGTTGTGTGGACACGTGGTCCTGTCGAGTCGACCATAAAAGGTGGAAATGACGTCGACCACGCTACCCGAAGGACAACTGATGCGCATCGTATCGCCATCACAGGCCAGTACTGAGAAACAAGAATATGAATCTGGTGTCTTGTTAGTCCTAGAAAATATTATAATCTAAAAATAACATAGACTACCGTGTAAAACCTCTTTTCTTTATTCAGGAAAACGCATTTTTGTCGAAATCAATGGGCACCTATAAATGTGAAAATTAAAATCGTAATACGTAAAACTTGCTACTTTGCCAAGGTCACATTGTTTTTAGATGAGGTTTTCTCTTTACGGAATCATATTTGTTCAAATGGTTTATATACTTTCTTAACCACTCAATTCTAATCATGTTTGATGTTTTTAGTTCAGTATCGATTTTTTGAAGAAACAAGTGAAACTGAATTAGTCAATCCTATACGTCAGACGACACAACATTCGGTCTAATACTCAACAACGGAAAACCAACTCACGTTTCTGTTCGCTGCAGGTCACTCCCGAGTAGTTTTCTGGACAGACGCATGTGAAGCCACCCGTGACGTGAACACACGTTGCTCCATTCTGACACGGCTCACTTTGACATTCAACTGCAAAAAGCGTACTCTTGCAATTATATATTAACATGCAGTCTGGCATGATCGCCATCCAGACATCGAGGTCCACTCACCAAGTGTTGAGTTCATTCACGTCCTAGGACCATTGGCAAAATATCTACCGACTTGGCATAAGATGTAGCGACTATTGAAAACACAAACGTACATATTTAAAGTTATTTACTTGTGTGTTTTCAATATGTCTTTCTACCTGTTGGGGACAGGTAAACAACATGTGGTGACACGGCTGGATTGTAAGTTAATAAGAGTATAAATTGTCAAGTTGAGCATGCTCACATAGGTCTCCTTCCGATTTCCCCTTGTTCATTCTGCCGCTGACTTTAGCATAAATTTAAAGATATCTCATAATTTATTAAACACTAAAAATCCGTAAAGTGCATGGTATTAGTCAATATCGTAATTTTGAGAGGAAAAGTTAAACTATAAAAACCGCTGATCGTTATAATGATTGATCAATTCATGATAATGAAATTAGGATGGGCAAAAAATCGAATTAAGGAGGCACTTTTAATGATATGATTATAGTCAGCCAGTCATAAAAGGCCCCTTTTATAACACCGTTGTTTTCCCTGTCTAATGTGTCCGGATGGTGTCATATGTTCACCATTTCAAATGCATTTCAACCGTTGTCCTTTATATTATCAACCATTAGGCTACGCCCAATGTTTGGTGTTTTGACGGTATTGTGTTTTTAGGTTAGGCAGCCAAAAGCCACGAAGCGAAATAAGACATTGCAACATTGATCTACTTACATCGACATTCGTAGGTGACTTTCAGATACTTATAAGTGCCTCGACATGGATCCGGCTGGAAACTGACTTTGACGTCACACTTCAGATTGTTTTGACACATCGTCCGCACTGTGTCGGTAGCTCCAGGCAGACTACACGATGTCGTGTGTATCGAGTTGTGTGGACACGTGGTCCTGTCGAGTCGACCATAAAAGGTGGAAATGACGTCGACCACGCTACCCGGAGGACAACTGATGCGCATCGTATCACCATCACAGGCCAGTACTGAGAAACAAGAATATGAATCTGGTGTCTTGTTAGTCCTAGAAAATATTATAATCTAAAAGTAACATAGACTACCGTGTAAAACCTCTTTTCTTTATTCAGGAAAACGCATTTTTGTCGAAATCAATAGGCACCTATAAATGTGAAAATTAAAATCGTAATACGTAAAACTTGCTACTTTGCCAAGGTCACATTGTTTTTAGATGAGGTTTTCTCTTTACGGAATCATATTTTTTTTCAAATGGTTTATATACTTTCTTAACCACTCAATTCTAATCATGTTTGATGTTTTTAGTTCAGTATCGATTTTTTGAAGAAACAAGTGAAACTGAATTAGTCAATCCTATACGTCAAGACGACACAACATTCGGTCTAATACTCAACAACGGAAAACCAACTCACGTTTCTGTTCGCTGCAGGTCACTCCCGAGTAGTTTTCTGGACAGACGCATGTGAAGCCACCCGTGACGTGAACACACGTTGCTCCATTCTGACACGGCTCACTTTGACATTCAACTGCAAAAAGCGTACTCTTGCAATTATATATTAACATGCAGTCTGGCATGATCGCCATCCAGACATCGAGGTCCACTCACCAAGTGTTGTGTTCATTCACGTCCTAGGACAATTGGCATAATATCTACCGACTTAGCATCAGATTTAGCGACTATTGAAAACACAAACGTACATATTTAAAGTTATTTACTTGTGTGTTTTCAATATGTCTTTCTACCTGTTGGGGACAGGTAAACAACGTGTGGTGACACTGGTGAGCCACTCTCCTAGACATGGCTGGATTGTAAGTTTATAAGAGTATAAATTGTCAAGTTGAGCATGCTCACATAGGTCTCCTTCCGATTTCCCCTTGTTCATTCTGCCGCTGACTTTAGCATAAATTTAAAGATATCTCATAATTTATTAAACACTAAAAATCCATAAAATGCATGGTATTAGTCAATATCGTAATTTTGAGAGGAAAAGTTAAACTATAAAAACCGCTGATCGTTATAATGATTGATCAATTCATGATAATGAAATTAGGATGAGCAAAAAATCGAATTAAGGAGGCACTTTTAATGATATGATTATAGTCAGCCAGTCATAAAAGGTCCCTTTTATAAGAACGTTGTTTTCCCTGTCTAATGTGTCCGGATGGTGTCATATGTTCACCATTTCAAATGCATTTCAACCGTTGTCCTTTATATTATCAACCATTAGGCTATGCCCAATGTTTGGTGTTTTGACGGTGTTGTGTTTTTAGGTTAGGCAGCCAAAAGCCACGAAGCGAAATAAGACATTGCAACATTGATCTACTTACATCGACATTCGTAGGTGACTTTCAGATACTTATAAGTGCCTCGACATGGATCCGGCTGGAAACTGACTTTGACGTCACACTTCAGATTGTTTTGACACATCGTCCACACTGTGTCGGTAGCTCCAGGCAGACTACACGATGTCGTGTGTATCGAGTTGTGTGGACACGTGGTCCTGTCGAGTCTACCATAAAAGGTGGAAATGACGTCGACCACGCTACCCGGAGGACAACTGATGCGCATCGTATCGCCATCACAGGCCAGTACTGAGAAAATGCAAGGACAATGTGAATACGCTCAAGTAGATATTGAATGTGCGCACCGCGGCTTCAGCATCTCTTCCGATTGTCACTTAGCAACTGTTAAATATGTGTGTGTGTGTGTGTGTGTGTGTGTGTGTGTGTGTGCGTGCGTGCGTGCGTGCGTGCGTGCGTGCGTGCGTGCTGGCGGGCGTGCGTGCGTGCGTGCGGGCGGGCGGGCGGGCGGGCGTTTGCCTCTTTTCACGATTATATTTGCAACATCAAAATGCACCTAGATACAATAATTTCATAGTTATTTCATAATGCCAATCATAGTTGAGTATTCGTTCACACAACCAACGTCAGTAAAAACAGTGCTTAGATTTTAAATTCCAACTTGTATTATGCAACAGAGTCATGCAACTCACGCTTATGTTCGCTGCAGGTTACTCCCGAGTAGACTTCTGGACAGACGCATGTGAAGCCATCCTTGACGTGAACACACGTTGCTCCATTCTGACACGGCTGACTCTGACATTCAGCTGCAATCCATAATATTTGCTTTATTATAAATACTCAAGTAGAACAAGATAACAAAACGAAGACATTAGACACCGAATTACTTACGCCGACATTCGAACGTGATCAACAGGTGTGTATTGGCTCTGTAACATGGGTTCGAGGACGCATCTTCAACGTCACAAGTGGTGTTTTCCAGGCAGGTCGTCTGCAGGTCGTCGGTAGCTCCAGGTAGACTACACGATGTTGCTTTTACGACGTCGTCTCGGAACGCGATCATGTCGACTCGACCGTAGAAGGCGGAAATGACGTCGACGACGGCACCCGACGGACAGCTGATGTGCATTGTGTGATCGCCACACATCGGTACTGAAATGAATCAAGACATTATTTCCGCTGAATTAAGTATCACGATAGTTGTACGCACACAATATGTAGCATTGCTATTTAACGGGAAACAAAAGGTCATCTTATATATAACATATATTATAAGATTACAATGAGTTGTGCATTCAAAAGTTGATTTAATTGCATTTTTTACATACTTAATAATACAAATAATGATAATAATAATCATAGTAATAGTGATTAAAGATATAAAAAAACATGTCATAAAATAACGCTACAGGCAGCATGATATTTGAAGAAGCAACGATGTAATTTGTCACCGAGTGATTTTATGCATGGGTATGGTATAGGTCTATGTTGATAGCCAATGTCCTCCAACTGATCTCAGCTGTCTTGAGAACTGGTGTTTCAATGTATTTGACTCATAATTTGCAATGGATATAATCATGGCTTCTCGGTCTGTTCCACGAGATTTGGTTTCCTATTGTGTTGTATTGTATTACATAATTATAGAAAAGTCCAATAATGTTAGGCATGTGTCATCGGTTCAGAATTTCTATTGAGTTCTTCAAAACAGTCATAGAATGGCGAATCATGGTCACGGACTTGGCCACGTCAACAAGGTAGATGCTCAGCGAACACCGTGTCACCGTGACGCCGTGTCACCAATTTGTACTTAGTTGATAACATTAATTATGCACCCGAGGGACCGCGGCACCTTACTTTGCGATCACAGAGATGACTATGCAGAACAACAACTCAACACCAGTGCAAAGAAAGTTAAATAGGCCCGTTTAATGACACTTACTTTATTTGGCAAAATTACTGAACTTTGTTGTGGAAACATTGATAATTTTGTGGAAACATTGATAATTTTGCAAGACAAAATGCCGCCCTTGTTTGGTCTACTAATACCGCTCGGCCTAATTATTACGGACACTAACAAAGATAGGTCTTATTAGGTGAGAAAACTTGCTATGTTTTTTGGAGAATTTTTTTTAAATGTTATACACGTGGTGTCGTAGATGAATCTCTGAAAGTTTGACGCCCGCGATGCAAGCCATCTGGGAGGAAGAACTTAACATACAAACATAAGCTCGATTAAAGTAAGATAGAATAACCGAGTTTGTTACTTACAGTTTTCGGCGTTGACGCATCCACCTGGCCGCGTGAACACTATCATCAGTTGGAGCAAGGCGGAGAAGAGAAACATACTTAGCACGTGCAGGCGTTATGCCTCTTCTGTACGCCAGCGAGAAATTCGACTGATCGAATGCGGCTGCAGAGGTACCATACCGTGTACACAACTCTGAATAATTAAACGCATACATGTAAACATGTGATGGTCACAGCGACTGAGATCATCACATATTTACATGTATGCGTTTAATTATTCAGAGGTGTATACAGCTACTGAGACCGTTATCCAGCGGACACCGCCCCGTACGGGTTTGTCTACCTCGAATCCATAACATTTTGGAATTGGACACTTTAGCCATGGACAGTTGGGCAACAGACATTTTGTTAATAGGACGTTTCCGTAATAGGACGTTTTGGCAACATACATTTTGGAATTAGAACATTTCGGTAATAGGATATTTCGGTAAAACAATTGAAAATAATAACTGTTTAGTTATTTTAAAGGTGTCTTGTATATACATCTATTTTTTTAATGACCTTGTAATACATAGAATATTTTGGTAAATGTATTGATATTTATTATTATTCAAAGACATATTTTGTAAGGTTTCTTTAACTTAATTACTCGTTATAAAATAAATATTTAATAAAGTAATAAAAATATGCTTGATTTAATCGATAATCCGGTTTCTTGGTTGTTATAATATGACATAATTATCTTCCCAAGAAACTGTTTGTCTTCTTTTGAATATGTCGACTGTTTCTCGCAGTCTTCATTGGCAGAATGACGTTACGGGTGTGTCACATAATAAAAATATACCAGTGAATTAAAACTAGTTAAGTCTGCCATGTCAGTATGTGACCTACATGTCAGGATGTAAAACACTTAAGCCATTTAGAAATAAGGCTGGTCGCTTTTCCAGACAAAGAATTTGGCTTCCCACCAGCATTCATGGATGGTATAATTTAGTGCTTATTTGATTAATTGTCAAGGCAGAGGAAGGGCACATGGCTACACAACAGAAGTTATATTAATAACTGACTACATGTCTTACTTTGGAATAAATGTTTACTTAATGTCCTAAAACGTGTACAAGTGTTACACAAACGTGTATTTCGTCTCTCACGCCGTGAATAATAAAGTCAGGCTTACAAAAATGTCACCAAAGATCGGTCTCGGTAAGAGCTTTCAGGACATGTATAGTTTGCCCACCTTATTAATTTTTTTAATGGAAAAACGTGGGCGTAAGGAGCCATAAACGGTCAAAATGGCATGTCTAATTGACCTTTCCAAGTTTGGAAGCGCTGCCATACAAAAGCAGTGCTACATTTTCTATTTCTGATTTCACAGTGCAAATGGGGTACACTTTGGAAGTGACTATTTTGTATTTAAAAATACTCTATGGAAGAGCTCGCAGTTTACACTTGGGAAAAAAGATAGAATTGGCCCAATAATGCAACCATAGTTCACATTCAAAACTATGTTTTTATATAATACCTTTAAAGATTATGTGTTGGTTACCGAAATGTCATATTACTGAAATGTTTGATTATCGTAACGTTCTGTTACCGAAATGTCTGTTGCTCAACTGTCCATGGCCAAAGTGTCCTTTACTAAAATGTCTGGCTACCGTCTACCTCGTACCTGGCCGCCTACAAAATTCGGGACCACGCAACGCATCCCTTCACACACAATGTAGCGTAGACTGGGCAGCATGGCCCTTTGGGGTAAGATGGACCCATATCACGTACACAACATAAATATTCTGAATGTCCCAAAATCGTGTGCAAAGTGGTGCTGGACATATATAGGATAACCAACAGAAAGCTCAGCAACATGAGACCGATGTAATTAAATCAACTAGCAAAAACTGGATAACTTAGTAATTCTCGTGTGACAGTCGTGATAACAATATTTACCAAATATTAGAAAACACACAGTGTCGTTACATAAACACCCTAACGCGCTCGCTTAGGCCTGCGATGATTTCATCGCATGTCAGGCAACTGACAGCGATACAGGTGGTGAAGAGGTAGATACCACAGAGGCAGTTGGTAAGACTGTGAGACAGTAGACTGATGGAAGAAGACAGAGTGTTCAGCAAAAAACAGAAAACATGACAGGCGTGAAGGTGACAGGGGAGAAAGTGACCGTAGTGAAGGAGGTAGCCGGGGAAAAGGGACGGGAGAGGAGAGAAGAAAATGTGATGGGAGGAAAGAAGAAGGGACGAAAGGAAGTGAGAGTAAATGTGCTAGAAGAGAAGATGACAGGAGGAAAGGGGACAAGAGAAAACACGACAGGAAAGAAGGGAATGGAAGAGAATGTGACAGGAGAGAAGACGACAAGAGGAAAAGACAACAACCAGACATATGCAAACCGGAGGAGCTACTCCGAGGCAGTGATTGAGGGGGCAAGGAGAAAAGAGAGAGTGTTTATGGGCGATTCAATTCTGAGAAAAACAGACAAGACTATATGCGAGGGGAAGGACGTTGTTGTATGTCTACCAGGGGCTAGGATAGAGCATGTGACCGAAAGGGTAGAGAAGGTATTGGGGCATGGCAAGGGAGGGTCTATACTAGTACACGTTGGGACAAACAATGCAGACAAGGAGGGAACAACTGGGATAGTTCAGAAGTACAGACATCTAGTGAGGAAGCTAAAGAAGACAAGAGTGGAACAGGTTATTCTCTCAGGGAATTTTGCCAGTAATAGGGGGCAAGATACAGAAACTGTAAGAGGATGGCGATCAACGCACTAGTTGAGCAGATGTGTGAGGAAGAGGGCGTGGGATTCATAGATTTATGGGGGTACTTTGTTGGGAGAGAAGATATATACATGAGAGATGGCCTCCATCTAAGTGGAAAGGGGGCAGCAGTATTCTCAGAGAATCTGCTGCGATCTGTTGACAGTGGGACAGGTTGCATCTATTTAAACTAAATTCGCAGGGGGGACTCGCAGAGAAGCCTGAAACTGGAGGCATAGATAAAGGCAGCAAAAATAATTCAGCAAAGAACAGTCTGGAAAACTGTTCTGAAGCTGGGTATAAATGTGTTTGTTTAAATGCAAGGAGTATAGTAAACAAAAGAAATGAACTAAACATTATGGTAGAAGATATTGACCCTCACATAATAGGTATAACCGAATCATGGGCAACCACCGATATATCAGATGCCGAATTGGGACTGACAGGATATGTAATGTTTAGGAAAGATAGAATAGGAAGAAGGGGAGGTGGAGTTATTTTATATATTAAAGAATCTATCCAGGCTTATGAAATAAAATTAGACAGAGAAGCAGATTGCGAAGAAGCTGTTTGGTGTAACATAGTTACAGGAAACTCAACGTTAACGGTTGGATTAGTTTATCGAAGTCCAAACATAAGCATAGAAGAGAATGAAAAAATACAAAACGCTATAAGGGAAGTGAGCAAACGGGACTGTGTTATTATGGGGGATTTTAACCATGGGCATATAAAATGGAAATCTCTACAGAGTATGGGTAGTGAGGACCACAAGTTTTTAGTTTTAGTACAAGATAGTTTCCTTTCTCAACATGTGCTAGAACCAACCAGGGGAGAGAATGTGTTAGACTTAGTTTTGTCCTCACAGAATGAATTAGTTGACAATGTTAAATTATGTGAGCCTCTGGGAAGTAGTGATCACAACCAGATACATTTTACCATCAAAGTAAAATCAGAAAGAAATAATAAAAAGCAGTTGAGGAGAAATTTCCACAAAGGAAGATATAAGGAAATGAGGAAATATTTAGCAAAGATAGACTGGAATAATACACTGAAGAATAAGACAGCAAAAGAATGCTGGAATATCTTAAAGAATGAAATAGAGTGCATCGTAGATAAATTTGTTCCCTTCAAAAAACAAGGGAAACGGACCAGAAATAAATACTTATAGAAAGAAGCCATTAGAAAAATTAAGTATAAACAAATGATGTGGAAGTCATATAGACGTACTGGCAATGACGAAGACTACAACATTTATAAAGAAGCACTAAACCAAGCTACAGCTGAAATTAGAAATTCAAAGAGAAGCTATGAACATAAATTAGCTTGTAATATAAAACATGACAACAAGAGTTTTTATGCGTATGTTCGAAGCAAACAGAAAGTTCAGGATAAGGTCGGTCCTCTAGAAGATAGTGCTGGAAATATAATATCAGAAGGATTCTTAATGGCAGAAGACCTAAATGAGTATTTTAGTTCAGTGTTTACCAGAGAAGACACTAGTTCACTGCCAGTACCAGAGGCTAAGTTCAAGGGGGCAGAATCAGACTATTTAAGACAGTTAATTGTAACCCCAGAAATGGTAGCTAAGAAAATTAGGGCTATGAAGGAAAATAAATCACCTGGAGTGGATGGTATTCCACCCAAACTACTAGTGGAAATTGTAGAACAAATTAGCATACCGCTTGCAACGGTTTTCAACTTGTCATTAGAAGAGGGAGTGGTTCCTTTAGAATGGAAAGAAGCAAACATTATACCGTTATTTAAAAAGGTTCGAGAAACAAGTCAAATAATTATAGACCAGTTAGTTTAACATCGGTGATTTGTAAATTATTAGAAAGACTAATTAAAGATCACATGGTGGATTTTCTTGTTAAACATAACTTGATAAACCCATCTCAACATGGGTTTCTAAAAGCGAGGTCATGCTTAACAAATATGTTATGTTTTTTGGAAGATATCACTAAGTGGGTAGATGATGGATCACCAGTAGATATCATCTACTTAGATTTTCAAAAAGCTTTCGACAAAGTGCCACATCAGAGATTACTGCTTAAACTAAAGCCCATGGCATAGGAAATGGTATAATTAACTGGATAGAAAAATGGCTGATTGACAGAAGACAACGGGTAGTTGTTGATGGGGAGGCTTCAAACTGGAAATCAGTTTTGAGTGGGGTTCCACAGGGATCAGTACTGGGACCTATATTATTCTTAATATATATAAACGATTTGGACGATGATATAGCTAGCAAGGTGTTGAAATTTGCAGATGATACAAAAGTGTTTAGAAGGATTGAAAGTGATGGTGATAGACAGCATTTACAAGATGATCTTGACAGGTTGATCAAATGGTCTGAAAAGTGGCAAATGTTGTTCAATTTTGGGAAATGTAAATGCCTCCACACAGGACATGGGAACGAAGAGGTAGAATATACAATGGGGGGAACTGTACTAAGTACTACTGTAAAAGAAAAAGACTTAGGGCTGACAATTAGTGCTGACATGAAGGTTTCAGAGCAGTGTGGAATTGCAGCTTCAAAGGGAAATCAAATCCTTGGATTGATTAGGCGAAATATAGCATATAAAGAAAAAGAACTAATAATACCGCTGTACAAAACAATAGTTAGGCCTCATTTAGAATATTGTATACAAGCGTGGAGGCCATACCGCAAGAAGGACATAGATATGCTAGAAAGAGTACAGAGGAGAGCGACTAAAATGATACCAAAACTGAGGGATCTTAGTTATGAAAAACGCCTAAAAGAATGTGGTTTAACAACACTAGAGACCAGGAGATTGAGAGGAGATCAGATAGAAGTGTTTAAAATATTGAATGGTTATGAAAATATTGATAGAAATATGTTTTTTTCAGTTAAGAAAGATAGAAAGACTAGAGGACATGAAGTTACATTAGTAAAGGAGCAGTGTAGATTAGACGTGAGAAAGTTCTCATTTTCACAAAGGACTGTGAATGAATGGAACAGATTATCTGATGATTGTGTGGGTGCTAGTAGTGTGAATATGTTTAAAAATAAAATCGACACATACCTCAGAAGGGCTGGATATATGTAGATAAAAAGGTTGGACTCTAGATAAGCCAAAGGGCTTCCTTGTCCACCTGCCATCTAGAGTTAATTCTCTGGATGGCAATCTTGTTAAATCTTGTTAAACTGCGTCACGCACGTGCTGCATTATTCATTGTATGTTCAAAATGACGAAGGTCGGAGAGAAATTAAGTTCATGGTCATCAATACACCCTAGTCGCAATAATGCAGAAATGTCAACTAATATTCGTATTGCTATGGTATTCGCATGAGGGTAGATGTATGTCTATTGTGTCAACGCTAGTAGTAATAGGGTAAGTCCATATTGACCCCGTATCCGCAAAATTGTGGAAAATGACGTCATAGTTCCTATCTTTTAACCTAGGCGCTTTCACATTTTTGTGGCGTGGTATGACGTTTAGACGATTTGTGCGTTGCCCCGTTGTACTATATGTGGTGACTGTGTTGTGACGTAGTACTGTGTGTAAGTGTGTATGTTGGATAGGGTACCTTTTCCGAGTTGCTGTGTAATGGATGTGTGTTTTTGGGGCAAAACGTCTTGTGTTTGATGATCCAATCAGCGAGTGTTGTAGTGAAGATGACGTCATGCCCGGATGAGAAATCGTCTTGGTGGTTTGTGAAGGGGTTAGTTGTTGACGCAGCCGCCTATAGGTTTTCTAATTTATTCTGGTGGTTGTTGGCGCCTCCTGTGAATTTTTTTGTATTATTGTATTCTGGAAGTTTCTTTGGTGAAAGAATGGTGGAGCAGCGCCGCCTTTGGGTGGGTGGAGACACCACCATTGTATGTTGGTGAGAGCGCACGGTATGTGGTTTGGATCGCAGGCTAGAATATAGTGTAGAGTAAGGCGTGTTGAATGAGAGTTTTTAGGAATTCGCCGAATCGGTATCTTTTCGAGGTGCTGTGTGCTGGAGATGGTCTAGGTATTAAAGCCCTGCCCGGGGCGGGTTTTGGCCCGCAGCCCGCGGGGGCCCGCAACCCGCGTCCCCCCGCGGGCTGGATTTTTGTTGTTGTTGCGGTGCGGTGCGGGTTAAGTTTCAATTTGTGCGGGGCGGGGCGGTCTGCGGGTCAGGTCACTGCGGGGCGGGGCGGTCTGCGGGCTAGTAATTTCTTCATGCGGGCTACTGCGGGCTGATTTTTGTAACTCATTAATGGTCACCAGTTACTCAAAGGTGGGACATTCTTTGAGCTAATTAATTGGGGATTACCAGATTGCCCTTTTGTTTGTGTTTAAACAGTGTTATGATAACATGTGCTGGCCTGCCTTGCCAGCTTAAGTCAGGTGTGATTAGTGGCTTCTTCCAGGAGGAAGTATCAGTTCAGGCCATCAATCTGTTTGTGTAATTAAGCCACCAGGATGTCCATAAAGAGCAGTTACCCCACCAATTAGACAGGAAATGCCTTTGATGTGTGGAGACTGGAGACCATGCCACTTGGCACTGGCTGACAATGCCTAACTGCTAAGAACAAGAACTGTCAATCTTCCTCTGTAGTAGTAAGATGGCTCAAGTCAAACTGCCTTCTACACTAGTATAATCCGGTGCCAGTAGCCTGGTCCAGAGGGGATTTTGAGCTTGTTATATGGACATGTGAAAACCCTCTCATCAATCAGTAGTCTACGATCAGAAAATATAAATTGCTAACTAATTCTAATATCAGCAGATTCCAAATTGCAACACTGCCTTTGTGCACCAGACTCAACCTTTGAACAACTCGTGTTCATGCAGTACAATGGCAAATAGATTATAAGATCATAGGATGCCACTGAAATTAATGCCAGCGGTGTGAATTTAATTGTTCCTCATAAAAAAATGATCAACTGCCATTGCATATTCACTTGTGCTGAGTTATATCAATTAGATTAATTAATAATTTTAAAATACGTTAAAATTTGTACTCGTACCTTTACTTTGCCCCAGGTCTGCTTATCACCTTCAGGCATTTACATTATAATGACAAGGGTTCTATTTTTCTTAAAGATGGAATTCCAAGTACGATATGGTTGTCACCCAGCGCCGAGCATTTGTTAATATTGTAAACAAGAACGATTAATAAAGAGGATATATTTTTAATGATTCCATGTCATCTGTTGTGGGCTGCGGGGCGGGTGCGGACTGACTTTTGACTAATTACGGCGGGGCGGGTTGCGGGCCAAGTTACTGCGGGGTGGGGCGGGCTGCGGGCCAGTATGTGGCAAAATATGCGGGGCGGGGCGGGCTGCGGGCTGAGTTGTAATATGCGGGGCGGGCTCAGATTTCCAGCCCGCGCAGGGCTTTACTAGGTATAGGCCTGTGTTATAGCGGAGTTTTTTTTCCGATGAGTAGAAGCGTCTACCGACGCGTTGTTATTTTTTTCGGCTAAGCGGCGATCGTCGGCAGAGCGTCAACACGCGCCGGGCGACGCGTTATTGTTTTGACGGCGGCGGTGCCTTTAACTGGTAGATATGGCCTGTGCTATAGACGCGAATGGTCAATGGTATTCAATTTTTTTGTGGTCGTGTGTGATGGTTTGCGGTTGGGTGACTCTGTGATTTATCTGGCGATAAATCCGATAGGCGAGTTTAACGAGACGAGACGTATGCTATAGTTTAATGAGTGCAGTGTTTTGTTGTGGGTCTATTGCATGGTCGTGCGGCGTGTTTTATAAACGACTGTATATGGTGTTGGTTTTACGGTAAGGAAAAAAATCGAATGATGATAAGCGAATTTAACGAGACAAGAAACGCCTTATTTGTCTGCTACTCGACTGTGCGCGCGAGCTCGCGTGGAAAAAAACACGCTCATGTAGAATCTCGGTTTTTGACGACTGTTGCTGTTGGTTTTACGGTGAGGAAAATAACCGGATAATGATCAGCGAATTTATCGAGACAAGAAACGTCTTATTTGTCTGCTATTCGGCGCCGGGCGACGCGTTGTTGTTGTTTGGAGACGGCGGTACGGGGCCTTTTAACTGGTAGATTGGACCTGTGCTATACACGCGAATTGGCAATGGTATTCTTATTTTTCTATGCTCGTGTGTGATGGTTTACGGTCTGGGTGACTCTGTGGTGTTATTTTTTGATTATGATAAGCGAATTTAACGAAACAAGAAACGTCTTATTTTTCTGCTATTCGCCTGTGCGCGAGAGCGCGTGTGGAAAAATCCCCGCTACTGTAGAATTGGAAAAACAATTGACGACGCGGCTGACGCGCGTGGCGATGACGTAAGCGAGCGATCGGTTTCGAGGCAGATGATACGAAGCGTGCGTAAAACGCCGGGAATAACTACGACGCTCTCGGAGATGGGACGAACTGACACGTATTGGGGGAACTTGTGCGAAGCGCGGGTAAGCACCGGGAGTAACTACGACGATCTCTGAGGTGCCAACGGAACCGAGGCAAATGATGCGAAGCACGGGCAAACACCGGAAGTAACCACGACGCTCTCGGAAGTGCCCGCCGATAACCGACGTATGAGTTAGGACTCGAACATAACAGAAATGCGAAGTGCGGGTAAAGAAGCTCTCGGAGTTGAACACCGATCCGCCGTAGACGAACTGACACGTATTGGTGTAAATTATGGGAAGCGCGGATAAACGCCTGGAGCCGGTTTCGTGAGCGTACTTACGACGTCGTAGCGGCCGCTACGACGTCGTAAGTTTAGAACGTCGTAAAGTTACGTTATTTGGGTTTCATGAGTTTCCTATGTGCGATTAGCCGTTGCTAGTTGGTCGTAACTTTGCGCTTGGTATATGGCAGACGTAAGCTTACGTTATTTGACATATTCCCGGGATGCTCCCCAAGTTCTAAGATGCTCCCGGGACGCACACACGAGACATAAATATTTACATTCATCAATGACAATGGCTTGGCGTTTGGTGCATGAACTGCAAAGAAGACACATTAGACGAGAAAGAGTGTTTAGAGAGAGAAATAACCCTCTTGATTCGTTAAACGACGATGAACTAGTTGAACGGTATAGGTTTAGAAGAAATTATATATTGTGGCTGACTGACGAGTTTGGCGGTACGCTCGAACACCGGAACGAGCGTAAAGGAGGAATGCCGCCCTCGATGCAAATTATGGGTGGCGTTGCGAGTTTTCGCTTGTGGAGGTTTTCAAATTGATGTCGCCGATACATTCGGAATAACAAAACCAACAACCTGTCTTTGGCATTTGCCTGAAGTGCTACCCGTTTTATATCCATCCATTTCTTCCGGACATCTCCGGGTGTCCTTGTAGACATGCCACAAGCCGACACGGCCGTGGCAATTTCTATCCACACTCGAGTTTTCTTTTTTTGAGTTACTTGACTAGAAAATCTGCTCTGAAGCAAATGACAGTGCTGCTGGTACAACTCCAGCAGCACTGTCACCTCTCCGTCTGAAAAATTAGCGTTACGCTGTCTCTACTTCCGACTCTAACGCTACCGGTACTTTCGACATTTCCCCAGCGCCGTAAGTGTAGGGTTAGCAAAGCTAAAGAAAAGGCATGCGAGACGCTGTAATTCGCGTCTTTCACAGTTTATTCAAATGTGGCATTATTCGTGCTAATTTCACGCTGTACAACTACATATATGTTTTATGCACAGCCACACATAGCAATAAAATATACATTCGTTCGAAATTACAACATGCGAATTTTTATGGCTCATTATTATTTCTTCTTCTTCTATGTGCCATGTCTGTCACAGGCGTTGGCGATCACGGCCCTCCATACCGCACGGTCGTGTGTAGTTTGTAGCAGTTCTGTTGTGCTCCTTCCACACCATGTTGAGAGACTATCTATTATTTTTATTCTCTGGCGTCCTCTGGATCTTTTTCCTTTTATCTTTCCTGTTGTTACTATTTGTTCTAATTATTATTTCCTGCGTGCTTAATTTTTACTGCGGACACAGGGATTCCCCATTGCAACGTAACTAGGTCAATTCTACGTCAACGTAGTTACGCGAGTGTTAAATTGTTCTCATGAAACCGGTCGTAAGTTACACCATCTAGTTGCACTTAACTACGACCAGTAAAACGTCTAGTTGTGCGTAAAGTTACGCCGCTTCATGAAACCGGCTCCTGGAGTAGCTAAGACGCTCTCGGAGGTGACCACAGATCCACCGTAGACGACCTGACATGTATTGGTGTAAATTATGGAAAGCGCGGGTAAACGCCGGGAGTAACTACGCCGCTCTGGTGGGGTGTCGGCACTTATCGGTAAGTTAAATGAATAAGTAAGAATATAATTTTCCAACGTGTTATTCGCGATTGCGAAGGGTACAAGATAAGAGAACGACTTCTTTATACATAATCTGTATAAACATAGCGCTTAAAAGCACTATCCCATAAAGAAAGAATTAAGCTAACATAATAAGTAATCGGTTTTTTAAATAGTGTAACAACGAAAAAACCGAAATGTACGGTCCGGTAACCGTGTTCGCTCGTTACAAAAGACAAAGAAATAACACGGGCGTTAATTTCGCCTTCTTCGACGCCGAGGCGGACGACGGGGGAGCACAAGACGGTCGTCGGCGGCGTGTCCTCCTATACGAATAGAGGTTCTGTGGTGACCTCCGTCGTCGAGTACGCGGCGCTTGGCGTAGAAGTACGTGAGCGCGGCTCGCTCATCGGTGTAGGTGAGCACGCTCGAGTCTTTCACTTGAAACCCACGGTTCCGACCGCTACCGTTCCGTCGGTCCGTCAGCACGTCGAGGAATGTGTCTTTGTCGATGCCGTTCTGTCGCTTGCTCAGCCCCTTCATGCTGTACTTGTCGACCGAGCCAAAACAGTACTATGTTTTGCTGCATAGAGCGATCATCCCTCGGCCGGACCACTCCTCTTTGAAGAGTCCGGGCGTTCTCTTGTCGTACGCCCGACGTGCCGGACAGCACTTCTTGTCCGTGGTGTCCCACGTTCGTCCAGCGAGTCGGCACTGGACGTAGTCCTCTTCGTGAGCGTCGCAGCATTCCGCCGGTAGCGTTGAGGGCGGTACAGCAGGTCGTGGTCTTCGACGTATCGACGCATGAACGGGCTGACATCGTCGCGTGTGATGTAGACGTTCTTAAAAAATGGCTGCATCTCGCCGAATCGTTCTGCACGCTGATGTCGCATTTGACCAGGCCAAAAAGGGTGCCGTCGCGCACGGTTTCGAGGATGCCGCTCATCGTCTTGGGAAGGCGACGTCGAGATAGGCCTTCGTCGTCGGTTCTTTCTTCGGCGGCCGCCAATCGCACTCCCCATCTCGACGACCGTAACGAAGCGGCGAATGTACGCAGTGGTGGGGCGAAGAGTTCGGACATGGGCCTACCGTTGACGGCGTACACCTCCTTTCTCGTGCACGGGCAACCGTGGAAGAATTGGTACGCCGTTCTCGTTTCACGACACAAGCCGTCGACGCGGTGCTTGCCTATTCGTTTTTCCGGGGTGTTGAGTTGGTGGCGTATGACCCCTCCGGTTCGGTAGCTCGGCCACGACAGCCATTCCGTCGCCATGCGACCGTACCAGTGCACGCGTTCCGGCCGAAAGCCGTGGCGGCGCGTGTGCCACCCGGTCAGTATATCCTGTGTCAAAGCCCAGAGGTAGATGCCGTTCGCGTCGTAGCCGACCACGGACCGGCACGTCCGGGCGACGTCCTCGCGTATTCGCCGCGCCGTAGCTTAGTGACGTCCGCCTCGTGATGTCGGAAGAAAACGATCGCGGGTCCACCGACCACCTGGGACGTCACGAGTCGGTGCAGATCTTTGTTCGACTGGTCGAACAGCGAGAGGTGGGTCGACGTCGGTAGATCGTCGAATAGGTAGAGGAGCGTCAGTCCGGGCACGCCGATACCATCCTTGAACATGTCGATGCGTCGGTGTCGGTAGAAGGCGAACTGCTTGTCGATGGCCTGTAGGAACGGGACGACGTCTCCGTTGTTATACCACACGAGAAAGTCTCGTAGTGTCGTCATGCCTTCATCGCGCCACACGGCCCGGCATCGCTCGTAGGCGTCGTCGGAGATGGCCTCCCTTTTCAGATGACTGTAGAAGGCCTCTTTTGGAGGAAGCTCGCGGTCGTTCAGAATTCCCAGATCGTCGAGACACTCGTAAGGGAAACTTCCCTTCGTCAGTTCGTACCCGTAAGCCTTTTAGGTACCTGTCGTAACTGACTCCTGGCAGCGTCAGCAGGAGCAGCAGCAGAACCGGCGGAACCGATGGGTGGAGCGACCTCGGCGGTCGGAACGGATTCGATGACACAGCGGTCGCACAGGAGGAGTGGCACGAGGTACTTTTTCACGACGTTCATATCATACTTCCCCGAGATGAAGCCGAGGACGGGGAACTGAGCAAGGTGCACGCGAAACCGCTTGATAAGGCCGGTGTAAGGGTTACACCTCTTCACCTTCGGAGACGTCTCCTTGTCGTCGTCGTCGTCCTTCCCCCCGTCAGCGTTTCTTGTCTCGTTAGATTCGCTTATCATCACCCGGTTTTTTTCCCTCACCGTAAAACCGACACCCTACAGTCGTTTAAAAACTACGCTCGTCCATCCACTTCTCAATAAAGCCACAACAAAACACTTTACTCATTAAAATATACTACACGTCTCGTCTCGTTAAACTCGCCTATCGGATTTATCGCCAGAAAAATCACATCACAGAGTCACCCAGACCGCAAACCATTACACACGATCACAGAAAAATAAGAATACAGTTGACCATTCGCGACTATAGCATAGGCCAGATCTACCAGTTAAAGGCACCGCCGCCGTCCAAACAACAACGCGTCGCCCGGCGCGAGCGGGTGATCGGCCGACGACCGCCGCTTAGCAAAAAAAATAACAACGCGTCGATCGACGCTTCTACTCATAGGAAACTCCGCTATAACACAGGCCTATACCTAGGCCATCTCCCGCACACAGCATGTCGAAAAAATACCGATTCGGCGAATTCCTAAAACTTCTCATTCAACACGCCTTACCCTACACCACATTCTAGCATACGATCCAAAACTCATACCGCGCGCTCTCTCCAACATAGAACTATTAAATCCACAGAAGGTGCTAACAACTACCAGAATAAATTACAAAACCCATAGGCGGCTGCGCCAACAACTAAGAGGGGCCCCCTTACAACCACCATCGACGATTTCTCATCCGGGCATGACGTCATCTTCACTACAACACTCACCGATTGGATCATCTAACAATAGATGATAAAAAGGTGGGTGTTTGTATATTTCTTACCCAAAAACACACATCCATTACATAGCAACTCGGAAAAACTATCCTATCCAACACACACACTTACACACAATAATATTTCACAACACACTCACCACATAGGTTCCAAAGGAGCAACACACAAATCGTCTACACTTCTTTGCTTACCACGCCGCAAAAATGTGGAAGCGCCTTGATTAAAAGATAGGAACTATGACGTCATTTTCCACAATTTTGTGGATATGGGGGTCAATGTGGACTTACCCTACTACTAGCACCTACTTCATGTTGCCAAGCAACCTAGTCCGTGACGTAGTACCTGGACCCGTTTCCCGAAGTATCACGCGCGCGGTTTACGTTTTTTGCGGGCGGGCGTTACTTTTTACGTTCCGAACAATGGATTGTTTGGTCGAGGTCGAGTGACGTCCCTCGTTAATTTATGTTTATTTATTCCGCATCGTGCACCGTTGTCAGTTGTTTATTTTAATTCGTTATTCAGCATGTTTATATAGTACTATCTGGTGGTTCGGCACACCAGAAAGTGGAAGGCGAATAATTTGATTTCTCGGCAAGATTCGGCATTATTTCTCACCGTGGCAATAATATGTTGTGTTGTTGACGCACCAACATACTTCAGAGGCGCCACCATACAGACAATTGAACCATCTCAACATTTGTTTGTAAACGTTCTCCATGGCCGTGCCGTCACTGTCGATCCGGCACAACAACAATGACTCAACGACTCCCTCCCGTTTCACTATCGGCACGTTCAACGTCCGTGGACTCTCGTCAGCAACGAAACGAGGCCAGCTAAGCGAAGATCTCGGCCGACTACACATCGACATTTGCTGTCTGCAGAAACTATCGGCTCCTTGGCTGGCAGTCACAGTCACGACACTACGGTTTCGCCTTCGCTGTCGCAATGCATTTGGAAGAAAGAATCATGCGCTATTGGTCAGTGTGTTGAACGTCTCCACGATGGCGCAAAAATTTTTCGTGCCGTTCATGAGATGACGAGGAAACCTGCCGTCAAGCTAACGATCCACGACGACGCTGGACGCGTTATCTGTAACACAGCCAAATTGAGCGCGCGGGTCATCGAACACTTCAGTCGCCAGTTCAGCGACGAAGCTATAGAAGAACTGCCTGCCTTCACCGGAAGACCATCGCGACTGGCAAACCCAATCACAACAGAAGAAGTCAAGCGAGCGATCGGAAAATTGAACAGCGGCCGAGCCAGCGGGCAAGACGGCATACCGGCCGAATTTTTCAAATGCACGGCTGGCCTGCTAGCAGACACGATTGCCAGCATTTTCAACGATGCGCTGGAAAAACACGAACCGCTCGACCTAGGCAAGGGTGTGCTCGTATTAATACAGAAGCCGGGGAAACCAATAGGTCCACTAACGAGTGTGCGTCCGATAGTCTTACTATCAGTACTCCGAAAGACACTGTCTCTCATCGTTCTATCGAGGATCGCGCCGAAAGTTGACGACTACCTGTCGCCGTCGCAATCGGGATTCCGACGCGGACGCAGCACGGCCGACGTAGTCTTCGGGTATCGTTGGCTCTGTGCTAAAGCGCAGCGTCAGCACGTATCAATCGAATTCCTCTGCGTCGACCTGAGTCGCGCCTTCGACACCACACGTCGCGACAAGCTGCTTGATACGCTACAAACATTCCTCGGCGAGTCGGAACTTCGGATCATTCGCTTCCTACTCGCCGCCACGTCGCTCGAGCCGCATCTCTCAACAGACGATTGTCATTCATTCGTCACATCCATCGGGACGCCGCAAGGCGACAGCCTCAGCCCGGTGTTATTCATTGTGTACCTCGAAGCGGCTCTCCGTAACCTTCGTTCGCGCCTCCCGATACGTCCACCAGCCGATGCCACCCTACCGCTGGACGTCGAGTACGCTGACGAAACGAACTTCGTCAGCTCTTCTCGTGCGTTCCTCGACGAGATCGAGCGCATTGCGCCAGCTTGCTTGGCGGAGTGGTCACTGACGATCAACGCGTCGAAAACAGAACGAACTAGTATCAGCCGACACACTGACCGCATTCAGGAAGAGTGGCGTATGGATCGCTCCTCGGTGAAGCCGAAGACGTCGCTCGACGAAAGCAGCTGGCCAACGTCGCCTTCCGCAAGCTGTGGACACTGTGGTTTAGGCGATCACAGATCTCTCTACAGCTGCGGCTACGGCTATACGCATCTTTCGTTGTGCCCGTGCTGACGTACAATATGGGTACATGGAGACTCACGAAATCAGATCATCTAGATGCGTACCACCGTCGTCATCTAGGCCAGATCATCGGCATATGTTGGCCACATCTCATTTCCAACGAGGCACTGTACTATGGAACGATATTAGGGCCATAATTCCACAATGCTACATTGTTGATTTCTGACTTTCGATTATCCTTTTACGCCGAGATTGTCGAATTATGACTTTCGATTATCCCTTTACGCTGTCATTGTGCAAGATTGTTGTCAAATAATTCACTAGAATGGCGTTTGGTCAAATATTTCTCTCCAAAAGATTTTCTCCCAAAAATTTTCTCAAAAATATTTTCTCCAAACGAAGTTCTCCAAACGATTATCTGGCACAAATTGGACTCGGTGACCTAAGCTAAGCTAAGATGTGCTGCCCCCTAGCGAACTACACCGACTTGCAAATACTGAAGTATCCCTTGCAAGTCAGGCCAAAGCAATTGCTTTGGTCAGGCCTTGCTGTCAGTCACCAACGTCACGTCGTAGTGTACAGAATACTTATACGAAGCATTTTCACCCACATTATGACCTGTTATATCAATGTTGGAGTTTAAAAGAACTCAAAGATGAACGGAAGAAACGAAGTGCCAAGCACTGAAGCAGTCTGCCAGAAAACGCGAATTGATTGTCGGGTAGGTTGGTACTGTTTGTGAGCGATAATTCATGATGTTTGATGGTTCGAAAACTGTCAATACTAATATTTATTCGTACTATAACGTGTACAATTAATTGAATATTATTAACGATATAGCCGAGCATCGGAACCGTGTGCCTCAGCGTTAAAGATCCGAGCATTGAACGGGCATGCGCCAGTCATCACGTGTTTGCTCTCGCTTCCCCTAAATATGGCAATTGAGCATGGCGTAGTTTTATTTGGGATCAACGTTGGCGATACGGAACATCCTTTGAAAATCACATTTTATTAACTAATTATGACCAATAATATATTAAGTTGTGCAACTAATTAGTTTGGCTGACTAAAAAGTATTTTTATAATATTGAATGCTATTTGACATTTTAAAACCATGCCATGCTTGTCATCCAAACTGATTATTAAGTCATTTTGAACTTCTTTTGATATAGACAGAATGTATTGAACATTAGATTAAAGTTGTATTCTGACAACGTTCATCTTTTAAATACAAATTTCCAGTGAATCGTCATGCCCCATACAATACATAATTTTCATCAACTCCATATAAATTTGTGTTCACACAATATGTAATTCTAAGATCCAAATTAAAATTACGTATGCATGTCATGTTTATTTTTTGCAAATGCTAAAGTGACATATACGGTAGCAAGTATACTCAAATAAGTATATATTGACATTATTGTTTAGGTTGTATATATACACCTTAAACATGGTTGTGTAACTCAGAATGCAACTTTAATCTATGACGAGTAGTTTTTAACATATGACTGATAATTAAAATATAACATTTCAAATGGAGCCTGTGACCTTAAGTCAGTGGCGTTTTAAAGATTGAATTAATATTTTCATTTGATATTTTTGAATTATTTTATTGTTAATTAAGATAGCCTAAAGTAAATATTAGATAGTCCAATTACTATTTATATGTAATGTATTTACATATATTTAAGCTGGCTAATGGGTTTATAGTGTCAGTACTTAGACACTGATGCTATTATGCAACTGTGATTGTATTTATAGCATTACTTGACATGTTCTTTCACATATCTGTATGCACTATTTCAATAAAATCTTCTTCTGGTGTTTCTACTCTGCTGTTGTCATAACTCATCATAACTAGTATATCATTATATGTAGAACACATAATAGAGGCGTACCCAGGATTGATATATTTATGGGTTCCCAAATGGGTATCACAGTAACGGTGGATGTTGCCTGCCATCATTCACTGTACACTGCTGTATAGTGGGGGGGTTTCTGGGCAACGAGAAAACTCCCCTAGGCACGCACCCGCATAATAACATGAACAATAATAATAATGACTTCTTTATTTACATACATACATATTTTACAAAACTACTATTGCCCACACATATAGGGCCTACATTAAAATAGTTATGTATGTCCTTGCCAATACTTATGCTTTTCGTGTAATTATGATACCATAGTTTTATTCCGTTGATATTTTGTTGGCAATTATGTGCATGTATATGCTGTAATTAGACTACACTGCTTTGAGCAATTGCTTTTACAAATTACAATAGCTATAGGTGTACTAAAAGTATATTTTATTTATAATAATATGCTTTATTCACAGACTCCACACAACAAACAAATGCATTATTGCGTTCTATAGTTGTGATATTGGCAATAGTTACATATGGCCAGTAAGTAAAATATTGCTGCTACTTGAACCATCAATAAAAATATAATTTAGAACTATAACCGGCATGTAAATCTATATGTCAAAAATTCTAATACCAGGAACACAATAAGCAAATTACTGTAAATAAACATTTTAGTAGCACTATAATATCTGTCAAATCCTAACACCATTTGGAACATATTGTTGTAAGAGACACATTTTCTAATAGCATATATTTATGAAAATTCCATCATAAAATAGTAAACAAAGTTTTGTTTATATCATTTGAACACATAAATGTTCTTATAATCATGTTGCGTCGTGCAAATGACTGGTGGCATTACCGAGATAATAATAGTATATATTCAATGTATATGTTCTAGTTGTCTCCAGCGCTTGGCAATGTTCTATTAACTGACTAGTCTGTATTATTGTGGTTACAATGTAATGGTCTTATGAGGTCTCATTCTTTATATGCTGGCACTGAGGGTGGTCACTACCAGGGTGCTTGTCGTCCTCAGTGGTTCTTTTACGTCCCAAATTGAGACGGGACCTACATTAATGTGATCACCGAGCCACGAGGGATACACAGTCCCCAATTTTGAGAGCCAGATTTTTACACCAAATATCATGCCTGCTCGGTCCAGGTTTCGAACTCAGAGCACTGGCATGCCAGGCGGATGTGCTAACCACTACACTAGCCACACTCTCTGTATAATTTGTTTCTGCTGTTGGGATCAATAAAATGCATCCTTACCTTACCTAAAGATGGGAGGGTGTGTTTCTATATTTCATAAAAACCTTGGAGTAACATACACTATCGAGAGGGATGCGGGGGTACCAGCCCAGCCTGATCACAGTTCTTTCTTCTATATCATGAGCAGTCTTACTCCAAAACCACTATACTTTATCTTAGTCACATATTGAACATAAGTTGGGATAATGTCATTGTTTTTCATTTTACAGGTTAATGAAGAGGAGCTCAGCATGAAACTGCCGCAGAATAACATGTATAGGGATCAGGGAGTCTAGAGGAATACTTATCCCAGTACGGAAAGAAGCTGGAGGAAAAGGGGAGGTCTTTATACAAAGAAAGGTGAGTTATCTTAACATTAAACTAAAAGGACTGTAGGATTAAAGATATATATGCGATTAACCACATGAGCTTAGTAGTTTGTACGTCCCTGTCAAATATGATACTGCCTCGATGAAATAATAGTTTTCTTTGTCAATGGATACCAGCAGGCTTATTTGTAAATTTATGTCTTAAAATGTAAGAACAAACATTCGAAACATAACACTAAATTATTCAGGATCAGTATTCTGGAATACCCAGCCTCATAAACTTAGAATACTCCTGACCATTAACCAGTTTAAAAGAAACCTAACAGCTCCTTACTCGTGAATTATTATTGATATTACATTATATATGTGTCTGAGTAAATATATATAGGTGAAGCACAATACTGGGCCAAAAAAGAGGACTGGACAACAAAAACAAAAAGTCTTAGATGGTAACCAAGATACATCTACACATAAAATTAAAGAAGATAAGATATCTTTACTCACTGTTATGTGGCGCAATGCCAAGTGAAGTTGATGATCTAAAATATGAGAATGTGAAACCTTTCAGAAATAAAAAAATTGCTTGACTGATGTATGCTAGTACCTCATCAGAATCCAACCAAGACTTTTAAAATGTTAAGAATGATCAGAGCACTCTGGACGTGAAATGGTGGACACTGTAACTTACGAAATGCACCACATTGTCCACAACCACAATTTTTTTTAAACAACAATAAACCGGCAGGATGCGTTTTTTTGTGTCTCTTCTTTCTTCATAGGCCTAAGATACAGCACAAATGTTATCAACAGGAACTGTCTGCAAAGAAGCTGGTTATGGAATAAATATAGCGTAACTTACATGACACCAATTTGGCCCGGTATTGTTCGACTCCACAATTTTTTTTTATAATGTACATTGTTTTCTTCAGGTTATTGCAGTATATGCGTACCACCACAGACAACACACAAGGAAAGTGGTTTGTGTCAGCTGTTATGTGGGCAGAGATGAGGCAGTCTACCTCATAAAGTAGATGTGTCCATGAACAATGATGCGGTGGTGTAAGAAGCACAATGTGAATGTGGTGCTGGGCAGGGCCCTACAGCTCACTGCAAGCATGTTGCAGCAATTCTGTTCAGCCTGACACTACTGTCAGACAGGAACTATCTTGACAGAAGTGACATGTACACAGGTAAGACGTTTAAAAAACACGTATTTTCTGCATTCAGTGTACCATGTACAAATATTGGGGCAACTGTCAATGCACAAAAAAATGGCATTTAGTTTATCCCAATGTTATACAAATAAGCTGGGTAGTTTCAAGAATGTGACATGCTCTTGTCAACATATCAGTAACAATAAATAAATGAAAGGGTTAAAATGCATATAAAATTCATAAATGTACACTTTGACTTGACCTGCAGGTCCTCCAGACGTTCCATCATGCTATACCTTTTAAAGGAACTTCTATCAAGTCCAGCAGATTACATGCAATTCGTGGGAAAGACAATGCGGACCTTATATATGATCCTTGATCAGAGCAACTGCAGAACAACGACTCTACTCCAGGCAGGTTCACTCTATTTGACGAAACAAATCTTATACAGCTTGTATTCCTTTTACAGACCAATTGAAAAATAGTTACTTGTCAAAACATGGGCATTAGTGCAGTCTCTGGCTTTATGTATAAAGCAAATAATACAATGTTGCTTATATCTCTACATATACATATTTCAGGAAAGTCAACCAATGCCAGTGATGCAGCTGTTCCCTCCTGCCAATCCACATGCCCTTGCCAACGACCACAACTACTTGAAGTTAACTCCACAAGATCAGTACTTGAAAGATGAAATGGTTAGTTAATTCCATACTTTTCAATTCAATATACATACATGCATCTGTATTTACACAATGTGCTCCATTGAAACAATGCATACGGTTACAATAGAGTGCATTGGCTCAGTGACTAGAACGTTGGACTCTCAATCAAGAGAACCCGGGTTCGAATTCAGTGCTGCTGTGTTGAACCTTGGGCAAGTTCGTTCACTCTACGTTGCTCCAGTTCACTCAGCCGTATGAATGAGTACCTGGCTATAGACAGTGGTGGATATTTGTGTACAAATAGCCTTTGTGCATTAATTGCGGCATGTCTGAAAGCTTCCCAGAGAAGTTGAGATGGTGCTCGATCAAACAAGTCTGCTAGGGAGTAAAGTGTAAAGTGCTTTGAGCAGTCATCAGGACTGGATACTGCGTTATTATATAAGAGATTACTTTTTATAAACATTACATCGTCACAGCACAGAGTCCAACTTACAAACCATTGTGCAATGCAGCTCTGAGCATTTCATTTGAAACTAAAATAAAACAAAATTAAAACTTGAAACAAAGAGGGGGTTTGTTGTATTGCAATTAATATCAGACTAACTGGTGATAATACAACTATATAGCTTTTTTAAAGCTGCAATATCAGTTCGATTTTTATGCTCCTCGCTTTTCTGACTAATTTCCCAAAAATCAAAGCTATCAATTATCCATTAAAATATCCTAGTTCATTGGTGCACTTGTGCTACTTCGTTTTGTAGAAATTAATAAACAAACTGCGAACTATTTTGAATTTGGTTTTGAGTTGAAGGAGTCGAAACTAGCAACACTTACTTGGACATGCATCTGGAAGTGGAAACTTCATATAATAATATCGTGTTCGCGAATTTGGGCGAGACTGACCTCTGACCCTCAAGATTGGTGCCTTGATCAAGCCGTTTTTGTTGATAGTACAGTGTTCGCAAGTGTTTATACAACACGTTCTTATTTTATGGCATTTACGCCGGCGATGGGATGTTCCCGGACATATGCCACCGACTCAGCAAAAAAGGGCCAAATTACGCAGACAACGACAGACAGTCAGTATTCGCGTCAGATGGTTTATTTGGGAAAAAACAGTATGGATTTGTGGAACAACATAACTCACAAAAGAAAGAGCTGGAGTAAGACTAAGAACAGATGCTGCGTTCGCAAAACTTCTTCTAGAGAAGTTAGTAATTTCAAAGTAGTCAGCTTGAGCCACGCATATTTATTCGTATGAATATAATATTATGTTGCTTATTATGTTCACAAAACCACCACCCCTCAATACTGTGAAAATGTCCATAACAATAGTATGTAGGCCTTCGTAACATGTATCGATAGATGTGAGAGAGCAGAGAAGTACCGTTACAATACAAAGAATTGCAGCCCATGTTTTGTTAAGTTACAAATCCTCTTGTACATGTAAATTATAGAAGTTCTGTTTTAGTTGTTTTTTATTTTGGTCTTTCAATTTATCAATAACATGCATTTGGTAATTTATACTTCTACATTCATACCTTTTGTAGAAAAATGTTGTAAATGTTGTTTTCCGTTTCATTTAATTAATTCACTTCATCTCACTTTGCGCGATTCAATTTAAATACAGTCAGGGTTGACAGCTAAGTTTCTGACAGGACAGTTTACAAATTGTTTGCACGTTGATGACACTGAAGCAACAGAGGCTTCGCTTCAAGGAACATACTTTCCCAGTCAGAAACCTCTAGTTAATAACCACAGTTGCAAGTAGTTGAAAGGCCGTAATAATTTTTGTTTGTTAAATCAAGCCAGGAAATCCATAATATAATGCCTTTGTTGCTCTCATAAGAGACAAGAAGAACTGCTGGAATCTTCTTCTAAAGACTTACGGTGACTCAGCCAGCCTTTAGACAAGTGTAGCCAGCTTCCAGTGGCACCTTGCAGTCCAGCTAAAGAACAAAGGGGATATTGATCATTGAACAATAACAGGTGGTAATCCACCCTCTGAGTAAACAGTAGAACTTTGTGGATACTGCCAGGGGTTCACCCACTGCCAGCCAAATGTCCTCCTCATTAATTAGCAGTGTTAGATGAATGGCACATTGAGACCACAACTAAGGCATTGGGTATTTTGCATGGTTTACTATTTAATTCATAAAACTTTGTTTTGTTGAACTGTCAGTGAAAAATTGCAAAACTTTTTATTTATTTTATATTTTTCGAATAAAATTAGTTTGACTTTATTTCCTGTAACCTTCTTTCCAGCCCATCTGTGTTCTACCTGTACTTAGTTAATAAGTTGACACTTGTAAATTGTCTAGTTGTTTGTTATGTACTACACTTTTACAATATATATACAATAATAACTTTGCCACTCTCATATCATTGTAATTGTTTCACAACTGGGCAAATGACCTTTTCACTCGCGAGTGCTGGGCAAATGACATTTTGGCAACATATGTTTACCTGTTAATGAAATTAAAAAGTTTACAAGTTACATACCACACACATATGTAATATTATATATATATATTGACGGGTAGTAGTGCTGTCAAACCATGTTAATTTTCACAAATAATCTGACTCATTCCATATTCCAATTCATGACTTTGTTCGACAGCTTCAACACAAAGGCGCGAACTACCTCAACATCACTGCAGCCGTCACATATGACAAGATCTGTGTTGGCTCTATCGAGCATCAGTGTTCGTAGCAAAGGCAGCTCAGATGTCCAGTCACTTCCTGAGGCTGGATGCAGCTCAGGACAGTTAGAACAAACGTAAGTATTAAGTGATGCTGCTATGCAAACGTTATATAGTAAAGCCCTGCGCGGGCTGGAAATTTGAGCCCGCATCCGCCCCGCAACTATGTAATTTGACCCGCAGCCCGCCCCGCGTATTACAACTCAGCCCGCATATTTTGTCACATCCTAGCCCGCAGCCCGCCCCACCCCACAGTAACTTGGCCCGCAACCCGCCCCGCAGTAATTAGTCAAAAGTCAGCCCGCACCCGCCCCGCAGCCCACAAAAGATGACATGGAATCATTAAAAATATATCTTTATTAATCATTGTTGTTTACAATGTTAACAAATGCAAGGCGCTGGGTGACAACCATGTCGTACTTGGAATTCCATCTCTAAGACAAATAGAACCATTGTCATTATAATGTAAATGCCCGAAGGTGATAAGCAGACCTGGGGCAAAGTAAAGGTACGAGTACAAATTTAACGTATTTTAAAATTATTAATTAATCTAATTGATATAATTCAGCACAAGTGAATATGCGATGGCACACTGCTGGCATTCATTTCAGTGGCATCCTATGATCTTATAATCTATTTGCCATTGTACTGCATGAACATGAGTTGTTCAAAGGGTGAGTCTGGTGCACAAAGGCAGTGTTGCAATTTGCCATCTGCTGATATTAGAAGTTTGCAATTTATATTTTCTGATCGTAGACTACTGATTGTTGAGAGGATTTTTACATGTCCATATAACAGGCTCAAAATCCCCTCTGGACCAGACTACTGGCACCGGATAATACTAGTGTAGAAGGCAGTTTGACTTGAGCCATCTGACTTCTACAGAGGAAGACTGACAGTTCTTGTTCTTAGCAGTTAGCACTGTCAGCCAGTGCCAAGTGGCAGAGTCTCCTGTCACCACACATCAAAGGCATTTCCTGTCTAATTAGTGGGGTAACTGCTCTTTATGGACATCCTGGTGGCTTAATTACACAAACAGATTGATGGCCTGAACTGATACTTCCATCTGGAAGAAGCCACTAATCACACCTGACTGAAGCTGGCAAGGCAGGCCAGCACATGTTATCATAACACTGTTTAAACACAAACAAAAGGGCAATCTGGTAATCCCCTATTAACTAGCTCAAAGAATGTCCCACCTTTGAGTAACTGGTGACCATTAATGAGTTACAAAAATCAACCCGCAGTAGCCCACATGTAGAAATTACTAGCCAGCAGATCGCCCCGCCCAAATTGAAACTTAACCCGCACCGCACTGCAACAACAAAAAATCCAGCCCGCGGACTGCCGGCCAAAACCCGCCCCGCGCAGGGCTTTAATATATATAAATCATAGCATAATAATTGGAAGATATGCAAACATATGTGATTGGGTTTAATAATTATGTTTTATTCTTACTAATCTTAGGGTACTTACACCATCTTTGGTTGATAAGGCTTTTGTGAAACTTTCAATTACATTATACATTTAATTTGCAGTTAAATTTTTTAACATAATGGTCTATTTATTTAATTTGGAATATTTATGTTGCAAACATAAATTCGTATATACAGTGCAAGTATATTCCATTAGCACCCCCCTCCCCCGTCTTCCGATATCACCACTCCATCCAAGCGGCTGAAGTTATAGTTATGGCGGCTCAGTAGCGCCAAAATTTAGACTACACCATTTGGTTCGGCCAGGCTCAATTTCTGGATCCACCCCTGTATGTGAATGTGTTGTTTGTCTGCATGAGGATTTTGCAGTAATGGGTGTCCTCGTTAAATTGCATATTGTTGTTAGAAATGCATGTGAATTAAAGTAAGACAATGTAAAGTACAAACATTTTATTGAAACTATTTGATAAGATTGACTACAAAATTATGAAAAGCACAATACAACTACAGGTACAATCACTGCACTTGATGTGTATAATGTAATAATTTTTAATATCACATACACATCACATGCACATAATATGCAAAGCAACAATAGAAACAAAAATTAGGAAGAGGTTGAACAAATGTCAGGTACATATAAAAAACAAACAGTTATTTTTATCATGATTCTTTGTTGCAAAAAAACAACACTAGTTAGTACATGTGATATCAAATGCTAGTTGTAGTTTATACATGCCTTATATGTTTACAACTGACAAAACAAAATTAGTGACTAAACAATGATGTGTATTTAACAAAAAAAATTAATACCCATAAAATGTAAACCAATGAGAAAAAATTACTTACAAAGATGTTTAGTTGAACTTAAAATAGTGACTGGACTAGACAGGGTCATCCCTATGTGACTGAGAATTACATATACAATCACTACATGCTACATTGCTCCAGTTTACTCAGCTGTATGAAGAGTACCTGCTACAGACAGTGGTGGATAGTCTTCGCATATTAATTTCAGCTTAATGCTTCCCAAGTCAAGATGGTGTTTTCGATTTAACAGGTCTGCCAGGGAGCCAGTAAAGTGCTTTGAGCAATCCTGAGGACTGGATAGTATACAATATCAAAACTAACCTTACTCAAGTGTTGTTTAATTATCATGAGAAATGAAAATGTAATGTAAATTATTTGTGAAAACATAAAACAGTGATAAAAAAAGAATAATTTAGAAAGATGATACATGGCATGAAAAATATATAACAGTCCTCATGATTCATAGATAATTTAAACAAGTAAAATGCTGCTGTCAGTGTATCAACAGACTGTTGCTGAAAAATGTAAAAAGGCTTTCAATACCATTACTTCATCACAAACTTGTGTTGTACATAACAAGTGCCTGGTGTATGTTGCAAGAACTCAGCTGGCTGCCACTGACTATCAGCAACACAAAGACAATGAAACCCTACCACTGTAACCATACTGGATAATTCATGTATTTTTTCATGGACACTGGTAAAAGTTATAGTTGAATTGAATAAAAATACCTTGTATTATTGACTTTTGATAAATGTGTCGTCACATATAAAAATATCATACATGTCAGAGCCATGCTAATTGTCACTTTTTCTCCGGTATAGGTAGATGCAGATGTACAGCAAAAAGTCAGGAAGCTGGTATGCAGTACTATCAAAGATAACGATGTAGTTCACCGAAGAATGCTCGACACTGAACCTCTCTCACAGCATTGAAAGTTGTTGCCCGAAGACTCATGCCATAACTGCCAGACCCTGGCACCCACCTTTCCATCACCAATTGCAGAGCTAATCAGGCGTCACTTCATTCTTATGTCGAGCAACCTGCATTCTACATTGGTTTCCAGTCAGTCAAGCTAACTGACTGATCTGGAAGCCAGTGTAACCCCTTGGCACTGGGGAATCTGTCATGGATGCAACTCAAGACACAATTGGGATCACTCGGTGGACATTCACATGACAAACTGTTAATATGCAGCATATTGCATGGCTGTAGAATCTTGTCCGAGATCCTGGACATACAACTGCCCAGTATGCCATATTAACTTTGAGAGCTAGTAGTACTAAGCACACTAGTTCAATCTCCTGTAAAGAAAAGCATATATTCAGTAAACAAAAACAGGCATCATAGTAGTGTTGGGAGGAAATAATTATGGAGTTGTTCATTGTCATAATCAGAAAATATAAAATCATGTTTCATGTATGATCTGCAGCATTTCATAAGAAAAAAGGCAGCAAGAAATGTTATACTACAGCTGCATCTATACATGTTGATATCTTACTTCTTAGGAACAGTCAGTGTTTACCGGGTGGAGAAAGGGGGTGGGTTGATACAGCATGCAGACATTAGTGGATTATGCTATTTTTCAAAACGGTGACAAATTTTAACTATTTTTCTTTACTAGGTGTTCATTGTCATTACAGCAATTTTAAATTGTTCAATTTCATTACAATGACGCTTGATTTTAGTCAATATTATAGACTGATTTTTTAATTCTGCTAATCAGTAAAGTGCATTTTCTTTTTTTTTCAGTATATAAATTCATGTAACTGTCCGTCATGTGTAACTACTACACATCTCCATGTTGTTTGACATTTTAAGCCTGAGGTTTAATGGTCAAGGTGAATGTTGGAAATGACAAAATGAGGTGTATTTTCTAACAGTGTATTTTCCTCGTCAAGTTTTCAAAGGTTCATAATATGTATGTCTACCTTCTTCAAGAATGAATCATTTATTTTATCAATTTATTTTAGGGTCATCGCCATATGCTAAATACTTTTTAAAGGTGTATTAATATGTCTTTGTTGATACACTGGGTATAATATACAAGTGCAGAAGTCAACCTAGTTTTTCATGTCCAAGATGTTATTATTAAAATGTGTATGAAAACAAATGTATATTTAAATGTGCACATTAAAATATTGGTGTCCTGTAACTTACGCTATTATTTACTCCATAACAAGCTTCTTTGTGGACAGTTCCTGTTGATAACATTTGTGCTGTACCTTAGGCCCATGAAGAAAGAAGAGACACAAAAAAAATGCATCCTGCCTGTTTACTGTTGTTTAAAAAAAAGTGTGGTTGTGGACAATGTGGTGGATAACGTAAGTTACAGTGTCCACCATTTCACGTCCAGAGTGCTCTGATTATTCTTAACATTTTAAAAGTCTTGGTTTCTGATGAGGTACTAGCATACATCAGTCAAGCAAATTTTGATTTCTGAAGTGTTTTACATTCTCATAATTTCATACCATGTAACTTACATCATGAACTTCACTTGGCATTGCGCCACATAACAGTGAGTAAAGATATCTTATTTTCTTTAATTTTAGGTGTAGATGAATTTTGGTTACCGTCTAAGACATTGTTTTTGCTGTCCAGTCCTCTTTTGGCCCAGTATTGTGCTTCACCTATATATATTTACCCAGACACATATATAATGTAATATAAATAATAATTCACGAGTAAGGAGCTGTTAGGTTTCTTTTAAACTGGTTAATGGTCAGGAGTATTCTAAGTTTATGAAGTAGGGTATTCCAGAATACTGGTCCTGAATAATTTATTGTTAGGTTTCGAATGTTTGTTCTTACATTTAACACATATAAATTTGCCAAACCTCTTACAAATAAGCCTGCTGGTATCCATTGACAAAGAAAACTATTATTTCATCAAGGCAGTATCATATTTGCCAGGGACGTACAAACTACTAAGCTCATATGGTTATTCGCATTTACCTTTAATCCTACAGTCCTTTTAGTTTAATGTTAAGATAACTCACCTTTCTTTGTATAGAGACTTGCTCTTTTCCTCCAGCTTCTTTCCGCACTGGGATAAGTATTCCTCTAGACTCCCCAGTGTAAATTTGGGTAGTTGGTGCATACCACCATGCACGTCCCTATACATGTTATACTGCGGCATTTTCATGCTGAGCTCCTCTTCATTAACCTGTAAAATGAAAAACAATGATATCATCCCAAGTTATGTTCAATATGTGACTAAGATAAAGTATAGTGGCTTTGGAGTAAGACTGCTCATGATATAGAAGAAAGCACTGTGATCAGGCTGGGCTGGTACCCCCGCATCCCTTTCGATAGTGTATGTTACTCCAAGGGTTTGTGCTGGTTTTTATGAAATATAAAAACACACCCTCCCATCTTTAGGTAAGGTAAGGATGCATTTTATTTATCCCAACAGCAGAAACAAATTATGCAGAGAGTGTGCCTAGTGTAGTGGTTAGCACATCCGCCTGGCATGCCAGTGCTCTGAGTTCGAAACCTGGACCGAGCAGGCATGATATTTGGTGTAAAAATCTGGCTCTCAAAATTGGGGACTGTGTATCCCTCGTGACTCGGTAATGTCGGTCCCGTCTCAATTTGGGACGTAAAAGAACCACTGAGGACGACAAGCACCCTGGTAGTGACCACCCTCAGTGCCAGCATATAAAGAATGAGACCTCATAAGACCATTACATTGTAACCACAATAATACAGACTAGTCAGTTAATAGAACATTGGCAAGCGCTGGAGACAACTAGAACTACAAAATATGAAAACAAATACTAAGATACAAATTTTACAATAACAATTTACATAATGTCAACAAAATATAAAACAAATCACTGTGTGATGGGAGACTCCACACTATTATTATTTTTAAAGTTTAATAATAGGACATTGTTACATAGCCGAGCATCAGAACCGTGTGTGCCAGTGATAAATGTCTGAGCACTAAACGCGCATGCGCTTATTGTGGCTTCTTTCCGGTGCACGGACGCGGAGCAGCAAGCCGAGCATCGGAACCGCGTATGTCAATGATAAAGGTCCGAGCACTCAACACGCATACGTGTGCATGTTGTGGTGCTCGGACACAGCGCATCGGAACTGTGTTCATCGGTGTTATAGCTGGTCCGAGCACATTCCCGACCGCGCTGCGTTTCAGTTCTCCCTTTGTCTCGGATTCATTGCGTTTCAGTTCTCCCTTTGTCTCGGATTCATTACTTATCGAACTGCTTACTAAAATAGGTCTACTAACATATACATTGAATATATACTATAATTATCTAGGTAATGCTGCCAGTCATTTGCACGACGCAACATGATTATAAGAACATTTATGTGTTCAAATGATATAAACAAAACTTTGTTTACTATTTTATGATGGAGTTTTCATAAATATATGCTATTAGAAAATGTGTCTCTTACAACAATATGTTCCAAATGGTGTTAGGATTTGACAGATATTATAGTGCTACTGAAATGTTTATTTACAGTAATCTGCTTATTGTGTTCCTGGTATTAGAACTTTTGACATATAGATTTACATGCCGGTTATAGTTCTAAATTATATTTTTATTGATGGTTCAAGTAGCAGCAATATTTTACTTACTGGCCATATGTAACTATTGCCATAATTGAACACTAATGCATTTGTATGTTGTGTGGAGTCTGCGAATAAAGCATATTATTATAAATAAAATATACTTTTAGTACACCTATAGCCATAGTAATTTGTAAAAGCAATTGCTCAAAGCAATGTAGTCTAATTACAGCATATACATGCACATAATTGCCAACAAAATATAAACGGAATAAAACTATGGTATCATAATTACACGAAAAGCATAAGTATTGGCAAGGACATACATAACTATTTTAATGTAGGCCCTATATGTGTGGGCAATAGTAGTTTTGTAAAATATGTATGTATGTATGTAAATAAAGAAGTCATTATTATTATTGTTCATGTTATTATGCGGGTGCGTGCCCAAGGGAGTTTTCTCGTTGCCCAGAAACCCCCCAAGAAATCCCACACTATACGGCAGTGTACAGTGAATGATGGCATGCAACATCCACCGTTACTGTGATACCCATTTGGGAACCCACAAATATATCTATCCTGGGTACGCCTCTGTTATGTGTTCTACATATAATGATATACTAGTTATGATGAATTATGACAACAGCAGAGTAGAAACACCAGAAGACGATTTTATTGAAATAATGCATACAGATGTGTGAAAGAACATGTTAAGTAATGCTATAAATACAATCACAGTTGCGTAATAGCATCAGTGTCTAAGTACTGACACTATAAACCCATTAGCCAGCTTAAATATATGTAAATACATTACATATAAATAGTAATAGGACTATCTAATATTTACTTTAGGCTATCTTAATTAACAATAAAATAATTATAAAATATCAAATGAAAATATTAATTTAATCTTTAAAACGCCACTGGCTTAAGGTCACAGGCTCCATTTGAAATGTTATATTTTAATTATCAGTCATATGTTAAAAACTACTCGTCATAGATTAAAGTTGCATTCTGAGTTACACAACTATGTTTAAGGTGTATGTACAACCTAAACAATAATGTCAATATATACTTATTTGAGTATACTTGCTTCCGTATATGTCACTTTGGCATTTGATGTTATTTGATAAATTACGCTTTTGCAAAAAATAAACATGACATGCATACGTAATTTTAATTTGGATCTTAGAATTACATATTGTGTGAACGAAAATTTATATGGAGTTGAAACTAATTAATTGCACAACTTAATATATTATTGGTCATAATTAGTTTATAAAATGTGATTTTCAAAGGATGTTCCGTATCGCCAACGTTGATCCCAAATAAAACTACGCCATGCTCAATTGCCATATTTAGGGGAAGCGAGAGCAAACACGTGATGACTGGCGCATGCCCGTTCAATGCTCGGATCTTTAACGCTGAGGCACACGGTTCCGATGCTCGGCTACGCAACCACTTCGTTAATAATATTCAATTAATTGTACACGTTATAGTACGAATAAATATTAGTATTGACAGTTTTCGAAACATCATGAATTATCGCTCACACACTGTACCAACCTACCTGACAATCAATTCGCGTTTTCTGGCAGACTGCTTGGCACTTCATTTCTTCCGTTCATCTTTGAGTTCTTTTAAACTCCAACATTGATAAAAACAGGTCATAACGTGGGTGAAAATGCTTCATATAAGTATTCTGTACACTACGACGTGACGTTGGTGACTGACAGCAAGGCCTGACCAAAGCAATTATATAATTGCTTTGGCCTGACTTGCAAGGGATACTTCAGTATTTGCAAGTTGGTGTAGTTCGCTAGGGGGCAGCACATCTTAGCTTAGCTTAGGTCACTGAGTCCAATTTGTGCCAGATAATCGTTTCGAGAACTTCGTTTCTAGAAAATATTTGGGAGAAAATTTTTTTGAGAAAATCTTTTGGATAAATATTTGACCAAACGCCATTCTAGTTAATTATTTGACAAAAATCTTGCACAATGACAGCGTAAAGGGATAATCGAAAGTCAGAAATCAACAATGTAGCATTGTGGAATTATGGCCCTAATATCGTTCCATAGTACAACCCCCGTAACGTCACGCGAATTCGAAAGAAATGCCAGCGCGCTATGGCACCTGAAAACCTTCATGTGGGCCAGTATGGGCCACGATCGTCTCTCCTCACTTGCACTAATGCACATCCACTATGATGTTCCTGTTGATGTCAATCAAACGGTGAATAACTTTGCAGACCGTTTCCCAAGGAAACGGCAACTAAAGAGTCTCCTGTATGAAAGCTAATGTGCCACCAAGGCAGCCGAACACTTTCAAGTGAATCGATCTGAATGTGCCAAGACCATATGTCTTCACTACCCCTTCTGTAGCACATTAATTGTGATATCCCTATTAATTTCAATCAAAAGCAACAATTTTCGCATATCGAGCCATTAAAGAACCTCTTATATGAACGTTGAATGTCGTTACAATTGTATTTTTAATTTTGCATATGTGGCAGTAGGTTTGCCGTTTATTTGTGACATCATTCACATCAATACTGGTCGTGAAGTCGAGTATATAATACCTTGGTCTGCTTAAAAACATCGATCTGTTGTTATATATATGCCTAACGACATATTTGGTCAACGAATGTTGTCGTTAAGAATATGTATAACAAAATATAAAAAACGAACCCCCCCCTCAGCAAAACCTGGTTACGGATCTGCTTAATACAAACATATAATTATACGTAAGGCCTAAGTATATAATTTCAAGTTTAAAGACTACCTCCCTACACGCACGCACGCACGGACACTGAACCTGGTCGTACGTCCAACTTATCCAACTAACGGTTTACAATCGAGTCCCAAAAAAGCACGTGGTGAAATTTGTTCCATGGTGGCCCCCAGGTGGCGCCACATCTCACTGTTTCGCACGTTTATCTGTTGTCCACGGGATTCCGGCGCGTTGACGATGTAATCTGATAGCGTTCGTGGAACGCGAGAAGTCATTAAATTAGACTAGTTGAAAAAACGTCGACATGACACAATGTGCGGACTCTCTTGGTCTCGGTGCAGTTTCCTAGATATTTGCTGTAGGGCCTACTGGTGTAACAGTCGCCTTTAATACCCCCCCAAATGTGGTGTGCGTGTGTGGGCCGGGCCTACTGGTGTTACAGTAGCCTTGTACCGTCCCTTACATTATACCTGCCAACTTTTTGTTGAAATCCGGGAGATTCATCAGCGGTTCAACACGCTTACCGTGTCGATCTGTCTCGTCACGCTGTCTCGGATCTTGACATTGGCAGACTAGGGGGTGAGTGCTGTTGGAGATTTTTCGCCAGCAATTCAGCGGCTCAGCACATCTCAGCACGTCTCTCCTCTCGTGGTGTCGCGATATCTCGAACTCGAAGACGGGGTCACTTGGACATTTTCACAGAAAATCCGGGAGATTTGCCTGTATTCCGGGAGGTACATCCAAAATCCGGGAGTTGGCAAATACACCTACTTAAATACATATCGGTGCATTGCGAAGTGCCTAAGAGAATTGTGTTTATCATGCCTATGTCGGAGGGCATCCGCTTGGAGGAAGATACCCACAAAGAGAGGTTCTGCTACACCGGTGCCGTTTATTGTCATAGGGTGACTTGTAAATATATAGTCTAAACCGACACATCCAGGCTGCAGCCAGTAGTTGCCGTGGATGCTTTGCAGCAGGCGTTCCAAGTAATCCGCATTTAGCACAAGACACCCGTAAAACAAAAACAATAGCCGTAAAAAAATACTGTGTTAATTGGTTCGTCGTTCGCACTAACCCACACATTTGGTAGGCTGGTTGTGTTCTGGCCCTCCCCCGCCCGCAATACTCGCTCGAAGAACATTATATTGGTTGTTCTCTGGCACTCGCTTTACTTGGTGCTCTGTAGGCGCTATGCTTTGGGCATGATCGTCGTATTTCCAGGAATGCTTCCCACCCTAGCTATACCATACACATTTTTGGCTCATCAGCAATACCCACAACCCATTGTCCTTATGTAAAAAAAATTACAATGCAGGCCCGGGCCATCACATAGTAGGCACCGACACAATTAGAAAGTGATATCGTACGCAGCCTACATAATTAACTCCTAACTGTGTCGTGTTCGTGTTACTTGATAAACCACACAAACTGTTTAGAGAAGCTCATATAGGCCTGTAGTAGCGAGAACCCTTATTATGCCAAGCAGGGATGTTATCGGAACCGATTCCGACTCATTGTTGCCACTTATAATTATATCATAAGCGTCGAACCGAGGGGGGACTTGCGGGGACTGAGCCAATATTTTGGTGGGGAGCTGGATATATGATTAGCCCCCTCCCCCAATATTTAAGAAAGGTTACATTTTGGGATGCAATTGGGCTTTTTTGCAGAGCTTCAATGTAGGGTCTTTTTTGGGGAGCGTGAGGTGGCTGCAATTGGAGGTGTTTTGGAGAGCCTGAAGAAGGGCTTTGTTTGAGGGGCCTCAAGGGGATGCAATTGGAGTTTTTGGAGAGCATCAATGTGGTTTTTTTGGGAGTCTCAAGGGAGGTTCATTTGGAGGTGATTTTTGAAAGCCTCAATATGGTGGTTTTGGAGGAGCATCGAGGGGGTGCAAATGAAGGTTTTTTGGTAAGTCACTGCCAAATATTCACCACGTTCCGACGCCAATGTATATATACAGAGCTGTAACGGGCGGAGGAAAGACTAGTCCCATGCCAAATGATCATGCAAGTTCTGTCAACAACTTCACTGGTCCTCTTTAACCTTGTGTATCATTTGAGCTGCGTGTCAAAAGTATATGGGTTTTAGTTTCTGCGTGTTCCCCGTTTTCTCTCCAAATCTGTCCAGAAATATAATACCAGCGCCTACGTAATTTCCTATGTCCTTTATTGTCCAATTGCACCGTTTCCTTTTTTGTCCTCCTAGATCGTTTCAAATTCCTTGTCCTACTACATCATTTCCTAATTATTTCGTTTCCTAATTGTTTCCTTGTCCTAATTCATCTTTTCGTAATTGTTCCCTTGTCCTACTACATCGTTTCCTAACTATTTCATCTCTGGTCTTACTTCATCATTTCCTAATTGTCCCTTGTTCTACTTGGGCCTACTACATTGCGCACGCTTGCGTGCGCTCGCGTGCGCTCGCGTGCGTGTGTGTGTGTGTGTGTGTGTGTGTGTGTGTGTGTGTGTGTGTGTGTGTGTGTGTGTGTGTGTGTGTGTGTGTGTGTGTGTGTGTGTGTGTGTGTGTAGTATATTCTATATGGTGTGTATGTATATAAATATATATATGTATTATTTAAAGATGTGGTCAAGAGAGATTTAAAAGACTACGGCATCGATCCTCTACTCTGGCAGACTTTTGCTGAGGACAGAGTCATCTGGCGAGCCTGTCTCACTGGCGGTTCAGCAAATGACATCGAAACTTATCAGATAAACCAGGAAACCAAGCGTGCGAGACGTCATGCCAGAAATCCAAGTCAACCTACCTGATGCAGCTACAACAAGCATTGTCTCTCGATACAGACGCTGGCCTATATCTATATATGTATATACATATATATATATATATATATGTATATATATATATATATACATATATATATACATATATATATATATATACATATATATATATAAATATATGTAGAGGCCATATATACATTATTTATAATTGCACCCCCTGAGGCTCTCCAAAAAAACACCTTGATGCTCTCCGAAAACCTCCAGTTATACCCCCTACCTTGAGGCTCGTAAAAAACCACATTGAGGTTCTCATAAAACCTCAAATTACATCCCACTTGAGGCTCTTCAAAAGCCCACCTTGAGGCTCTCCGAAAACCTCCTATAACCGCATTGAGACTCCTCAAAAACCTCCAGCTGCACCCCCTTCTTGAGGCTAGCCTAAAATACGGGGGTTCCCCCGGTTCCGTCCGACGCCTCAGTATATATCCGATTTGGACGTTTTGATTGTATTGTCCGTCTGAGCTGTGAATCGGCGTGACGCAAATGCAGGAGTGAATGATACACCGCCGTGAACCGGCCGTCTAAACCTCCAGGCTACACGCCACTGGAACGATTCCGACATGGAAGCAGTGTCAATGTGTGATCTCGTCCCACGATGTGGTTGCAGACGTGTACGTTTTTATTAAACTGCGGACTTCCACCAATCTCTCGTAACACCAAACTCGTGCTTTGTGCGTTTAGATCCCGTTTCCAAAATCTATGTTGACATGAAACGTACAAGTTCTATCAGTTGCTGTCCACGGGCTAGTTGCACCTTCAATGTGTATTCGGTTTCATATATATTACATTTTTTTATTGAACCTACAAAGTACACGACATAAAACCAACTGAAGCATAAACGTAATAATAATAATTATTATTATTATTGGATATCGTCTCTTTTAAGAGGCTCTGTACCCAGCAGGTTTTCAGTTAGGTAGAGAGAGACCTTCAGAAGATAGTAAGGGCTCGATCTAGTCTAAGTAGCGATAAACGTGGGAATTATTTGGACACTGTTTAACTGATGCCAGTTCTTTTAGTTCTACGAGTTTGGCAAGGTTCCGCGCTTTCTTCAGATTGTTTAGCTACGCAATCTCTTTAATTTATCGTGCTTTGTGCGGTTTCATTCCGGTGATAACCAAAGTAAACTATAGCCGTCGTTTTACTTATTGACTCCGGCCTCGATGGGTGTTGATGCTCTCAGTGGGACGTCAGCGAGTACGTAGTGTACCTAGAGGGCATAGGCATACTCAAAAGCAGAACACACCAGCGTTCAAGATGTCGCGATGTGAGTCGACGCAACCCAGTAGCTTGGCCTACCGAATCATGTACTTCGGCGACTTGACGATTTTAAGCCGCTTTAATCAATTGTGTCCCGCCACAGCGAATCGGGTACAAACTCACATAGGCCTACTCTGGGCCAAAAATAGCTGTCTACGTCATGTCCAATAAATGTTGTGATTTTAGCAGAAAAACAGACCTTATAATTTCAACTTTCAATGTCCAGTTTATCTTCCTCGACACATAATCAAAACATAATAAAATACAAACATTAACAAACCACAGATTAAAAAAACCAATAAATTATGTGAGTTAAAATTTCCTGGTTTCTCAAAACGTCGGTTTTAAAGTTTGCATCCAATTTTGTAATAAATAAAAAACTATTGACGATATCTCAACAAATGAACTATAATTTTAAAGTTAATGATATGTGGAATTAAAAACAGTACAAAACTCCATTTCGCAATTTTGCGAATGAATACCCACCTTGTGGAGGAAATATTTAGCAAAGATAGACTGGAATAACACACTGAAGAATAAGACAGCAACAGAATGCTGGAATATCTTAAAGAATGAAATAGAGTGCATCGTAGATAAATTTGTTCCCTTCAAAAAACAAGGGAAACGGACCAGAAAGAAATACTTATCGAAAGAAGCCATTAGAAAATTAAGTACAAACAAAGAATGTGGAAATCATATAGACGTACTGGAAATGACGAAGACTACAACATTTATAAAGAAGCACTAAACCAAGCTACAACTGAAATGAGAAATTCGAAGAAAAGTTACGAAAAAAAATTAGCTTGTAATATAAAACAAGACAGCAAGAGTTTTTATGCATATGTTCGTAGCAAACAGAAAGTTCAGGATAAGGTCGGTCCTTTAGAAGATAGTGTTGGAAATATAATGTCAGAGGGATTCTTAACGGAAGAAGACCTGAATGAGTATTTTAGTTCAGTGTTTACCAGGGAAGATATTAGTTCACTGCCAGTACCAGAGGCTAAGTTCAAGGGGGCAGAATCAGACTATTTAGGACAGTTAATTGTAACACCGGAAATGGTAGCTAAGAAAATTAGGGCTATGAAGGATAATAAATCATCTGGAGTGGATGGGATTCCGCCCAAACTACTATTGGAAATTGTAAAACAAATTAGCATACCACTTGCCACAGTTTTTAACTTGTCATTAGAAGAGGGCGTGGTTCCCTTAGAATGGAAAGAAGCGAACATTATACCGTTATTTAAAAAAGGTTCCAGAAACAAGACAGAGAACTACAGACCAGTGAGTTTAACGTCAGTGAATTGCAAATTATTAGAACGACTAATTAAAGATCACATGGTGGATTTTCTTGTTAAACATAACTTGATAAACCCATCTCAACATGGGTTTCTAAAAGCGAGGTCATGCTTAACAAATATGTTATGTTTTTTGGAAGATATCACTAAGTGGGTAGACGAGGGATCACCAGTAGATATCATCTACCTAGATTTTCAGAAAGCTTTCGACAAAGTGCCACATCAAAGGTTACTGCTTAAACTAAAGGCCCACGGCATAGGAAATGGTTTAATTAGCTGGATAGAAAAATGGCTAATTGACAGAAGACAACGGGTAGTAGTTGATGGGGAGGCTTCAAACTGGAAATCAGTTTTGAGTGGGGTACCACAGGGATCAGTACTGGGACCTATATTATTCTTAATATATATCAACGATTTGGATGACGATATAACATGTAAGGTGTTGAAATTTGCAGATGATACAAAATTGTTTAGAAGGATTAAAAGTGATGGTGATAGACAACATTTACAAGACGATCTTGATAGGTTGATAATTTTGGGAAAGTCAATTTTGGGAAATGTAAATGCCTCCACACAGGACATGGGAACGAAGATGTACAATATACAATGGGAGGTTCTGTACTAAGTACTACTGTTAAAGAAAATGACTTAGGGTTAACCATTAGTGCTGATATGAAGGTTTCAGAGCAGTGCGGTATTGCTGCTTCAAAGGGAAATCAAATCCTTGGATTAATTAGGCGAAACATAACGTATAAGGAAAAAGAGCTAATAATACCACTGTACAAAACAATAGTTAGGCCTCATTTAGAATATTGTATTCAAGCGTGGAGGCCATATCGCAGGAAGGACATAGATATGCTAGAAAGAGTACAGAGGAGAGTAACTAAAATGATACCTAAACTGAGGGATCTTAGTTACGAAATACGCCTAAAAAATGTGGTTTAACAACACTGGAGACCAGGTGATTGAGAGGAGATCAGATAGAAGTGTTTAAAATATTGAATGGTTATTGATAGAAATATTTTTTTCTCAGTTAAGAAAGATAGAAGGACCAGAGGACATGAAGTTACATTAGTAAAGAAGCAGTGCAGATTATATATAAGAAAGTTCTCATTCTCACAAAGGACTGTAAATGAATGGAACAGATTGTCTGCTGATTGTGTTGGTGCTAGTAGCGTGAATATGTTTAAAAATAAAATTGACACATACCTTAAAAGGGCGGGATATACGTATATAAAAATTATTGGACTCTCGTTAAGCCGAAAGGCTTCCTTGTCCACCTGCCATCTAGAGTTAATTTTCTGAATGGCAATCTTGTTAAATCTTGTTAAGTCTTGTTGTGGGAGATCAAAATATTAGATACATACTATATTATCACCACCTCACCTCACCTACCCGTAACCGTGTGTGGTCGTTGGGGCACTTCTGACGATAATCGGACAATCTGTCGCCACCTCTGTCGGTCTTATGCTGCCATTTGTGTCTCGTAGAAGTCGAGGCCTGTCCATTCTTTGATGTTGTCCTGCCAATTCTTGTTCTGCCTGCCTCTTCTTCTCTTCCCTCTCACTGTGCCTTGGGATGGTTTTTACCAGGCCAGTAGATCGTGTGACACTTCCTTACCATCTCAGTTTGCCTCTTCTAACTCTACACAGGATGTCTTCGTGTTGTTCGATGTTTCAAGTGATTATATTTCTCACTTCTTCGTTTGTGACATGGTCTGTGTATGGGATGTGCAAGATTGTTCGGTGACATCTCGGGAGAGAAAAACAAACACCTGGGTAAGAGAGTACACAAAGGTCATAAACTTGATAGAACAAATCAGAAGACAGATGTGGATCTGGCTGGGCACATCATTTCCACGTATTTATTTTCTTTAAAACAGTGCTTTTTACGGTTGACAGTGCCCTGTCTTTTGGAACATTGTCACCCAGTAGAAATTTAATAAAAATGCCCTGTTCTAGCTGGTGGTATTCGAATAAGATAAATATCGAACAAGCCACAGCGCCAATCGTTGTCTTGTTCTGGCGCATGAAGTATACAATAAATGCATATCTCCCAGCAATTAAAAAAAAAAGTTTTGCGACGTTAATCATATTAAAGGTAAAAACGACACTTCGATTTTGTCATCGTTCTAGGCACGGCGACAAAACCAAACACAATTAAGCACGCGTCTCTCTTCCGCGCTGGAGGGTGTTGACCGTTGTTGGTGATCAGGCAGATCGACCGTAAGAGATGTGTACAACTAAAACAATAATTAGTAACATGATCACCCACTAGCAAAAAATATATGCATGCATTAATTATACGTGTGCTCAGAACACACATTCTTTCAGTAGACCCTGTTAATAAAAAACGAGCTGACTTTGTTTGGTTCACTGGGAGCAGGTTATGCAATTTAAAATTGCATTCTGAGATCGTCCACCTTTTAAATAAAACATTCAATGAATCAATCAATCAATGCCCATTACACGTACTATACATCACTTTTATTAACACAATATAAACTTCTTTCACATAGTAGACCTATGCAATTTAAGATAAAACGGCGCAAAAGATGAAACTGTATATATATCTGCGCGGTTTATTATTCCGCTGGCCGGACTTGGCGACCGGTAATTTTAGAAAAGCATAGTTTATCGAATAACATATCAAATGCCAGAGTGACATAGGCCTATATGGTAGCATGTATGATCAAATGGGTAAACATATTATTCATATTGTACAAACACTTTCTTAAAAACTATTTTAAAATGGTAAAGTTGGTTTACTCAGAATGCCACAATTGCACAGATTTAGCCATCAGCTGAACACACTGACCACTGTCCGTTTGCAAGAATCATGTCAGACATGTGACCTATGTTGATTCTAGTTCACAATGCTAGATCCCCTCTATAGATAGGCTTAGTAAATCGAGCTGAATTGTAACAGCTTTTCTAGATCGAACTTTACTCTGGAGTTCTTCTGTCTTCTAATCTTCTTCAGCCGAAGTCAAAAGTTCATCACTGTCATGTCATGGTCGCTTCCAGTATCTGCCCCAGGAAAGCTTCGTGTTTGAGCGATGTGAGCCAGTACAATCTTCTGGATGCTTTGTGTGGGGCCAAATATATTATAGGTTTGTCTAATGCTGCTTAAAATATTGTTTAAAACGGATCGTATCTCTATTTGGCCATATAGCAAAAACGGTGTTAATTAGATTGATATTTTTAAACCAAAAATGTAGGCCTAAATAATGACATTATCTTGCACAGACTTACCAAGGGAGCGTTTTCCAGAGCCTGGGACAAGGGCGACTTACATTTTGTCGTGATCGGGTTATTATCTAACCTGTCACTGTGCAGAGGCAACTGACGTCGTGAATATATTCGCCTAGTTCGATACATGATCATGAATTAGACCGGGAGTCAGTAGGTATATATAGCAACATTTTTGCCTCAGGATGTGTACGTATATCTGCCAATTCTCCCGTGAAATCCGGCAGATTTTTGGTGTATATCCCGGTCATCCGGAATACAGGCAAATCTTCCGGATTTTCTCCGAAAATCTTCAACAGCACCCCGCTCCCGTCGTCGAGTCAGCACGACACCACGGGAGACGTGCTGAGACGTGGTGAACCGCTAAATTTCCGGCAAAAAATCCACAACAGCACCACCCCCACCCAATTCCGATGTCAAGATCCGAGACAGCGCAACGAGAGAGCACGAAACGGGAAGCGTGCTGAACCACTGATGAATCTTTTGGATTTCGACAAAAAAATTGGCAGATAAAATTATATGCAACCGACGCACCTCACCGCACAGCACCGCACTGAACCGCACCGCGTATTCAGCGATCGAAGACGCTAATGATGTCTCAGTTTAAACCTCTGGGCATTATTCCAATTGACGAACTGAACAGAAGAAATCTATTACACCGTATCTTATTAGTGAAATAAACCGTAGAATACGCATGCTTTGCCAATCCCAGATGTTGCTGATTCTGACATCCTGGCGAGTGGGTTAAATGCACGCACGCACACACTGACGACGTTGTTGTAATTTAGTGTAGCATCTTCACTATTTAGTCCGTGAAGATGTGGCGCGCAGCTATACCAGATCTACCGATTATCTCCGTCTATCCTCAAGCCTCTGGTTTCCCAGGTAAGTCTTCGGAAATTATGCTTTCGAGTGTTGTCATAAACAGCTTGAGCGATATAGTGTCACCCTGTCGTACTCCTCTCTTGATGTTGATCTTGCTGCTTACTTTGTGTAGGTAGACTATCATCGAGCTGTTGGTGTAGATGTCTTTCAAGAGTACGATGTACACGTTTTCTACCCCCCCCCCACTCACACACACTTACGTTAGGTTAAATGAATTGCGTAGGAACGTGAATTTTATATATAACCCCAGGGGCGGATCCAGAGAGGGTAGTCTAAGGGATACACCTATATTGGCGGCCGAACCAAATTCATATTGGATTGGCTGAACCGCAGCTTCAGCACGACACTGCTGTCGGATCCTGATATCGAAATTCGAAGGGGATGGGTGGGTGCTGTTGAACATTTTACGCGGCGACGTTCAGAATTTCGGAAGCTCACCAAAAACTCCATTAGAACCCCCCTTGAAACTCACCTAAACGGGGGCACATTCTAACGGTCTATATGGGATCATGTAACGGGGGCACATTAAAAACTTCTAGGGGGAGCTCCCTGGATCCACCTATGCACCTATTGCTAGATACCAGATTATTATATTTTTCAGAATAAGTATTTCTGGATTCAATAGGTTAAGCCTAGAAGTCACAACAAACTGGAATTACTTAGTTATGCACCGATAACTAAATAATTCGGCAACACACAATTTTGCTAATACCGGACATCAACGAGACAACACCAGTAATGTTCATCCTCGCAAGTCATGGGTGTGACTGCGTACAGTACCCCTGGCAGATCTCTTACGCATCCCTAGAACAAATTCACCTTGGATGCCCAAATAGCAACTTTAGGCAACCGTGATAATTGGCATAATTCCAAGATAGCCATTAGTTGATATCTTGAAAATTTAAATTTTGAACCACTTGTCCTAGAATGATGTATAATATCTTTTTAAGGGGTGTTGAGGTGCGTAGAATCCATTTTTTGTGTTATTTTTTCAGTTCAAGGTCAAGATCAGATGCTGAAGGTCAGGTGAATGTCAAATTTGACCAAACGCTCCATCGTCACGAGTCTCCATCGTCACGTTCTTTCCTGCACTGAAGGTAGACAACACGCTCGCCAGGCTCCGCTTGTTGTTCTTGCTCTTCAGGATTGGATCTCTTTTTGGCAGAGGACTGGTGATGGATAGCTCGTACATGATGGTAACTTCATCAACCCGCTGTATTCTTTCGTGACCCTTGGCAGATACACCTTGGTACTTGTCGAAGACAGTGATTTTCTTAGTACCATCTGGAAAGTGACTCAGACAACCCTGGATGGATGCGATCAGATCTGAAGGATTGCCGCCGTGTGACCACACGATACGGTAGAACAGCTGCTGAACATCCACGATGACAATTTCAGCAGCTGTTGGCGAGATCTTGAGCACACCCAGGCGCTTGACTAGCCTCGACTTGTTGGCTTTGCGGAGACAAATATGCTCGTCGATGGGCGATGGAGGCACTGCATACAGCTCATTGTTGAACAGAGGCTCAAGCCCCATCTGCCGCCGCTGACCAATCATCAAGAGCCGGAGAAAAATGTTCTCAAGATCGATGACTGGCCTGCCCTTACTGCCCTTGTCCTGCTTCCTTAGAACGTTCATCGTCTTGATGGGACTACTAATAAAGTCGTAAAACCCATCGGGAAGACTGGCGATGTACTTGCTCTGCATCTTTTCTCCAAGCACAATCAGCCTCATTCACTTCACCAGGAGCAATTTGGCCGGTGACGGGATTGTACAGGTGAGGGCGGTGATCTTCCAGTGGGTGAGGGTACTTCTCCACCTCTGCATCAATGAGACCCCGATCACCCTCATCCCAGACACGCCGATGCTTCAACTCATTGTGCTGTTTATGTGCAGACTTACCAGGTGGATCAGCAGAGTAGATTGTAGTCCATGCAGTCTGTCACGTGCACGTGATGGGGAAGGCGTCAATCAACTTACAAACAGGCTCAGCAGACAGTCATGCCCTTGAGAGCTCCCTTTCCGATCTTGTTGGCAGTCTGCTCGCCAAACTGATCACCAGAAACAACGTTCCAGTATCCCTCATGGTGTCGACAGACAGAGGCGCCGGACACAAAGTCCGCCTTGGCCTCAGCAGGGAGCGCACGCATCTCCAGCAGGTACTTAGTGAGATAGTGGGGACAAGGATGTTGTCCACCCAGTGCCGACCGATTGGACGGAGGCGGGCAGTGTCCAGGTACTGCTCTATCTGCTCAAATGTCTTCGGCCCTGTTGATAGAAACCGCTTCAAGAGTGCCGCTGATACGCCCCGAAAGGACCGCATGGCTTTCACACAGGATTTCCCATTGAAGATATCTGTCAGCTCCTATATCCTGCGGCCAGAAACTTTGACAACGCGTGATGGCGTCATCTTCTGGATACTTATGTAATTTGTGTCAACTGATTGTTTAGTGTATCTGCTGTGCGCTAGGGATGTTTTTATGTCGGTTTTTATTGGAAGTTTTTGAATGAGCGCTGTTTTGAAAGTATCATTTTCCATTCATTGTCCACCAAGAAGTCAAATTTGACCTTCACCTGACCTTCAGCATCTGATCTTGACCTCGAACCGAAAAAATAACATCAGAAATGGATTCTACGCACCCCAACACCCCTTAAAAGAGGTATTATACATCATCCTCGGACAAGTGGTTCAAAAGTTAAATTTTCAAGATATTGAACAGTGGCCATCTTGGATTTATGCAAATTACCAGAGTTGCCCAAATTTGCTGTTTGGGCAGCCAAGCTGAATTTGTTCTAGGACCCCTATGTGATTACAAATCAACAAAAAAGTTCATAGGAAAGAACATTTCGAAATTTGCTATTGAATACATGGGCCAATGTCCCCAAAAAATGTACAAATGGGATTTTGCAGGTCAAAAAATAAATGTTTGATTCTAAGCTATTAAGTTGTATTTTCTTATTGTACATATAAAGACGCATATTTTCCATAAATAGTTCAATGTAATTCGAGTAATTTTGTTTATGACAGCTACTTGAATCGACCATGATTTGTCATCGCGTGTCCAGCGTCATCAACAAAAACTATTATATTACATACAATTGAGCATTTTAAATTACATGTAAACGAAAAGAATCGTTTTGATTCATCTAGTATGAGCCATTTAATAAAAATCACGAGAAATAAGAAAGCATTTGACTAAAAAACATGTTGTTTCCCTCGTGGATACTTTGGTGATTATTATAGCACTGTGTTGTTTCATGGAAAGGCCTATTTTCAATTACTGCAGCTCTTTCAGAAACGTGTTTGGAAGTATAACTGAAAAATAATCAGTAACACTGATCAGTTATCTTTGGCTGTATAACTGTCATATGTGTCCGCGGATTGGAACTAAGAAAAGTGTGAGCTAAGGAATGAACATGTACCTTGATGACACTGGACACGCAATATAGTTATTGTTAGATACTGCCATTATTCTTCATCGTAAACAAGTAAAATCTTTAGGAAAACGTATTAAAACATGATGTGGTATGCAACTGTACACAGGTATGGCGTTTGTAGTGGGTTTTTTTCATTTCCTTAAATTGTTCTTCATTTCATAATTATTTACGTATGTTGTTTAATAATCTGATCCACAACATGTTTGACGGTTAGTCAATGTACACCAATCTACTGTATCTATGGTGTTTTTTTTAAACATTAACAAATAATGATATTCACAACACACAAATCAACAAATAACACTCCACAATTGGTCATACTTCACTGCTAACAATTGATGACGCTGGACACTTTGCGATGACGCTGGACAGGGGTTGGACAGAAATGACTCAAAGGACACTGGTTTTCTTTACAACAGAATAAATATAATTAGGGGAACGACATGCAAAACGGGCCCCATAAGTGATATTTGTCATAAAGTTTATATTTTGTATTCTAATTTTTTTCCTTACGGAATCATCTTCTCCCCTTGTCTGAGTACAGTTGTGCTAAAATGTACCGTATTTCTGTTAAAATTATTGTAGCTACGGGGGTTTCAGAACATCAACCGATTTTTCACTCGCTAAAAGTTGCGTCCAAAACGGGCCCCGCATATCCACTTGTATTATTTAGTCATCATCCCACATTTCGCAAACACATTGTGCTCACTCGGACCCTGAGCAGTCGTGGTGTGCCCACGCAGCACATTATTGACATTTTATCCTTTCTTCCCCGTCCTTACTGTCCGAAAACAGTTGGTGCATTATTCAACTGCACTTACCTTGCTTGATCTGTTTTCCGCCTTTTATACCATTGATCACAACACTCTTGTCAAATGTTTATCAATGTGGTATGGCATATATGGCACAGCTCTGACCTGGTTTTCTTCATATCTAACCAATAGACATCAATCTATAAAGATAGATAATTATTTTTCAACCTCACTTCCCACTTCATGTGGCATTCCCCAGGGTTCCGTTCTTGGGCCTTTGCTTTTCGCTATCTACACTACGCCACTCACCTCTGTAATCCAAAGTCATAACATGGATCATCGCCTTTATGCAGATGACACACAGATATACATTTCCTTGGCCACGCCCTATACAAGTCACTCGATTGTTTCCAAGATGTTTTCTTATGGATGACCGACAGCAAATTAAAGTTAAATGCAGACAAAACTGAATTTCTTATCATTTGTACTCCAATGCAGCGAGATAAACTTCATGACTTTTTTCCAACATGCATCCTGAGTCAAAATATCACACCAGCAGCATCAGTACGGAATTTAGGAGTGACCTTTGATTGCAACTTAAATTTCAGACAACACATATTCCAAACGTGCCGTTGTTTTTTATGATATCCGTGATCTTCGCTATACATGTCGCTTTCTGTCGTTAAGACTATCGCAACCGCTCTTGTTAGCAGCAAATTGGCTTACTGCAATTCCCTCCTTCAATATTGCTATCAAGGATACTGCAAAACTACAACGTGTCCAAAATTGTTTAGCAAGGGTAGTCACACAATCTCCTCGATTCTCTTGCTCAGTGCCACTTCTAAAATCACTGCATTGGCTCCCCACTCAATGCTCACACCAGCTAGACAAGCCAGACAACTTTGGTCGTCTAGTTCGAAGTTGCTATCTGTTCCTAGAGTTAAGACAAAGGCTGGAACTCGAGCTTTTTCGGTTGCCGCGTCAACTATATGGAATTCGCTTCCCGTTAATGTTAAATCAGCAGAAAATATTGTTACATTTTGTCGTCAACTGAAAACCTATATTTTCAATATCGCCTATCCTCCCTAGCTTCCTAGCACATCCATCCATTTGTTGACGACTTTCGCCTAGCACACGAGTACGAGAATGCTTAATCCTTTGATTTTGGTGCGCCACCGAGCTCGGACTGTCTGAAGATATTGGCGCGTTACAAGTGATTTACTATTATTACTGTTTCTGCATCCAGTTGTCTTGCTTGTTTTTTAAGCTTCCAGACATCACGATGGTATGGCGAACGATCTCTTCCTTCTCCATGTAGTTTCACTCGTGTTGGGTGGTGGTATCTTCTGCTTTGAACTATTTTTGTCAGATTATGTTCTTAAATCGAAGCTGACGTTTGTTTGGACTGAGCGTGGCATTCTTTTGTCTGTTACTCGACTTTCGTTTCGTTGATTGATCTCCTTTCAGTATAGATGATACATACGCCGTGGGGTTTATTATCATGGTTTGGTGATAAATGCAACTTGACAATGTACTCTGTTAGCATAGCGGGTCACATAGGGGCCTGTTTTGGGCGCACTTTATGGCGTCGGGTTGATCATCAAATTTGAATACAAGTCCTGCATGTTTTTAAAATATAATACACACATATCAGAGCACACACATTTGGCTTATCATACCACAGTTTCCGTTGTTTTCACAAACGGAAATATGATATTTTTTAAATAGTGCTAATATTTTAAAGAAAAGTGTGAAAAACAATATTTTTTAGCTCACCTCTTTGAATGTGCGTTTCGCGCTTCCGACCAATGTTCACTAGTGCCCAGTTTTTAGTTACTTAGCAATGCCACCACCAATTTTACTGCATATAATACAATAACGCCAAAATATTGGGGGCCCGCTTTGGGCAGGTGGCTCGTTTTGCACGCCGTTTCCCTACGTTGATGCATTTTTGAAGGTATCTAGGCAAACTCGTGCGATTTTTCTGATTTTATCTGAAGTTGTGCCTATTACATATCACCGATAGTTATGTAATTGTATATGTATATATCAGTGTGAATCTAGAGTTTGTGGATCCGTTGACATTGAGTTGTCACACGTGTCACATGCTCACGTAACATAACCATATCCTCAGTGATGGGTTTATTTGTAGAACTACCTTGTCAGACACTCCCCAAGCACTTGTGTATCCGCTTTAGGTAGGCCCTAGGGAATGTGTTCAGCAGATGGTGTAATAACACAATTTGTTGCGCCGGCTCATAATCCTTGTGGCACTTGTGGGTGTATTTGAAGTTCATTTTCCTTCATAATTACATTTCACATGACGATATAACTAATTGCTATGAATGCAACATGTAAGTACTTATAACAAACATTTAATTATTAATTATAAAATTTTACATTTTATTTTTTTATTGTGAAGGGTGAGCCGCGTAACATAATGTCCTTGGTGTTACGGCTAATAAATGCATTGGCGTCGGAACGTGGAGAGTATTCGGGGGATGAAGCTCACCAAAAAACCTCTAATTACACCTGCTTTCGGCTTACCAAAAACGTCAAATTGCACCCCCTCTGAGACTCTAAAAAACCTCCTGTTGCACCCTCTTTGAGGTTCTCGAAAACTCTCTAGTTGTATCCAGAAACATCCAACTGTACCCCCAAGGCTCTCCAAAAACCTCCAACTCCACCCCTCCCCCCTCGAATTGACGCTCACCAATTACTCAAGCTGCAGTCGCCTTGACACTCAATAAAAACAAAATGCACATTTTCTCGAAATGTAGGGGGCTAATCCCCCACCAAAATATTGGGGGCTCGTCCCCAACCCCCCCCCCCCAACCCCCAGGTTCCGTCGCCTTAGAAATAGTACGTTGTAGTTTTGTAATGTAAATGTAATGACTATTTGTTACAGTTATTAGTAATATTGCATGCAGGAACACGCCTTCCCATAGCTGCGTGTCCAGCGTCATCACGAGTCCAGCGTCATCACCAAGTGTAATGTCTGTATTTCTCCAAACGTATCTATCAAGTTCGCCCAATTTTTTTTCTACTGGTATGCTAGCTTTCTTATCTTCTTTTTCAAATGTAAACTGCGAGTTCTTACATAAAATAAATGAAGCATAAAGACCTTAATGTTTTGCCAGTAACTAGCGACCACATTTTGTTTGCAAACATTCAATTTCTTATAAAAGCTATGTATGAATTGTTTTCGTTTAAATAGGAAGAGCAGTATGATCCTAACACATTAAGACCATAAATTAGGGCACCAGTTCTAATTACTGCCCCAAGATATATTTGGCGTGTCCAGCGCCATCAAGCAGCTTAGGTGGTGTCGCAGGTCAGTTTACTCGCATATCTATTTAATTATTTTTGCTTATTGATGTGTCTATATATCACTTATAAGAATAATATCTCTGTAAATACTATTGCGTTTTTATTTGCCGTATTCACGTTCGTTTCTGGTATAATTTAATCTAAACTAATAAACATCGGTCCATTGCTCGCAACATATGTCGTCTAGGTGTCGGAAGAGCTCTAGTCTGCATGGAGATGTCAGCCTCTGATGCATTGACCATCTTAATTCCTTTGGATCTAGGTATATATGAGGTCTGAGCGGTGTTTTTCAGTTGTTGTTATGATGACGCTGGACACGTGATGACGCTGGACACTCCACCATTTTTGTGTTTCTTCCTTTGACCGAGAAATATCATGACTATTGGTAGTGCCATCGAGGGAGTAAAAGCAGGGGGTAGCTGGTAGACATGAAAAAGTTAAAACGGTGTACGTTTTCTAGGTTTTTGTAGGTAGCCTTTTCCGTCGATGACGCTGGACACGCACTTAAAACGCCACCCTATATTTTTTAACTTTAATGTGCTATATTTTCCTCAAATTTAGATTTAGTCCATAATTTGTTCAGGATTCCTTCAGTAAGTTTGAGGAAAATAATACATTTCGAAATGCCCTGCAATAGCAATGATAAATTAATATAGTGGATCAATCTAAACCGGTGAAGATGGACACGCAAAAAGTGGTCATTATAGAAAACACGTTGTAATGTTTTTATTTGTAATTTTGTAAATATGGTTTTGTTTATGTGCATTCTCAAAATATACCCTATGTGCACTGAGATATGAGACATAGACAATGTAGCACTGCTTTTGAATTGTAGTGGTTCCAAATTTGGAAAGGGCAATTGGACATGCCAATTTGGCCGTTTTGGGCTCCTTATGACCACTTTTTGCCATTTTAATAATTAATAAGGCGGGCAAACTATATATGTCCTGAAAGTTTTTACTGAGTCCAATCGTTGGTGACATTTTCGTAAGCCTAACTTTATAATTCACGGTGTGAGAAACAAAAGACACCCTTTTTACCAATTGTACACTTTTGGAGACAATATGAATGTCAAATGGACTATATGGAAGTTAGCTGAATCAAACTCATAATTGACTTCGCCGTACCACCCGCGAGAACAGTGCAGACACTCGTCCGACTCGCGCCCAATTTCCAGGAAGCCCAATATAATTACACAGTCGACCATTCTCACGAGCCGCTGAGCGGTATTGTGTATTCAAATAATTACGTATATTACTCAGAGTCCATGAAGACCACCCAGAAGACCACTGGAATTTTACGGCAAGTGATCTTATTGGGTGAACTGATCTTCAGAGTTTCTGCAAGCGATCTGCCAGGGGTACTGCTGAGACCGATGTAATCAGCAGCGCCCCCTGGCGCGCGAGAATGGTAATTTTCAATAATGAAAATCTGTTGTTTGTCAATATGGTTTGACACAAAGGTAAACTACAGAGAAACCATACAACATATATGTTTTATGTTGGCCTAGTGATTTAACCGACATGATCAGTTGTATGAACTACAGAGGTATGAAGTGTGTAGTGGAACGAACTCATGAACGCCACCGGAGTGGAACACCACGTTGCTTAGAAGGGTAAGTCGACATCATCCGATGCTGCATAATGCATTTTGTATTCCAATGTTACGTGAACTAAGTGCATACCAGGTATTATAACAAGTATGTAATTGATTCAGTAAGTAGGTATGTGTGAGCAACAAAACTAAGATAATTGTCGTATCGAATGGAAATATATAATGCAAAGAACCATACACCCCCACAGATTATGGAATCTTCCAATCCCGTTAATTCGCGCGTTTCGTGTCGTCTGCTTGCAGGCGCGCAATGGGCTGCGTTGATTTGGAAAGCGTAGTGGTAAGTTTCGTTTTCGTTTTTATTTATTCGATTACTTGATAGTTCAGTCAAGCATAAAATACACTAGAGTCGTACAGCATAGTTGGTCACAACACAATTACTGAACGGCGTCCTTTGCTTCGGCTTCGGCTTCGCTTTCGGCGTTGCTCGATGATAACTATACCAAAAGGCAAAACCGCGGCAGGCAGTGTAGGCTGTAGCACTGCAAGCATGTAAATATATTTTACATTTATTTAATCGCTTTCAGTTCTACATTTTTTCACCCATACTATCCCATAGGCATAGCAACCATCTCTGGATGCCTTGTGGACATGGACTAGATCTTAGTTTTGTTGCTCACACATACCTACCTCGTTGTTTGTTTACCGGGGGCTAGGATTGAACATGTAACTGACAGGGTAGAGAAGGTATTGGGACATGGCAAGGGGGGGTCTATACTGGTACATGTAGGAACAAATAATGCAGACAGGGAGGGAACAACTGCGATAGTACAGAAGTATAGACAGTTAGTGAGGAAGCTACAGAAGACGAGAGTTGAACAGGTTATTCTGTCAGGAATTTTGCCAGTAATGGGAGGAAGGGGGGCAACGTATAGAAACTGTAAGAGGATGGCGATCAACGTACTAGTTGAGCAGATGTGTGACGAAGAGGGGGTGGGATTCACAGATTTATGGGGATACTTTGTTGGGAGGGAAGATATGTACATGAGAGATGGCCTCCATCTTAGTGGAAAGGGGGCAGCAGTTTTCTCAGAGAACCTGCTGCGATCTGTTGACAGTGGGACAGGTTGTATCTATTTAAACTAGATTCGCAGGGGGGACTCACAGAAAAGCCTGAAAATGGAGGCATAGATAAAGACAGCACAAATAAATCAGCAAATAACAGTGTGGAAAACTCTTCTGAAGCTGGATATAAATGTGTTTGTTTAAATGCAAGGAGTATAGTAAACAAAAGAAATGAACTAAACATTATGGTAGAAGATATTGACCCTCATATAATAGGTATAACCGAATCCTGGACCACCACCGATATATCAGATGCTGAATTGGGACTGACAGGATATGTAATGTTTAGAAAAGATAGAATAGGAAGAAAGGGAGGTGGAGTTATTTTATATATTAAAGAATATATTCAGGCTTATGAAATAAAATTAGAAAGAGAAGCAGATTGCGAAGAAGCTGTTTGGTGTAACATAGTTACAGGAAACTCAGCGTTAACAGTTGGGTTAGTTTATCGAAGTCCAAACATAAGCATAGAAGAGAATGAAAAAATACAAAACGCTATAAGGGAAGTAAGCAAACGGGACTGTATTATTATGGGGGATTTTAACCACGGGCATATACA